>JAODKL010000044.1:8318607-8366767 GCA_026780765.1 Petrocephalus schoutedeni
CACCTCTCTCTGGACTTCCTTCCACCACACCTCCAGATGTCATATCGCCCCCTGTAGGACAGGAGAGGAACAGGTATCGAGGAAAAGATGGAAAGAAAACTACGGGCAAGCCCGTAACACATCAGAAATTGTATGAATAGTTTTATTAGTAGATAAGAGCAAGTAAATGATCAATGCTCTGTAATACTAATATGTTCATATAGATTTTTTTGTAAACATTAATTATATTTTTTTCCGAAGGAAAAGTCTATCTGGGTTCACATTTACTCTTCAACTTGCAGCAAAGCATGCGTGCTGCAGTAGATTTGCATTGTGCGGCTGCTGGTTCAGCTGCGATATTAGGCAGCCATTTTGGCTCTAGAGGAATGACTGCATTAGGGGTTGAAATGGCTCCTGACCACTGACGCGCCTAAGATGGGCAGCGGGGGTGTATACAGAGTTGCCGACCCCAGCTAGCTGATTGTCCCCCATAATGCACCTCCCCTGTCACTCACCGATTCAAAACACATCATTGGCTATTGGTAAGGTTGGCCCCTCTTCTGCTCTCCCACCTAAAAGAAATTCTAGAACGAGCCATGGATGGCAGTAACCTGGATATACACAAAAAGCTACCCCAGCTTTCTGTGTCAAACCTGGAGCAGTCAGGGGTGACACAAATTGGTGCAAATGACACTTAGGAAGTGGGGATATTCTTTGGACAAGCACCCGCCTACGTACACTGAATTTTAAGACACCTTGATAAGTCAAAGTGTTCTTTTTCAATCACAGGACAAGCTTAGTGAACTGCAAATTATCAATGCATTATAGTACACTCTCGTCCCTGAACGGCATAGCCGCTGTGATGAGCATTAATACATTTTCATGTTAAGTAATTTATTTCAATGTACTTTTTCAGATCAAGAGTATCAAGACAAATACTCATCCATTTTTTGTCTTTATTTGTGAAGAAGTGATTTTTTTACCCCCCTTATTTACTTATATTTTCTGCCCAGGAATGCATATGTCATTTTAAGCCAGGCCCCTGGTGTTATCCGCTGGATGTTTTTCTTTCCATTTCGCTTGTTTAACATGGAATGGGAAATATTTTGTCACGCTCACCATGTCTGGCAGGTTGCTGTGAGGGATTTTTGGTGCTTTTTTATTCTATTTTATTTTCTTTAGCCGTTCTTTTCTCTTCTGCTTAAGGCAGAACATAACGTATCTTGACGTTGTCCAATCACGACTACCAAGGAAACGTACTGTACCACATTTAAAATACAATGCATGTTGAGTTCTATATATATAGATGGATAAATAGATGGATAGAGTGTAACTTAGCAACGCACAAATGCTGTATATTTGTCAGATTTGTGTCTGCCAGTGTTAGTACTGGAGCCAGTGACTTAGCTAACTTAATTAGCGCGCAGAAATACTTTCATCTTCGCCACAACGCTTCGAAGCAGAGACCTCCGGCTGTCCCCCGGCCAAAACTTACGGACTTACAGTTTGTCGTCTTTTCATCGCAGGTTATGCCATTTGCTTTTCCCTGTCCTCCGTTCCTCTCATCTTTCTCGGTCGACCACTACCACCATTAATGCTTACCATCCCTGTATCCGACCAAGTGAAAACCGAATATTTTAAACTTTATGCCCTATCGAAGTCTAATTTCTGAGAAAATGACCTGCTTTTCCCACAAGATGCCAGTCCACCGAGTTTCCTTGCAGGAGTAATAAAGTCCAAGAAGACATTTACATTTTGTGTGTGCGCAGATCTTAGATTTCACTATTTGGACCAGCGAAGAGCAACCTTGAGAGCTGCGGTGTGGTCTTCCATCTAAATTGCCATCAAGTGAATGGGAAAACGCCATTTCTATGCAAGCTTTGCTCTCCATCATCTGTGTTCACTCTTATAATCAAAGACCTTTTAGCATAAATCATCGCCAGCGAGGCCGTGTGGGGGGGGCGTCCGTTAATGACAGGATGATCTAACAATGCTGTCCTTTGGACTCGGGCTGCCAGGTGCGGGCAAAATAATCATATTTTATGGTTTTATGTGACGTGTGGTAATTTGTGAAATTGGCCATAATTCACTTTTGAGGTACATGGATTTTCAGCGGCGGCGATTAAGCTGTGCCCCCCCAACCCCCCGCCCCCCTGGCGTGCGGAGCGTCAGGATGCAGCCGCACGCCATGCGTCACCGGCTATCCAAGTGTCACGACTCCAAATAAAAGAAGTTATCATCCTGCCCCGGCCGGCCATGGGAAGGGGGCGGGGCCTTTTATATGATTCAGAAAACGAGACACCTGCTGTGTTCGTTTAAAGTGCCTTTCCGGATCAGGCTTTTGAGCTCACGATCACACCCTCGGTTACGAGTGTTAAACGCAGGCCCGGAAAGCCCCGGAGACTTTAGAGCTATTTTCTGTGCGGGGCGTAATATTCTCAAATGGCCTCTCGACTGTACGGTAATGATGGCTGTCAGATACGTGCGCAGCCATTACTGTACCCGTGACGGAGAACTGCGTGTCCAACCCGCCTAGGGTGGGGGGGTGGTGACTGTGCCGCCGAGAGCAGGCCAGGTATCCGCTCACAAGGTTACGGACACGGAGCGCGGGGGACCAGTGCAGCCGGAGAGCGATGAGCTGAATCGGGGCCACCAAGCTGTGACTTTGACAGAAGGCTGTAAGTGCTCGCTGGTTTTTAGTTATCAGGATGACAATGGCTGGAGCAGAAGGTCAGCTTGCTAGTGACGCAATAGTATTTTTAAAATGTTTTTTTTTTTTAGAACATCCATCCGTCCATCCATCTTCCCCAACCTCTTACCCAGCGCACAGACTTTTTGAGGAATAGGTGTTTGGCCGGGGGGGGGGGGGGGGAGTTCCCCTGGAAGATTCCATGGGATTGTCAGTAATCAAAAGGGATCCTGAACTTACCCTGCAAATTTCATACTTCCAGTTGAGTCAGCTTCAGCATTTCACTTTATTTTACAGCATCGGTCAAAAGTTTGGACGCGCCAAGCCACCTACAAAACTGAGTTATTGTGTCGCATCACGTGACCTGGCCTCCTGAAATAGAGTAGAAATGGTTTTGGAGGAAATTGACCAGAGAGTGATGGAAAAGCTGCCAATGAGTGCTCATGGTATGTGGGACCTCATTCAGGTGAGCTGGAAAAGCTTCCCAGGGGGGCCACCTCATGAAAATGGCATAGAGGAGTATGGTCAGCCAATCCCTGGAGCAATTGGGTTAAGGGCCCAGTGGTGGGATCACTCTGCCAACCCAGGATTTGAACCAGCAACCTTCTGAGTCCCAACCCAGAGAATAGAACAAATAAACCTTTATATAAGTAAGTGTGTCCAAACTTTTGACCGGCACTGTATGTCTCCTTAGCATTTTGAGTTTTCACTTGTGCTTCTCGCTGAGAGATTAAGTTATTAAATGTGCCATTTGTATTAGCACTCGTAGTGAGTGTGCCAGAAGAGATTGTTCCCTGAACCAGTTTGTCTTTGCGTACATGCCCGTTGGAGTTCGATTGTCAAATGGAGGACTTGGGAGCCCCGAAACTCAAGGATGTTAAAGGAAAGTCAGGGAATCCTCTTCGGCGAGAGTTTAGTCATCTCAGTCTGTGAGATTGGCTTTGCTATTCCGATTCTGTCCATGAAAAATCTGTCCCACCCAGCAGACTGTGTTTGACCTTAACTGTTTACTTCTCGATTCAAGACCCAAAGCTGATTGTTCTTATTGTTAAGCCTTTTGCTTTTGTTAAGCATTTTGAAGAGGAGGAGAGATTCTTGGAGCCCTCCCCCCCGCCTTACCCACAAGCATTCACTCTAATTGGGATCTTTCAGAAGAGCTCATCGCCGTCTTTGTCTTGATAGAAGTCTACAGGGAAAAGCAAGAACAAGGCAAGGCGCCCAAGCTTGAATGGAAACAAGCATCCATTGCTACGCGCTGGTATTTCAGGTGCACACTCGTCGCCGTGGATACGGACGGAACTCGACATGCGAGGTGTGAGGCAGCCAGAGAAAGCGTTGGATCGCCACGGCGACTCTGCGAGTGTCGGGAACAGGCTGAAGCCCAGCTGGGGTCCTTGGTAGGGGATTCGGGTGAGTCAGCCGTCTCTCTAAAGTAGAACAGAGAAGGGAAACGATTAAACAGAGGTATAAGTAGGCCACTCAAATGGCCGTCATAATTGTACCTCATGTCTGATTGGCTCAAAGGTTGAAGGCTGAGGTGACTTCCTGATGGGCAACGTAAACACAGGCCTTTGTTGAAGCTAAATTATATAATTTTCATGTATCATTCTCTAACATTATATAATTTAAAGTTTCTGGGGAACACAGTGAGATTCTTATGTTACAGATGATTAGATATATTTAAGCATCCTATGCACATAACTGTTATACTGCATTTTTACCTGACTGATGTTGAGGAAATCTCAGGATATAAACAATATGGAAGGTCAACGACTTAAAAAAAAAAGCAATTAATCCCATGGACTTGGCTGTAATGGAAGCTAGCACACAGACGTGTTGTGGTCCTCTGGGGCAGAGGCAGATACCGTAAGCTGTGAAATGGATTAGGGATGATGGCTGTAAAGGGAAGATGTTTTGCAGGGCTTGCGTTGCTATGGCTTCCAAACCCCATCCAACCTGGGCTGAGATACCTGTGGTGTGGGGGGTGGCACTCAGGACACTGGTGGTGACACAATGGCATGCCGCTCGTCACATGACCTTAATGTACTGCTGGGGGGGGCACTCAGGACACTGGCGGTGACACGAAGGCATGCCGCTTGTCACATGGCCTTAATGTACTGCGAGGGGGGCACAGGTGAGGTAACATTTTAGTAGCGATTTTCCAGGCCTTTCTCTTGGCACCTCTCTGGGGGTTTTGAAATCTGTTTATCCCGCCACCACCCACCCCCCATTGCTCCATACTGCAAACATTACATCACCTAGCGTGGTCCCAGCTTGCTAACAGGCCCTCGCTGCATGTGTGGTTACAGATAGGTGGGGTTATACCACCAGCGAGAGCTGAAATAGAATAGGAGGGGAGGCATAGTCTCCAGCTGTAGGGCTTTAATTCACATTTTGTCCACTTGGAGCATGTTGCTCACTAATGAGCATCTTGCAATGTCCTGCTGGCTAAAGCATTAGCCTAGGCAAAGAAAAAGAAAACCTGAAGCAATCTTCGAGTTACTAGAGATTCTATGTTGGAAAAATCAACTATGTATTCTCCTCACCAAACTTTAAGTTGAGTGATTGGCTATTGCAGGGGAATCAAATCAAATGACATACCAAAGAGAGTACTTGCTTAGTGCAGAACACTCAACCTGAACCATCCATGTTTCACCATGATGCAGAGAAAAATAAGAAATGTGCTGCTGTATGCTGGGAATTCATTAATCTGACTTGGTGTCGTACAATATTCCTCAGATATGCAGATTGCCGTGCATGGCTTCCTTGTTGACTAGTGTCGAATCCGTGCCAAATGCTTTAGCCAAAGAAGTGCTTCTGGAGAAGTTTTGTTTTTAAGTTTGTTAAAATTAGTTTGACTTGACAGCATCTTGAAAGCTGGTAGATGAATCATTGCCTGTATTAGACCCAATTTGCAGTACAAGCCCTCCATTCCAAAGCCCAAGCATCCTTCTGCCTTTGGCAATCTACTCTAGTCACAGTTCCTATGGAATCACACGAGACAAAATAATACTGTGTTGCAAATTACATGTAGTACTAGTCAAAGGTCTGGACACACCTACCCATAGTAAGGTTTATTTGCATAATTCTCTACATTTTAGAAGAATTTGGTGGGGGGGCAGCTATCTGGATGGGGACTCAGAAGGTTGCCGGTTCAGATTCACTGGTCAGGAGAGTGATCCCACCATTGGGCCCTTGAGCAATTGTTCTTGGCACTGGCTGACCCTACTGCCTCCTCTATGCCAGTTTCATATGGTGGCCATCTGAGATGCTTTCCCAGCTGTCCTGAAGGAGTTCCCTCATATTCTGAGCACATATTGGCCGCTTTTCCTTCACTCCCTGCTCAAACTCCCCCAAGACCATTTCTACTGTGTTTAGGTCTGGTGGCCAGATCATGTGATGCAACACTCTATCAACTCCCCTTCGTAGGTGGCTTGGCGTCTCCAAACTTTTCACTGGCTCCGTACGTTAGAGAGAGAGAGGGCTCGAAGGGGATAATATAGGAACTGATTATGTACAAGGAATGACTCTACAGCTATGGAAGCGTAAGTAATGAGAAGATCCTGCCTTCACAGCAGAATTAGCCTGAGCTGCTTTAAAGCTCTGTCAGCCGTAGTTACTGCAAGGGTGCCGCAGGCGAGGTCGATTCTTTGTGCTTGGGCACTATCCTTCTCGCCGCTCTGACCTGGAAGGACTTATGGGAATTGGAAAAACTACAGAGAACAGTGTGGTGCCAGGTGGCGCCGAGTGTAGTAAGCACTTAATGTGAGAGACAGGGTTAGAGGATCTGATGATGGCGAGGGGCGGAGTTTGGGTGCAGGGAAAATGGAGCAAAACGCGGCCCGATAAGTGAAGCGAGGGGAGGCTCCTAAACAGGTTACCTGGATAAAGCATCCTGTAAGAGCCGCTCGGGTAGGCTGTTCATTTCATTTTGATTAAAATTTTTTTTTGGTTGTCTTCATTTTTGTTTGTTTCAGCTTAAGTTTGAATAGGGTTTTGGGGTGTAGTGATTTTTATTGTGGTTTTAGTGCTGTCCTGTATTCTTGTCTGAGTAAATTTAATTTATTGTTCCCTACTATGTCTAGGGCCTACCACGGAGACCACAGCTAATTCTGTCATGAAACCTCAGCACACCCACGTAGCGAGAGCATCCTCCCAAAGCACGCTGCTGAAAAAAAAATCATTAAATCTTCTGATTTAATTGCATTTAATTGTATTATTATTTAGTTCCGCTCATTTCGCTTTTCAAAAAGGCTTAGTTTCGGCTACTCCTATTAGCAAATAGCTTTTTCGGCGAGTTTGTTTACCGCCGCTTACAATAAAAACATTGATTCCTGCAGCTCGGATCCAGGCCGACAATGGCATTTTTCAGCCGCCAAAGGAAAGCACAGGGTGTCTCAGATGATTGGCTCAGGGTGTCTCAGATGATTGGCTCAGGGTGTCTCAGATGGGTGCCTGCGAGATGCTGGTTGCTGTCAGTGGATGCTGCCCTAGCTCCAATGGTGGGTGCCGTATTCTGCAATGTGGCGTCATCTTAGCCTCAGCGCAGAGACGGCTGATTGATGGTGGCGTGAGTTTGCGACAAGCACATCAGCCGGCATGGGGGTGCCACGGAGAGTCCGACACAATCATTAACTGAGGAATCGGCGGAAATTGGGGGATAATTGCCCAGTAGCGGCCATTTTTTCCCCCTTTTTAGGTCAAGTGGGATATGCTCCCTGACAGCTTAATTTTGAACTGATTGCAGCTTTGCGCCAAAACCTCTCAAACATCTATGTGACTCGACTTGGCGGCTATGTGCATTGTCTCCCAAACGAGGCCTAATTAAGGGGAGTCTTTGAGGTCTTTTCGACGCCAGCCGTGGTAGACGGAATCATTTTTTTTCTTTTCTATCTCGATGAATCCCTTCACCATTTTCACGTTAGAAGGTAATACATTTCCCTGCCATCATCGAAAAAAAAAAACAAACAAAAAAAAACTCCAGTATAATAGCGAAAGAGCTGTACTGTGAATTTATATCTTCCAAAAGATATAAGTCCAAAATACTGAGCAATGCCACACTCATTTCATGCAGAAGTATGCATGTAGTATTGATTAGTAATATTGATTAGTAACACTTCGGGGACTGAATTCAAATAGGTTTGCTCAAATGCACTCATATTTTTAAAAAATGAAAAGCTCATTCGATAATTCAGTATATTAAACAAACAGTCCTCTATTATATTATAAAAAAAATATATATATTTTTTCTTTTTTAATTTCAAAGAGCAACCCAAGATGCCCTTTAAAGGTGACATTTGTGCTTTTGTATGATGAAAAATAGACTATGGGGGAGTATTGGGGACTAGAATATCAACAAAAGCCAAACGAAAAGCTAGCTTTGTCTCGCTTTATTCTCTGTTTCAGCTCGTGCAGATGGCAGACTTGGGCTGGTTGTTGGATCACTGTTGGGATGAATTGGGAAGCATCATTTGGGTTAAGTCCACACTCTTACGGGAGCTTAGTCATACTTCAGAAATACTGCAAAATTTCTTTAGTCAAATCAGAGAAAGCCACATGTGACGCATTGCGGGGGAAGGCTGACGGCATGCCTGCATCCTTTTCCTGGAAGAAGTATTATTTTGATTCATAGCTACTTGCATCGCAATGACTTTCTTTCTGTTTATTTATCAGTGTCCTACAGATCATACGAGACTTTTGTTAAAAAAAATCTGCCATGCACGTCAAGGCTTATGTTTATATCGGATGGAGATCAGAGAACTGGCGGGAAACATCATATTAGAGACAGATGTCAGCCATGACAAATGCGCTTTATTGAGCTTCCGTTGGATAATTTCCTCCGGTCTATTGTTTTCTCTGAACCGAAAAGAAAATCCTGTCAGAATTGCCGGGTTATCAGATCAGATTAATTCCCAGACTATGCCGTACCTATCTCAGGATTTGAATGGGATGAGGGGTTTTTCTTTTCAGTTTCTCCGTTCTTTTCTATGTGATATAAAAACACAGGCTGTGTGCTGTGCAGTAATTCATCACTGTGTGCATTCTGCTCTAATCGCGGCAACTAAAATTCATCCCAAGGAATGTTTTGACAGGTTTTCAGCCGAGTCCTGCACACTGCTCATTATGATAATGAGGTTCATTAAGATATATTAAATACTGGGTGGCTGTTGTGAGGCACATGCCAAAAGCCCTTCTATACCTTTTGTTATCCCTGTGACAGAGTGTGCCATCCTAGGGTGTAAGGAGGGGATGTGTTGAGTGTGAGCTGTCACCCCGTCACACGAGAGGAATGCCAGCCATGCCCCATTAGTGAACAAGTGAACTCCATTAGTGAGCAGACTCCCACCTGTGTCTCTAAGCTTTGCACCTGTCCTCCCTTTCCTGCTCCTCATTCAAGCGATTGAGTCAAACGAGAATCCCCGTAAAAGTATTAATCTGGCTTTTTAATTTAAGCTCCAGTATTGTAACACTATTATGAAGAAGTTATCAGCACAGTCTTATTAACACAATATGAAATTTCACCGTGTCACGCTCCGGTCGATAAAATCTATTACCTTGGAAGACGTTCCTTTGTGTTTCCCGTTAACAGAGCCTGTTGAAGTTTATCTTTTGCAGAGAGGCTGAAAGAGGTGGTTAATTTGGGCCCTAATTTGACAAGTCGCCTTATGATGTAAGAAACTCGGGTCGGTTTGACTTTTCAGTGGTGCAGAATGCGAGCATGGAAGCTAGGGTGCATTGTGGGAAGCAGGTGGTCGCTTTGGCCAGTGGCATGCCTAATGGACCTTGAACCTCAGATTTAGGGCTCTGCAAACACGGAACAAAGACCAGGTAAAAACGACAAAGCCCCAATACCCCCATGAGGTGCTGTGGGGGTGGGCTGGGGGGCGGTGAGAGTGGATTTTGCAGGCATTTGATAAGAGAATGTGCTCTTTAATGCTCCTTTCATGTGACTCTCTTCATTTTACCGAGCATAAACATGACCGGAGGCAAGGCGGGATGCGAGCCTGGGTCTCATAATGCCCTGGCAGCCAGATGCGAAGACAAACAGAGTTTGGCAGAATATATATTTGTGATACAGGTGGATTTCCGGATGAAAGTCAGGAGTCATCGTTTTTTAGAACTAGCTGGAGAGTGAGCATGGGCAAGGAACCTGTGATGTTCTTCACATACCACACTTCCTCCCACAGTCCAAAGACATGTTCTCCTTGCAGATTACACCGTCGTCCACACAAAGTGCCTTTTCAAAATGACCCATGTTTAAATTCTGACAGCGCCTCATTTTTTTGAACGTCTCTTGACACATTTTTTGTTGCAAGATCAAATATTAATCTTGTGTAGCCGACAAATTTGGTTGCCATGGCAGTTAATTATAATGTTATTAGCATGTCGGAAGTAAAGTGTAGGGTAGGGGCGATTCTAGCAATTTTTAAGGCGGCCGGCACAAGAGGGGTATACCTTATCATTAGCCAATTATATGCCTCGAATCAGTGAGTGACTAGGGTGCTAATCAGCCAATCAGCGTTCAGCTCCGGCCAGTGTCCCTGTGGCCCCACCCCCATTGTAGGGATAATTGGGAGTCCAATGAAATGATGCTGGATTTCCCCAGTTATTTTGACACAGTGTACATAATCTTTAAAGACCTGATTTGGGCTCCGTTCAGACTATGAAGGTGCCATTTTCAGCATCCCCTTATTTCCTACCAGGACCCTAAACTGGCAGAAGGATAGCTTGTGTTATCTGATGCTCTTTCTCTTAATTTTGAGTCTGACCAATGGACCCAAAGAGTTTTCAACTGCCTGGGCTGTCGGTGCTGTGTTGCTCCATAGCTATTCAGAATGCCTGTATGGGTGTTTCCTGTGCCCCTGTTCAGAGTTTTTTTTTCTCCTTCATTCAAGGTCCTCACCTGAACCAGAGTGACCATTATCATAAAAAATTACCCACATAAGAGCTTTACATTTTCACTGAACATAGCATTTGGCTATTTTTTGCAGTCTCTATTTTTATGCCTGATTCCAGTAGATTACTCAATTGACCTTGATTTCTGTCATCATTAAGAAATCCAGTACTATTAAGTGCATATTTGTAATGCGTTTCTAAATATACCGTGTGCAGACTAGAGCCACTGTGCTGCTTGCTGTAAACTAGCTACTTATTATTTCAGCGTATCCCTTTCAACTTGAGTAACCCCATGGGCATCATACAAAAAAAGAAGCAGTCCCCATAACTCTGCCATCTGACATTTATAGGAACCTTTAATCAAGCAATTTGCAGGCATGGATGCAGCTAAATAGCTGGAGATTCTTTAATTTCATTTCATATAATGGTAGACTCGGTTCCGATTCCCTCTTGAAACATCTGTTCAACACGATGTCTGGCAGAAACCGAGAGAAGCTACAACATTAAGCATTAAACATACTCATGAGCTTGGAGGAGATCTCAAGGACAAGCCCGTGCCTGTCTCTTATCGGCTCTGTTCTGCTTCCCCACGGTAAAGTCTTACAACGCAGTTCCTCTTTTTCGGACAAGTAACGACACACTGGCAGCACAGTGAGAGCTATGAGTTAAGTTCTCCCCAAACGAGCTTGATGGGCCGAATGGCCTCCTCTCATTTGTATATTTCTTATGTTCTTATATCTCTATAAATACATTTTTTTAACTGCCTGTATTGATAATCCCAAGTAAATTCTGGAATGTTTCCACTTTTTGAACGAAACATCCCGAAAGGAAGCGATGACAAAGTGGTGCTTGCATGCGTGCCAGTGTCTTGGTTTGGAAAGGGGAACAGAAATGTTACATGGCTGATGGAGATCAACAGCTTTATCAGAACATTCTTCCTTTGAAGGGACTGATGAAGGCTGGGCCAAGACGGCAAAGGTATGAACAGAGAACTCAAAGATATATAGTGAGGGCATATTGAAAGAATGTAAAGTGCATCTCTAGGGTTTGGGGTTTTGGATCCCAACTCTCTGCACATGTTCCCCTGGTTCTTCTGCAGGATTCCACTGGGTCCTCTACTACTCCGATTTCTTCCATCCTTCCCAAGACCATGAAGGGAATTGATGTTTCTAAATTGCCTATCACTTGTTAGGGTGTGCTGGGTTTGAATATACGTGTGCACAATTTTGTCCTGGGTGTTCCTCATTTTTTCTGATCTAGGCTGACAGGGGTAGGCTACAGACTCCCCATGACCCTGTACTGAGTAGACAGCTGCTTGGATCCACTTACACAATATTCCATACTGTAGTAGTGTTTTTGGCTGGTGTTTGGATCAATAGATTGGGGTCCTGTGCTGGTGATTGGCAGTTTGCTGGTTCAAGTCCCAGGGTCAGCGGAGTGATTTCCCAGTCGGGCCTTTGAGCATTAAGGCCCTTAAGCCCAAATTACTCCAGGGACTGGGTAACCCCACTTCCTCAATTGTGCATTGCCTTGAATAAAAGCATCTACTAAATGTAAATGTATTAAAATAATTAAATATTCAAATCAGGATATGAATGTGCTTCTTGCACACCGACTTACATATTTTTCGGTAGTGCAGTTGTTGTATAATACATCATACTTTTTAATCATTCTTCACTGACAACTAAGAACCGATTTCAAGATAGCAAGATACCTTGCTGAACTCCATTAACTTTCTCTGAAAACCACTTTGAAGCCAATTTCTCAGGCTTTTCATATGAACAGCATTAACTGTATATTAGAAGACCATAATATTCTTTTTGGATTCATGTGTGTTCTTCATAAAATACAATACCAAAAAAAGTCAAAAAAATTTCCCAAACCATTTCTCCGCAGTTCTGTTCAAACAGCAGAACACTTATCCTTAAACATACACATCAAGCTCCTTAAATTATAAACAACAGGGTTACCTGCTGACCAGGAAAAACGGATAGAGGATGGATGGATGGATGGATGGGACAACAGGAACGATTGATTGCTTGATAAGTATCATTTCTGCATATAGATTTCTGCTGCTTGACCTTACCTTCTGCTTCAGAAGTGCTGGAATAAAACTCATCATCTGCAAGAGCAACTTAAAGGGAATCTCAGTGCCATTCTGAAAATGGCTTGTACATGTGAAACACTCTCTCTGAATCTGATAAAAAAAATCATCAGAACTAGACAAAGATAATATCAGACATCTCTCCTGAACAATGCAGGCCCAGAACTCTAAGTCTAAGCATTTAATTTCATAACTGGGTGGATTCCTCCTCCCTCACATATTGGATGGGCTTTTCACAGTGACCAATTCATGCATTTATCCTGCTTCTTGTGCTCTCTATAGACTTGGCTTCTTTTCTGGTGCTTCTGGGAGATGCAGTCACAAGCTGACACAAGCGGGCCGGTTCTTGACAGCCAGGGGTAATTACTGCTGACACCACACTTCTTCTGCAGGAACGAGTAGATGCATAATGTGCTCCCATATTATGGGCTGGCTTTTTCATGCTGCGGTTTGGCCTTCCTTGAGGGAAATGTCATGCTGTTTCCCCTCTGTCTTGTGACTCCAAGCCTCGCGTCTGAAGAGTAAAATTTGCCGTGGAAGTGTACTCTCCTGAACACAGAAATATAATTGATGTTTCCGTTGTGTGATTGGTGGATGAAATGGAGGAAATGGATGACTAGGGAAAGGCAGCGCTGCGGAAAAGGGATCAAATTGCATTAAGAAAGTAGATGTAAGGTTTATCGGGAAAGTGTGCAGTTCTTCTGCATTCATCAAAGGCCGCTGAGGTGTAAAACCAGCTGAGATGGCAGAGGAAGCAGAGCACTGTGTCCCGATGTGGACCCGAGATGGTAAACAGATGCCACTAGGCCAGGGCAGAAACCTACAGGCTTTCAGCAGCATGGACAGATGTGTCTTGTTGAAAGGGATTATGGGTTTTTATTTTAAGTTCTTAAGCGCATTAACGAGTTAAGTTGTTTAAAGGACATGTTTATGACCCAAAAAACACTTTGAAGGTCAAAGAGGCAGGAGAGAGTGGCATGGCGGTTTTTACAGTTCTGTAACCATGGCAATAACCATACTTTTACACCACACATATTTATGGCAAACATTTTTGTATCACTGCCCTGTAGTGACAACACCTCAATACCACGTAACAACACTTCTTCACCCACAGCAACAAATCAATCCAGCAACACAGATGCTAGAACTTCAAAAATAAAGTTTAAAAGAATATAACAAGAGGTGGATAATTCAGGTCCAGAAAGTAAGAATCCACAATAAGATTTTGTTTCAACTAACCAGTTGCGTATAAAGAGTCGCGGTCACTGAGTAATCAACTGGTTGGTTGAAACAAAATCTTGTTGTGGATTTTTACTTACTGGACCTGAACTACCCACCTCTGGATATAACATAGAATTGATCAAAGCTTATGCAGTACAGGGCTGGAGTGAGCATGGAACCCTGGAAAGACAGGGTACAAGGCAGAGTATCTTGGATAGGATTATTCATTATTCCATTGCCCACAATGCAATGCAGAATGGTTATATTTCAAAAAGGACACGGAGATGTTAAATGTTCCCCTTACAATAGACTTCTGTGTATTTAAGTACATTATGCTTTCGAAAACATAAGGAGAAAATTCATCAGTGGATGCCCCCCTGTCAATGTAACAGTGACTCTTGCAATGGCAGAAGATTCCTCAATCTAACAAACTGTATAACCACCTTTAGACACAAGCCCAAGTTGTGTAACACCCGGGGTGCAACTGAGACCCCAAAATATTGTTATTAAGCAATCCTCCCAGCTATTCAGTTTCAGAAGGATAGCACGCCCATCACAGAACACTAACACATACTCTCAGTGACGACATTATTAGCCAAACTATGCTGGGACTGACTTTTGCCTCCAGAATTGCTTAAAGGATGGACGAGTTGTACGTCTAAGCTGTTATTTCTGCACTTGTGGCTCCCTGTTAGCTTTAACGAATCTGGCAAGTCTCCTCTGACTGCTCTCATTAGCAAGGAATTTTTGCAAACAGAACTGCCACTAACTAAATGTTTTTTTGTTTGTTTGTTTGTTGTTGTTGTTGTTTATTGCACCATTCATTGCAAGCACACTGTAGCGTGTCAAAATCCCAGAAAGGTGGCTAGTTCCGAGATGCTGAAATCACCACCTCAGGTATCAGCGATCACACCACACTCAAAATTGCTTAGATCATGTATCTTAGAAATTCTAATGCTTAGCCGAATAGGAACTGAACCAGGGTGATGCGTGTATTCAGGGACATCATTGTTTGGAGGGGGCATGCTGTTTGGATTAACAAGCAGCTGTGCCTAATAAATTGGCCACTACTTTCACACACTAAGGGCAATTTAGAGTCACTGATTCCCCCAAAACAGGAAAGCTTTATACTGTAGAAGACTGAGCGTCCATTAAAAACACAGAAACGGCAGGCTAAGAGCAGACTTTGCATGCTAAATCTGGGGCTGGTTCAACCCTACAGCGCAGGAATTCTGAGACAACAATGCTACCTGCTGAACTATATTCAAGGCTAGCAATTAGGCTAATGAATCAACGGAAATAACCAGCCATTACAAACTTGCACTGTGAAATATGGTACCACTTACGCATGTAGCAGCATGCACAGTAGGGGTAGTATTCTCCTCTGAGGGGGAAACGCCATTAAATGTGTTGTGCAGCGAGCAGCCATGACTTAAGGTCAATGCCAGCCATTATTCAAATTCTCCACGAACTATCAAGATGGAATCGCAACGTGAGCTATCCCCGTCATCCACACGTGGGCTGACACCCTCTCCCCCCTAGGGGGTGCCCAAGGGGAGAGACGCACGCCTCCAGCAGCCCTCTGCAGGCGAACGCCGACCCCCGCAGAAGACAGAATAACGGAAAGGTGAAGGAAAGCTGGTGAGGTCTAGATGTTGCGTGCAGGTTCTCTGCCTTTCTCCGAGTACGTCTGTCTCTCAGGGGTGGATGCGAGTGTGGATGCAACATGATGCTGGACGTCTTTGTAGCTGGGTATGGGGACTCGACGGCGTCTACCGACCAAAGTGGAATTTCTTTGATTCAATGTCCGGAGCCTTTAAGAACCATAAAGTAATTACACATCATGTCACTGATTCCCCATAGAGGACCCTGACCTGTCCAGCACTCTGTAACCGAGTAAGGCCTTCCTGTTAATGCATTGATTACCTGCTCAAAGTAAATGAACTGTTAATACCATATATAAAGGACTGGGCCAATAGCAGGATGCAAATGCAATAAATAGTACTATTTGAATATCACCACAGGAAATGAGGACCCGTAAATGCGACCGAGTGTCAAATAATAGAGCGGCGTCTGCTATCTCGCCAAAACCGCGGCGTGGCTAACATGCGGCTCCTGCGAATAAAGGGCGCTCTCAGTAAATATTGGCGAGGTGCTTTTTTTTTTTGCACAAGGCAGGTGAAAGTGACAAAAGTTGTGGGCGTGTTGCTGGGTCCAGGCACCCAAGCATGTGATGAGCTGGTCAAGGCTAGAAGCACGACTTCTTCACGCCAAGCCCACGACGGCCTACTGATCATTGCAGGAGAGATCCCTGGGTGAGCACAATCATGTTTTAATTAGTGCAAGATGGCAGTCACATGCAGGGGTTTGGAAGTTCAGCTTAAAGATTAGACGATTGGTTAATATTTTGTCAACAGTGCTTTTGTGGCTGGGGATGGAGATGACAAGTAGATACATATTTTCCGAACCTTCATTGTTCTGTTCTTGCAGGGCTTAGCCAATGGTCTTCAGGAGTATTTATTTTATGGTGATTAATCGCCATTGTTGACACACAGCACGCAACAACGACATGTGTCCTCTGCATCTAACCCGTGAGACAGCAGGGAGCAGCTGCGTGAGTGCCTAGGAAGCAGTGCTTGGGGACAGTACCTTGCTCAGGGTACCTCAGCAGTACTTGCGGGTCAGGGACTTGAACCGGCAATCTTTCAATTACACAGTTGCACCCCTAACCACTACACCACCTGCCTGCCCCAGATAGCCCTTTCATGTAGGATGGGTGTTTTTCGAATAGGAAGCCCCACAAAGCACCTCGTTTGCTTACATGACCCACCTGTCGCCCGGCAGTCAGCTCTCCTTCCCTGATAGATAGAGTGATTTCTCACCTGATAATTCCAGGTAAAAAAAAAAAACGAAGAGTTTTGTCAACCATCACTTACCGGTTCAAGCATTTTTCCTGGTGCAAAGCAAACCAGGAGCAGGATCTTCATGTCTTATTGTCAGGTTTTGCTTTTGTCCGTCTGAAACCCATTACTGCGGTGGACCTTTCTTCTTGCGTATAAATTATAGATGTTTTATGCCATATAACGTGGAGTGGTGCGGAGGCGCGGTGATTAGTACTGTTGCCTCACCCCTCCACAGTAGTACGTTTTTTTTTTTACCTTCGTTTTGCCTGCGTCTCCGTGCATTTCCTCTGGATACAGTTTCCTCCTACGGTCAAAAACGTGCGGTTAAGCGAAACTGGCCTCTCAGAATTGACCACAGTGTCTGACTGTGAAGCAGGGTGGCATCTAACTGGGGGGGGGATCCATTTCCTCTCTTCCCTGTGTTCCTTCACCAGCACTGGCTCCAAGATTTTTGGCACCCTGCATGCGCCGGTATGGAAAAATTCTACAGATATTATATTTTTAATTATGCATGTGTGGATTTTCTTCAAAGTTTAGGGGAATATGGTTCTTTCAAAATGTATTTTGTGCGATGCAGAGGCACATAAACAGGGTGAGGGGTCCTGGAGCTGTTTGAGATGTCCGAGGCTCTTCTTTTATTTCCTGCAATGGTGTAGCTATCGACCGGGGGTTCTGGGGATATGGGACAGTAAAAGTTGTTGACTGGAGGTTGGGAGGGATGGTGACGATAAAAGGGGGGGCTACATTTTTATTAAACAATGTCGAGGCTCCTTTTTAGCAGATGTCCCTGGGTTTCAGTCCATGTCAACCTGTACATAACCCCCCCCGGGTGCTCTCTGGCATGATGGATAGATGTACATGTTATCCCCCCTTTTGATGCATTCCAGAACCTGGCCTGGTTAGCCTCTCAGTTCAATTCCATAAGAATAAAAGGACAATAACAGTGGATAGAGGTATTTAAAACATAATTGTACAGTCTGGGGGGAGCTGTTGTGCCTTTCAAAAATGCAGCTGGGGGAAAAGTGTTTGCTATTACCTGATGTAGATACCAACCAGGAAAGACACTGGGTTTTAGCATCAGGCTTGAATTAGCAATTAATCAACCAGCACCAGCTTTGTTTCATAGCAACGGTTCTCATTAAGTGCTTCCTCGTCAGGTTCTAAATTCAGCCGCGTGCCCTTGGGGCGGGCAGACGGTGCTGAGATGTCTAACGCTGGCAGGACGGAGAAATTAGAAAATTGAGAGATGGTAAGATTGGAAAATAGATACAGCCGAGTCACAAATGGGAAAAAGCCGCGCGGAAACGGGGCATTGGAATGAATCTGCATGCTGCGCGGAAGCCGTGGGTAGGGGAGGGGCTCGCCGCGGTGTTCCCCAAAGGCCCGCGCGCGGTCCTGAAGGTTGTGTTCACATTGCCGATGGTATTTCCACCGAGGTTCTCATGTGACAGGAAGAATTTTCCATTAATATACCTTGATGCTGCATATTAGCAAGTGTCATGCAAACGAGTAGGCCCAGTGAAAATATACTATGTTAGCATTTTCCCTTATCATTTGTGGTCTATTCATTTTCTATTAATATTTTGTCTTTTTTAAAGGTCTCTTTACAATATAGCTGCATTGAACAAACATTTTCTGTTTTCCCTAGCCTTACACATACAAGCAAATGGGGCGCCACAAAAATGATGCACATAAATGTGGCTGCCACTGTGACGTTTACATCCTGACGTAGCCATTATCATGTAAGTGCCACTAAGGCATGTGCTGTGTAGGACAATTCGTTGTCTGTCCCCCTGGAAGTAGTAATGGCAGGAATTTATCCTTGTAGTAAAATAACAGGTTTGCCCACCCCCCCCACAAAAGCTTAAGTATTGATAAGTCACTTAGCCAATTAGCAAAAGTATGAGTTTGCTTATGAGTAAAATTAAGAGTTTGCTCCCCGATCTGAGAAATCTTCGGAGGGGTGCCCTAGCTGCCCAACCAAATATATTTCTGGCTATGGGTGTCACATAGTGATGGAGAGGAATGACCCAAAATGCAGGTTGTCACAGTGAAACCCCTCAAGGGGGTGTTTATCAATGTGGTGTGTAGAGAACAGGAACCGAAACAATGGGACAGTATGAACAATGACCAGACCGGGATCACAAGACTGCGACACGCTTATATAGGGAACTAATCAAGGAACAAACACTAGGCAATGGTGATCAGTTAACAAAGGGGCTCGAACACGAGGCAAAACATAACAGGGTTCAGGTGTGGCTGATTAGGAGTCACACCTGAAGAAAACACAGGGAATAGACATGCAGGGCGGAGCTGGTCGTGACAGTGGGACAGATTTACAATGTGTGAAATGTGAGTGGATGGTTCTCTATTTTCTGTGTTTTATGACTAAAAGTTCTCCATATGCCACGGTGCCTCAGGGGCATACAAAATGACCAGGCTCATGTCCAAAGCTCTTAAGATTAGCCTATGGGCTAATTAGCTACTAATGTTGTCTGCGGTGTGTGTCATCTTCATAGAGGGGTTGGCCTAAAGAGCTCCTTCTTTGCCCCTTATCCAGTATGTGGGTAAAGAAGGGCCATCTGGGTCTTTGGAGCCCTCACTCTTGCTAACAGCATTATCCCTTCCAGCATGTGGCGGAAAACAAATATGTTTCATGAGTCTATCGTTCAATCCACGGCCGCTGAGTCAAGGCACATTCATCTGGAAAGAAACCCTCTTAACCTAATGAAACAACTGTCCCACTCTGCCGCCGACTACATCTCCTCAACAGTGCAACCGACACGGTCGATTTGGCATCTGTAGCTCCTTCTCACTTTGTTTTTGGCTACCGGCTGTTCCGACGTCTAAACCGGGCTCATTTTCCTCCGTAAACAGCTGGAGAGGATCTGGGTGCCCAGTTCACAAACAAACATTAGACAGCACAACTGCGATTTAGGGTTAGACACTGTTAGGATCACTGCCACATCACTGATTGGGTTTCCTATGAATGTGATTGGTTTAGGATCATGGTTTTATAGCCAATAGTGGTTCTGAAGTAGGATTGCATTGTTGTGAACTACCAGACACTGGTAAAACAGATTTGCCCTATACTTATGGTACAAACAAGCCAAACAGGCAAATATATTGCCATTTGCTTGCTCTGAAATGGAAGTGATTGGTGGAACCCCGCTGTGGAACATTTGGTACCAGCCAATCATATTAGTACCATTGTTTTCCATGAGCAGTTTTAGACTCACTATTACCCAGTAGCAATAACTAAGGTGAAAGTCCTTTGAGGATGGCAATCCTGGGTGTAAATAGTCTTGTCTTGTCCATAAACTCTGAGGCACCCAACCACCTTTGATTTTGCTCATTTAAAGCCAGATAACACTGTCTCAGCTGCAGGAGATGGTGCTACCTTTTTCAGCGGGAGATAACAGATGACCAGGTCAACCTTTACCTTCAGCCTGCCATGACCACGCTAGACTTTGAAGCAGCTCTGTTTTTGATTGTTATCATTCTAGTTTTGTTCTTATGTTTGGCAGAAACAAAAATGTAAAAGTAAAGTAGCATTGCGCTAAATACATACTTTGCCGCTATTTTGGCTTAACATTTTATTTATATATAATGTTATGCTTAAATTTGCATTTTAGTCCATGCAGCTGTTTGTATATATTAAGTGAAATTGTCAAAATGGCTTTAAACTCACGGATGGAGAATAGGACACTCTTTCGCCCCCTACTGACTCCTATCCCAGGAGGCATCCTCTAACCCCCCTCTGTCCGCACGCTTACCCCGTTGTGGCTTTTGAACTTAGTTAAGGTTATAGACCTAAAGGACAGGCTCAATTCAATTTATCTTGACCACATTTACACTTTTTTGATGCTGTTTTTATGCCCAAAACCCTTTTTTACAACAGTATGTATACAGGTACATTTATAAAACAAATATATGTTTTTGTAATGCAATTGGATCATGTAAGTGTTTCCTGCCTTGTTCCATCTCACGGATGAGTTAATTAATTTTGCAACAGAAGCTCAACGCATTTTAGAGTGATTGGTCCAAATTATATTTGTGACGCGTCGGATCTATTTCGCGTTTACAGCGTTGAGTGTCCGTTTAAAAAAAATCCATGTGCGTGCGGATGCTGGCCGACCTCGCTATTGGAGGGAGACGCGGCGAGCGGCCCGGCTGCATCACGTCAAGGGATGGATGCGAGGGAGGGGTCAGCACGAAGTGTGTGAGTGCGTGTGTGTGCGTGCGTGTGTGAAAAAGGGGGGGGGGGGGGGGGGGGCAAGGACAGAAAGGTGGGGGCTATCGATGACATCACCCTCCAGCTTCCAGCACAGCCAGCTGTGGTTTCTAGAAGCGGAACTGAGAAGCGGTCCTGTGGTATCACACACACAGCCACCACCAATATTGTGGGGGGGATTTTAAACCGTATTCTCTGCGAGGCGAACCCGGCAGCCTGGATCTTTGGCAGAACCGATATATGCGGGATTATTATATGTGATAAATGATTTTTTTCATAGGACGACGTGAGTAGCGATGTGCATATGCAGAACAATAATTAAAAAGGAACATCCTTAACGACAAAGGTAAGGAAGACCTTTGCAGGGGGCGAATTAGATGCGCGCAGGGTTATTGTGTCCGATGGGCTTTTTCGCCGGTGAGCCGCACCCGCTGCAACTCGGTGCCACGCTTCTCGGGATGTGGGGCGCATCCCTCAGTTTATGGGTGAGTGGTAAGCCTAGCCTGGATGCTTAAGCACGGGAGGTGGCAAAGAGAGAGCGGTAAACGTTAACAAAGCGAGGGGGAATCCGCTTGCAGCCGGGCGTGATCTGTGCGGAGAAGTCGCTTTGTGATCGGGTGTATCCGACGGGTTGCGGTGTAATTGATGGCATCGAGTTAATGTTGTTACCGTTGGGTAAAGATGGGGTTCGGACTCGGCTGCTGATCGTACTAATGCCTCCGGTTAACCGCTGTTTGTATTTCATTGTCTTATTGTTGGATGGGAAATGCACGGAGCGCTGCGATGGATGCGCCTGCCGGTCGCCGCTCCTGTGGAGCGCAGTCACTGGTATCACAGTGCGGGAGATGCTTCACCTCTGTGTTAGTTTTGCCTTCATACTCAGAAACCTGTCTCATATAGCATTGGGGAAAATGATATGGCTTTCCGCTTTCCAGCCCCTAATACAGCTGATTTAACTGATTGTAGTTACATTTGTTACAGACCATTGATTGGATAAAAAGGTCGGTAATATATACGGCTGTTCCTCTGTCATTCTGCCAGGTGGCTGAAAGATAACATCGTTTGAAAAGTGATTTAAACGTGATTTTCTGGCTGAAGGTATCAGTCCTGCTGTTTTGTCAATGGAGTTCTGATTATCAAGGTTGGCTGATCTTTCCGATGATTTACTAGCCTTAACTTTTGAAATGTAGTGCAGAATGATTCCAGCTTTAGTCGTAAATGCGCTTTTGATTTTGATTACTTTTAGCTAAACACTTAGAGAACCGATTCCCCTCTCCTGCTCAATCGAATTGATTTTCAATTATTTAATTGAATTTTTGAGACATTAAAATCACTTTTTTGTAAAAATCAGACGCGTAGTGAAGTCTTTATTCTATCTAACGTTGGTGACGGTCAGATGCCATTATCAAATCTCAAGCAAGCTTTCTTTTTGCTCGGGTATTTCTTATTTTGCTTTCAACTATCCTGCTGTCATTTAACATACAGGTGATTTCATGATCTTGCAAATTGTCTGTAATTGTAACAAAAAGGAAGGTGCCGCTGAGTACTTGGGCTTGCGCGCTCTCTCTCCTACGCCTGCGATCGCCGAGCCACCCCGAAGCTGACGCTCCCGTCTGCGCGCAGTAACAGCTGGACTTTTTCATTTTATTCTGGCGAATGTAATGTTCTAGATTTAATCTGACCGGATGTAATTTCGCGATTTTTTTACGATATAATAATCAGGATGAATTGCGTGATCTTTCAAACATGGTTTGGTCAGCACCCATCCTGGGACAGCTCTTACACGAAGGCAGAGGGAAGGCATAGTCGTATTTTACCAAATTCTTTACCAATAAACTGTCTCAGCGTGGTATACCTTGCGGGGAAAGACCCGAATCTGACCAGAACATCGTGAGCATTGCTTTTGGCCACATTGCCGTCGCGCTCTTAAATGAATCTTACAATGCGCATTATTCCAGCAAGCAGCTCACCGACCCAAGAAAGCCATACTGGTAATGCCTGGAATAAAATAATGCAATATTATGAGAGTAAAGAGGTAAATGATGCAGAGAATTACTTCTAGATACTGAAGTACCTGTTTTAAGGAGATTAAAACGAAGAGTCACGTTTTGGCTACCTGCTTTCTACAGATTTGTTGCTTTCATCCGGGATAATTTAACTAAGTTAACATTTTATTTCACCGACAGCAAAGCAAGGTTAATGTTAATATAATATTTCACCATTACTTAATATAATAATTTCACAGACTGCGTCATCATGCAATGAAAAATCGTGGGTATATGTAGGAACTGCAGGTAGCGGGGTGCATTTGACTTTGGCTTGGTTACAGGTGTGGCAGCCTGTACCTCAGTCCATATTGTGTGAAAGCCGTGGCTATTAAATCACATGCATTTTCTATATTTATATAGAAAATAGGCCTATATGGTGTTCCTGGGCGTATGGCAGCAGGCAGGCAAGCGCGGAAATGCACGCTGTGTTCACACATAATGGGCGGTTTGTTCTGCGCATCCACAATGTATGGACGGTAACAAAAAGGTATTTTTGTCATATTTCACCTGGTGGTAAAAGCTTGGGGGGGCGGTCGTGAGTAACGCGCAAGCCAAAGTGCGGATCTTGGATTGTTACGTAAAATTCTGTCACTGTCTGGCGGAAGCGGGGGACTGACACTGGGGTTATCTTTGGACGCGGGGGCAAGTTTTACATCAGGAGTTTATCTGACAACTACAATGTGACTGCATTGTATATAACTACAAAGGCCACATAAATACATAGATTGGACATTTCTTGTTATGTATTTGTTTATTTATTTATGCGCCCACTTATCCAAACTGAGCAAATTATTAGGCGGCGCCTAATTGGGATGCGGACGATTTATAAAACTGTATGTACTGCAATAATACATTTTCCCTCAGTTATCAGAGGAGAATGATCCAGTCGTTTTTTGGTATCAGATTTGCGATCGATTGGGAGCACCAAATCGCCCGCTTCATTGAGAGACGCGGGCGTCTGACGGACACGTTAATAAACGCCTCGGCCCGTTAAGGCGACACGCCGAGTCATTTGGGAGATCCGCTTCATATGGCCCCTATGTGCTGCAAAGACTGAACTGTCACAGCAGCGTCTCTCCGTATTAAAATGATTCATCCGGAAACCTAGCGTTGCTCTTCAGTATAAAATTATCACAGCTTTGCTGATGGTGCCACTGACAGGTAACTTCCCCCCCCCCCCCCCATTTTTTGTCACAGCGGGCTATTCAATCCAACCGCAAAGGGTCTGACCTTTTGGTATCAGGTGCGAGGAAGCATTTCATTTTGTCAAAACCGATGCACCATTTTTCGCCAGGAGCTGAAATAAATGAAACGCAATATGCTGCATAAGTGATTAAATTGTTGCACCTCTCGAAATATTTTGCTGAAAGTTAATCCCACACCACTTCTGCGGTCGGATTCAATAACGTCCTCAAATCTATCACTCTGACGACAGGATTTGCATGCCGCCCCCGGCGACTTGGTAGAGGTCACCCCGCCGCTGCCTTCTGCCCCTGGAGGGGTATCCGCTGGCTCTCACTGGGGGCATCTTCTGTGTCGGGGCCCGGGCTCTGCGTACTATCGCGCCGTTTCCCAGGGTGCGCCTATAGGCAGTGAGTCACCGGCAGGATTCTAAGCTACTCTGCTGTATATTTTAATAGCCCCAGCACCGATGCAACAGATCTTTGAAAATAAAAATAAAAATAATGAAGAATGTTTAGCTGTAAAACAAACCAATGTTAAAAGAACAAAACTGTGCTAGTGTGGATTTGGCTCTCACAGCGGGACACCCTAATTACTACGTAGCAATTTATGGCTTGTCACTTTCTGATTACAGTGATTCCCATCCTTTTTTTTTTCTTCTGTAAATTTCAATTTAATTTTATGTTTACCGGGTGTATTTGACAGTCTTGCCTATTTAAACATTCTTCACTTGTGTGACACGTGTTGGACCAACACATCTGCTAAATGAATACATGTGAATGTCTACAGGTGAGTACATTTATGTAGTCATTTTGTATATTGCCACGCAGCATGTAATTTACGCAGTGATGCTAAATTACACCCTATCACACAACGAGTTCTAGTACATATGGGTCTTCTGACGTTTACACAGAGCATAAGGAAGTATGTGTATGTTCATAGAGGAGGTTTGGTGAATAAAAATGTTGGTATTAGCCAGTTTAGTTTTTAAGTAATGTGAGGAGAAAGTCAACACACTAAACATGTTCTATTACCCATCAATCTCTGATAGCTTATACTATGTATCAGTGTTTCTCAACCCCCCCCCCAGACAGTCTGCATTTGTGCTCCCTCCCAGCTGGCATCACACTTGAACTGGACAATCAAGCAATATGTACATTTGTGTTAGGAGCTGGGAGGGAGCAAAAATGTGGACTGCCTGGCAGGAAGTTGGGAGGGAGCAAAAATGTGGACTGTCTGGCAGGGAGCAGGGAGGGAGCAGAAATATGGACTGTCTGGCAGGGAGCAGGGAGGGAGCAGAAATATGGACTGTCTGGCAGGGAGCTGGGAGGGAGCAAAAATGTGGACTGTCTGGCAGGGAGCTGGGAGGGAGCAGAAATGTGGACTGTGTGGCAGGGAGCTGGGAGGGAGCAAAAATGTGGACTGTCTGGCAGGGAGCTGGGAGGGAACAAAAATGTGGACTGTCTGGCAGGGAGCTGGGAGGGAACAAAAATGTGGACTGTCTGGAGTTCCCCGAGGATTGGGTTGAGAAACACTGCTATACATCTTAAGAATTTTTATGGTGCAATGTTTATGTTTTTGTGTGTATTTATTTATACTCTATTATTTATGTTCTTATGTGAGTTACATCTCTAGTTTCAACCTTGATTTGCTCCACTGGAGAGACTCAGTAGAGTGATGGACCTTGGGTCCCAGTGCCAAGAGGTCTCACAGTTTAATGAGTTTGACGTGTTCCCTGGTTACACGGGGGATGTACAGAGATGGATGGTTATATTGACTGGCAGGGTTGGTTAAGGCCTCCTTGCATCCAGGCAGGGGAGTCAAGTACATTGTCTTATTTAGGAATTTGATTTCCCAAGGGCTTTTCTTTGGGGGAGAACATGGAGCTGGACAGTAGATGGCAAAGCCAATATTTTTCACTAAAAATCTCATAAGCTTTCAGTTGAAGCCAACGCGGGCAGGAAAGATGTAATGGAAAGTAAAGGGGTGAAAGGTCTTGCTTGGCGCAGCTCAGCTGCACAATCGATAAGGAGAGGGCCAGCAAAGCGCTCCAGTTGGTAGCACAGCCAAAACACG
This sequence comes from Petrocephalus schoutedeni, assembly GCA_026780765.1. Taxonomy (NCBI): domain Eukaryota; kingdom Metazoa; phylum Chordata; class Actinopteri; order Osteoglossiformes; family Mormyridae; genus Petrocephalus; species Petrocephalus schoutedeni. The sequence goes on from JAODKL010000044.1 coordinate 8,344,940, forward strand.
TAGCTCCTTAATACTGAAGTTCAGCTCTGTCAGACATTAAGACAGACATGTTTCCTAGCCGAGTTCTCTGAAGGAGCAGCGTTGTGCAGACTGACTCCTGATTGGGCAGGACAACCCAAACTTTTGAAGGAATCTATTACATCTTGTTCATTCGTAACTGTAAAATTTAGCAAACGTCCCCCTACTCTCGTTCGCACGTATTCTGCTAATGATGCTGTTTGTCGCTGGGTTTTGTTTATGGTCAGAATGAGAGCCTGTCTGTTTCCGTTTCGGGAATTAGATTGCTCCGAGTGTCGCCATCATCCGCCTGATGAGATTGCTGATGAATGGGCTTAACGTCTGAGACAGGTACTTAGCTAATTGGGAATTTGCTAACTGGGGGAAGCCATCTCAAAAACAGTAATCAGAAGATTCTAGGCAAAAATTATAACTGCTGAGCCGTCTGTCTAGTAAGTTGACATGAGGCTGGAAATAATGGATGTATGAAAGACAGATGCAAATGGTACAGCAACATAGATAATGAGTTTATGGATGAATAGATGGTAGATACGTCATGTATGCATAAATGAGAAATATATAGAAAGCTTGTTGTACAGATATATAGGTGATGGATAGATCTACATGTTGTCTAGATATGTAGCTGATTGTTAAATTGTTTTCCAGTATATGAAGAAAACGTGTTGGACATCCTTTGCTGATATATAGACAAATATTTTGTGTAGATATACTGGTGGTGAATGATAATTTGGTTAATTTATCTACAGGGATGCTTTATGGTGTATGGAAATATTCAATCCAGGTCAAGGATAATGTGTTACAGTAGACATAGCTTTTCATGTGTTCAGGTGTATTAATACTTAAATGCCTGCCTGTATGTGCCAAAAGCAGGTGGACATTGCTTGTGTGTTCAGGGAATGAAAATTACTGAGATGCATGAATGGTGGTCATATGATACATGAATCTGTAGATGGAAGCTAAGTGGAAGCTTGTATAATAATTGGTAGATAGGTGATGGATAACGGATGTAGAAGGTTATGGGCAGAAACGGATGTGGGAGAGTGGAGGGCAGCTTTAGGTGATGAAGAAGCAGGGGATGCGAGCTGTATATGGTCCCTCTACTGGGACGCGCTATTGGCTGATACTTGGCAGGGGGGTAACGACGATTTAACAGGAATGAGGTGTGCATGGAGAAGCATGTGGTTTTGTTGCATTTTAAATGTTTGTTTTTTCAGCCGAGGGCACCCGTCCAGTTTGCTTTATGTTAAACTGCATGTCGGTGTTGCCGTTCATGAATGATGGCAGGCAGGAATGCGGCACACAAATTAATTACCGCCGAACAATTTTCTTCCCACCTTGCTCCGGCTTGTAGGGTTTGTTGTGTGTGTACAGTGACATCGATTCCCGGATTGTCCCAATTATCTTGCTTCTGCTTGATTAACAAGCTAATGGCTTCACAGTAATAGGTGCTTATAGCAGACTTCCCTAGCGTCCCTTTTGGGGGGGGGGGGTGGAATTTAGGAGAAAGAGGCTGGATGGAAAAGCTGTGCTTTTTGTTTGAAATAATGAGCGTTTATAATTATGGGGGAGCAGAAGGCTTTGTTAGACTGAATTATAGGACGGGTAAATCACTGAGTCAACCACATGCCACACATTTTGGCGGAGATGTGTGTTACGGTGCTCAGCTTTATAGGGGTGTTCTGGGAAAGAGGAGATGAGTGCAGGCTAGCAGTTTATATGGGCGTATGGTGCAAGTGCATGAAAGTGCAGTGTAATGATGAGGTTGCAGGGTCTGTGTGGGTGTAGTGCATCTGTGGATAAAAGTACAGGGTGCGTGTGAGCAAGGCTGTAGTGTAAGAAGTAGTAAGTGTGTGGTGGAATGATGGATCATGGTGTAGATAGAGCTGGCCGATATATTGATAAAATATATCGTATGTGAACATTCATATTGTCATCAATTTGAATGTTGTGAGTATCGTGGTTGATTAATGGTCATAATGCTCTATTTTCCTTAAAGGTATGAGCCTGCAGTTGATGTTATTTAACATTACACTTGTCACATGCTTCATAACACCAGTAAAACAATGTGGTCATCATCATCAGGAAAATTCAAAACCGCCTGTCATATTTGACTGCTTTCTACGTATGAATTTTAGAACATCATGATACGTATTGATGTTATGAAAATACCGCAATATCATTTTTAGGGCATTTTGCCCAGCCGTAAGTGTAGGGTAGAATTGAGTGAGGGTGTAATTTTAGAATGGATGAGGGTACAGGATTGAAGTGAATCACGGATATAGTGGAATGAGGGATTAAGGTGTAGTGTGGAGCAGAGTGTAGTATAAGAGTGGATGAGGGTACGAGCCAGAAGTGAGAAAGGGTCCTGCAGAATGATGGATCAAAAGCAAGGTAGACGCTTGGTCCCATACTGTAATAAAATGATGAATAAAGGTTGGGTTCTGAAGTACAGAGTGCAGGTTGGGCAGCGCTGTCTATGAAGCACTGTGAGGCAAAGGCAGGTATGTTTTTCCTTCTGGAGATTGATAAATAAAAGCTCTTTGTTTAGCTATGGATGAAAGGAATTCCAGAAGAGAGAGGAGAAGCATGATGAGAAAGGGCCCGGGGTCTTAAGTAGGTTTGTGAAAGTGGCGTAAGCTGCATCGCCAGATTCGTCTGAGCTGCAAATGCATCTAATTCAATATGAAATATCGAAAGAATAATATAACAAGACTTTGATGCATTGTTACTTTGGGTTTCATGCTATGAGCAGTGCACTCGTGGCTTTATTTATGCTTTAAATGTGCTGGAGTGTTTGGTTCAGTCTTCTGAGCCGCTTTGCCTGGATTCCACCTCCTTGTTTGTTCACCTGAGCAGTCGTAGGGGCTTTAAAGGAGAGTCGTGTGGAGTCTAGTTAGAGGTTGTTTATGTCTGCTGTCACTTCTTTGGGTGAAGAGGACATGACGAACGGCCAGTTGTTTATTACCACCCTGCTAAGTGTTCGCAGGCTGGCTTCCAAAGCCGGACGTGGCCGGGCACTGCATGTCCTTGAGGGTGCTGTGACCAAACTTGGTGGAAGTCCTCAGGACCTGTTCACAGCCACCGCGGATGCTAACCTTTTAGTTGGTCAGTACGTCCGCTAGGCTAGTTGCAGGCAGGATCCAGTTTTTCTGTATGCCGTTGGTTGCTACGGTTTTCTTTTCTCCATTAGTGGGGACTGGATGAAAGATGGTGCAGAGCCACACCTTGGTGTTGGGCAGCAGGCTCGTGCTGCTATGGAAACACTGTTCTCGCCTGCTGGCATTATTAGGAACCTCTGTGCACTGGTTATTTCGACCCTGGCTATCTTTCAGTTGCCTTGGGATACCTTTTTTTCCCTATTAGGTTCCTAAACGAATCCCAAAAACAAAGTTTGTAAGGGGCAACATAATGACTTTTTTCGAAATGGTGACTAAGGAATAGGATTCAGAAAATAAAGGATGTGTGCTGGCCCATTAATTCCACAGACAAAAAGGAATGATTGACTTTAAGTTGGCTCGGATTTTTCACCCATCCGCCTAATATGAACTCATGTTTGAGTTCCGGCTTTGTGGCTATTGGCAGACAGGGATGAAGGCTGCATAATCTGGACCATCTGTCATATGTGCAACTTCCTAATGCTGCTAAATATTCATGCCTGGCTTACCTTGAAGTCAGTCCTTTCTCAGTTCAGTATATTATATGACTATTTGATATCTAAGAGACCCAGACACGGTTGTACGCACACACATGATAACAGTGGCCTTAGTCGACACACAGACTCATAGCTCTATCTTCTTTTCTTGTGCTTGCAAACACTTTTTTCCAAACGGTAAATGAAGCACAGTATCTTTTGGGAGTTTTCAGAAGAAGGTATATTTTTTTTTATTTAACTTTTAAGCCCATAGGAACAAAAAAAAATAAATCATATGTACGATAATGGTTAAATGCTTCCAGGATAGGCTCCAGACCCCGTTCACCCTACATGGATGGATGGATGAATAGATATGGACAAATGCTTAATTGTAGGCCGGCCGGCATCGTGCACCTGACAGGCCATATTAAACCCACCCATCTTAACCTCTACCAGCTTTGGGGAGGCATAATGGGTGAGATGCTTTGATAGTCTAATTTGTAGGCCCTGTAGCCTTGACTTCCTGCTCACTGTTTTTCATTCTGGCGTAATTTATAGTCGCATGTAAAAGCTCCCAGCCAATAGAGTCAAGATCCGCTGTGAGCGCAGTGAAATATGACCACATTGATCAAACCTGTTTGTTTGCCTTTAACCGTTTCGAGTTGTATGCCTCTCATTTTCCCATGAAAGCTCGACGGCTCACTGGAATTGGATTTCAGACACACAATAATGTAAGACAGCCAAAGAGTGTAACCCGGCGCAGATTCCCAGCAAGGTAACATGAAGGGCGAGCATCTGGTGGGTCCGTGGGGGTTATGCGAGTGATCTCTGTCCTAGACTTTATCTGGGTGTACCGGCGGTCCTTGATGTCACGTGATGCATGGATGTTGGACCTCGGGCAAGAACAGTCACTGCCATTTACAGGCTTATTTACAAAAAGACCAGGGTAACACTTTACTTAAAGCTGTATAACGCACTATAGAAACATTCATAATGCATTATAATGTCTGGTATAAGAATTAATAAAGCATTACAGCATCTTCTATTGAGTCATAACACATTAGTTTTGATGATAATACTTCATAAGCTTCAATGAAGCTCTTATCTATAATCCTAACACCCCCCCCCCCCCCTTCATAATGCATTATAATGGTCAGTATAAGAATTGAGAATACTTTGTACAGCATTATGAAGGTATTTCTAGTGCATTATAAATGACAGCTTCATAAAGCATTCATAATGCATAATGTGTCATGCTGTATTATAAATATTTAATGTCATGTTTCTAAAGCTTTATGAATCCATCGTAATGTGTTATGAATGTGTATATAGATTCTTATAGACAAGGCATTCGTAGAAAGTGTCACAATTTTGTGTAGCAGCTTTTTGTGCTTCATTGTTCTCCATTCCGTTGACCTTTGATGAGTTTGTCAAATATTATCTTCTTCACATTTGGATAATTGAGCTTCCATTCATCAGGGCTACTACCGTAGGATGCATTCTTGCTGAAAGTGCCTTGTCACACCTTAACCTTACAATATCCGGCAGAGAGAAATGTTCCTGCCCAGCGGTTCACATTTCGAGTCCCAGTCCAGTTTTCCCAACCTCTTACATCTTCCTTAGTGAATAAGAGAGCGTGAGTCTCTATATCCCCTCTCTTTGTGTCTACCTGCAGTCTGGCCTTCAGGAAAAAAGAAAAAAAAATCAGTAAGCACATTAATGTTTAAATGACTGTGGTTTCTCCCTCAGACTTTGCTATCCATTAGCGGGAAGCACACTCTCAGAGAGTAAGAAAGATAGAGACTGGGGTGGGAGACAAAGCAGACCATAATGGACATAGCTTTGAGATACCACTGGTACATAAAGGAGCTGATTGTACCCGTGGAAGTTCTTTGTCAGTCACCTCTGTGTCCTGGCACCGGTGTTAGGTTACCATGCCTCCCCAGCCCCATTTTGCCCCATTTCACCAGAGCATCCTCTTCCCCAAGGTCAAAATTTCACAGTTCCATTCCATGCTGTCCACTAACTGCCAGCACATCTCTGAGCCCCATGCTTATATCCAGTGTATGACATCATTACCCTTGTTTTGACAGGTTTAATTTCGTCGCTTTGTAACCATACATCAAATGGAAGGATGAACTAGATTTGCCAATAATGGCTACTGAGACTGAAGAACCATTCTGACGTACTGAGAGTGACCTTGTTCCGTTAAAGTGTGATCGATCGTAAATGTGTCTCCCGTAAGATCCCACTGGTACTGTTTCTGCAACAGAATGATGGAGGTGCTCTTACGGGCATTGGTGGCGAATGGGGACCATACTGACAAGCCAATGTATCTGTCCTTGGTCCTTCCGATGTTCTGGGATTTGTTTCTATTTTAAGGTGGACTCTCTGAAATGAAGGATCGTTCAGCCTTGCGAGCCACATTTAGCGCCATTCTCTTGCCATTTACTCAGTATGTACTTTCCGATAGTTGCGTTTTTTTCCTGTTAAAAGGACCTAAGGAATTGTGGCGTCTCAGATGGCTTTTGGATAAATGAACAAGAAAAAAAGAGTGTTGTTGCTAAAAATCTGAACTGCAGAGTGCATTATATTTAATCGGTAATATTTACTTTAACTGTCTTCTGAATTCCAGTTTCTCGGGTTGGTGTCCATTGCAGGTTTTTTTAAGAAGCAAACGGAATTCAGTAATGAACATAGAAATTGTTAAGAGCTGAAAACCAGAGTCCATCTGCTGGTTCCATCTGCACATTAACTGCATTCAAAGACCTTTCGGGTTTGTCAGAGATTCTGAAGTCAACCGCTGTGTTTATTTTACTCCATTGGAAAATCCCTTTCCCACCTCGGGGGTCTTCTTGGCTAATGCATTTCCAGTACGTGTATTCCACCATTTCTATACCTCCCCAATTTAAGGTTTATCAGTGCTATAAGCCAACATTTCTCAAACCAGTCCTTGTGGACTCCCAGACAATCCACATTTTTGCTCCCTTCCAGTAGGGACAGTAGGTATTGCCTGGCAAGGAGCTGTGAGGAAGCAAAAACACTGACCGTCTAGGAGTCCTTGAGGACCGGATTGAGAAATTCTGCTATAGGACATTAGTCTTCTTGGATTCAACTAGAGTTTCAAAGAATACTACCTTACGATTTCCGGCAATCTTTTGGGACAGAAGACAGAAAATACAAATACAAAAATCAAGGTGTATTCATTATATACCTGAAGTATGACTACACCTGGTAGATTATGATTGAGCCATTCAGTTGGATGTGTTTGAATGTAGATCGCTGTGATCATCAATGTGGTTTGTTTGAGTTTCCCGTCATTGTTTTCAGTTGTCTATAGGAGTCATCATGCAGTCTAGTATTTGAATTCAACATGCTCATTCACTGCAGGAATATCACTGCATGGATAGCAGCTCTGATTAGAGTGGCTTGTCTGCACAGGGATTAAATGGAAAGACAAGTGGACATCGGTACAGATTTCCATCCCTTTGCTTTCAATAATAATGAAAAGAAGGTGTGTGCCTGAAGGGACTGTGGTAGATCACACCATCCATGTTCTGGTCTCATCGGAAAAGGGATAGGATGGTGAGTAGATAGAATAGTGGTACTTTATTAATCCCCATGGAGAATTTCTTTGGTCGCTGACCCCATCTTACTGGGGTCTTAAGGGCCTTGCTCAGGGGCCCATGGACATGTGACTATTCTGCCAAGGCTAGGGCTTGAACAGGAAATCTTCCATTTACAGGCACAACAGCTTAACCTGCTGAGCCACACACTGACCCGACTTGGGAATAGCTTGGCTGATCAGGAATTTCCCTGATTTTTTTTGCTGGCCAGGGCAGACAGGGAGCCTGAGAGTGAATGAGGTGCTACGGATTTGTTTTCCAGCGTGTGGCCCCGGTTTGATGTTCTTTCAGATAACTGCAGGTTATTCTGACTCCTCGTCGGTCTGGTAATTAATTATTCAAGGACGGCCTTATCTCTGTTGTGCTTAGAAGGGAATCTTTCTCGGGGAAGATGCTCACCTGAGTCTCCACGACCTGTATTTGTTCATCCGACTTTGCTCGTGGCGTCCCCAAAGCATTCCCCCCAAATACCTTTGATATTTTCCAGTCGATGGCGTCGACCGTCTTTTAATGAACCTTCGAGTCAGTGAACAGCATTTGTTTTGAAAGCAGTGATGCAGTTTAGGGTTACCTGCAGTCACATGGACTGTGATTTTTTTTTTATGTACTGCATTGCACAAAGCTGGGGTTGGAGGCGCAGGGTGTGGGGGAGTGGTTGGCTGCAGCAGGAGGATGAATCAGGCTCTTGCTTGCAGCCTCACATATTGAGGAGTGAGGTCATTCCCAGAAGGAACCCATAATGGGACCACATTGGTCAATGCTTTAATTGACTGCAGTCTCTTTATGAAGAGGGTTTGGGGGTGTCATGGCAGATGGTCACCTATTATTAGTCTTTATTTCATGTAAGCACATGTAAACAGAACAAAAATACATCAGTCACAAGGAACAAGAACAAGGAATTCAGACATTCCAAGGCACAGCGACTATCAAACAGACTATGTTACATTTTGTATATAAATATGTATGAATGTATGTAAGTTACTTATGTTGCAGAAGTTGCTACTAAATTCCGTTATACTTGCACGCTTGCACAATGACAAATAAAAATCATTGATCCTTGATGCAATCATGGCATTGGTTCCTAGGTATGGATTTACACGGAAAAGATCACACTCTTTTATGGAACAATGACTTGAGTCAAGTGGACGTGAATCAAGCGAGTTTTTTTAAAGGCCAGTAAATGCATGCTACAATATTTTTCGTTGCCTTATTAGCTCATTGGGCTGACGATACCAGTGCATAGACGTCAATATTTAATATTGAGGGAAATATTTTTGGCTGATTAATTTGCTCTTGATGGCATCACGTCTGTAAAAGTCTCGACTGAGTCCGGGCACCAGCTGTGATGGTGTGGGCCTGTTGTGCCCGGTGATCGCTTGGGGGGGGGGGGGGTCCCTTAGAATATATCGACTGTCTGACAGCAAATCCCCCGTGTCCATGTCCGTTTGTCTGTGATTGCTCCTCCGCTGCTATTCATTTGGTTCATAAAGGAATCCTGGCAAGTCTTAAACTGCAAGACGTCCTTAGCGAGCGGTAGCAGAGGCTTGTAGTTCTGGGTTAGGGCCACATGAAAGAGCAGGGGAATGTCTTACCCAAACCGTAAAATGCGGAGTGGACTGACAACGGCAGCTTGCTTTACTGATCTCTACTATTTGGCCAGTTGTTCAAGCTCTGGTTTTATTGGTGGGGGGGGTGAGGCTTGCCTGTCCTTCTCGGTTCTAGGCTATTTTAGTATGTTCCTGGCCCTATACCACCATTTCTGGCCTTCCTGACTGATAGTGTCTGGTCAATATTACACAGGATGTAGCCCTTTCTCATGGCTACATACAAGCTCAGTCTCATGTTTTAAACACAGTGGGAGCATCAATGAAGCCAAACGTGACCACGGAGATCATTGAGACTTTGTCAATATCCGGGCTTAAGAGCTGAGAGATAAGCAGGACCATTTCCATAATGTTTTCATCTTCTGTTTTTGTAGCCGCATAAGCTACAATATAAACTGGATGCTTGTACTATTAAATGTCCTCATCACAACACAGATCACTGTCAGGAACTGCTACCCGACTCATTTAGAAGAATAAATCAGGCTTTTTTTTGTTTCTATAAAATATCCTGAGGCCTCTTAGTGGGTGGTCTGATATCCAATAAGAGGAATTTCCCCACTACACGAAAACTCTCCATGAGGTGGGTATACCAATCCCTAGCCTAAAAACATCCCTTGTCCGTTTGAGCATTTTAAGCTGTGGAGTTCAGTAGTGGTACACAGCGGAGATAAGTGAGGCTGCATTTAATGTAGATTTCAGAGAATAACCACATTTAAATAGACTGTTCTATTTGCATACTTCCCACTATTATAGGGAAGCACTTGATATACGATAATAAGTTCGGGGTGGGGGCACTGGAAGTGGGGGGGGGGCAGCATTCAAAGTGGGATTACTGAGACCCATTTGTCCTGTTTTCTTGCTGAAGTGTGCTGTCAACCCTGCCGGCTTGTCACATGGCCCGGTCTTAATAGGCTCAGCTGTGTTGTGATATAATATCGCATAATACAATCTAACTTGTCCGGGAGGCAGTACAGCAGATAGGGACGCGCTGGTTATTGCGGGAGGTGGAATGTGCCATTTATCAAGCTGTTATCTGTGGCACTCGCAAATTTGTTAAAGTCACAAACAAAACCCCGTTACGGTGACGGACAAGCCGGCAACATATAGTGCGGCCATATTTTTCCCCCCCGCTGCTGCCGCCAGCGAGGCTGGGAAGCTACACCGTGTCAGTATTTCATTACTCTGGCAGGGTGCGGGGGGGGGGACTAGCCGGGTTGGCAGTGTCTGAGGATGGATGCTATCGGTAAAGTTACGCATTTCACTGTAGGAGTCAATCCAGTTGGATCGAAGGCCCTCGCGACCGTGGCGTATCGGGGCGGTCTGCCGACTGCGTTAATATGTCTGCCGTCTCCCAACTCTCCAATCGGGCCTATTGCGTAGAATCCCGCTGGCTTATGGATCTACGAAATGGAACCGATACCGTTAACGAAAAACACAAAGCGCTAGCAACACAAAGACTGCCTGTACGTGGATTTGTTATCGCCAGCCATTTTTATTTATTTATTTTTCCGAGAAGCCTCGATGAGACCTTGGGATCGATAAATCTCTACAGAAAAAGGCATTTTCAAAGTAGGCCGCTTTGAGTGTGCTGTGGACTTGGCTCCTTCTGGACTTACATGTCACTAAGCCCCTGTGTCGGAGAACAAGGGCGGACGGAGAAAGAGCCTCTCCACATGCCGGCAAAACCATCCGATTTCCCCATCAGTGTCTGTGAAACACATCATAATCTTGCTGGATTTTCAACAGAACAGGAGTGACACAAGAGACCAAGGGTTGCATATCACTTCATCTGCTGGTCAAGCCAGAGGTTAAAGTGATCTGTGTCAGCCGGAAGCGGAACGGATGCTTCCGAGTACATGATGGACAATGCAGAGCCAAACAAAGGGTTTTTTCTCCCCCCTAGCAATGGATTCAGCCTTTAGATGTTTCTCGGCCTCTTGGGAGAGATGGTGCACGCATCAGCTCACAGATGGATAACAAATTCTGCTTAACTTTTAAAAAAGGATTTTGCTTATTTCACACAGATTAAAAATAAGTGTTTTGGACATTCTGTAAAATTCGCTATGCTGCCGTTTCTCATGTGGTGGCCGCGGCTTAAAGGGCCGAGTTCAGAACATTACATATGGGTTTAAGCCTTATTAAGAAGCCCAGAAAACACGGTATATAAAAGCTAATTTCCACTGGCTTTTGAGCAATCGGATCATTGCGCCTTTAAATCCTTGGTTGTGGGGAGTTTCACTTAACAGCGTGCCAAGTTTTACGATGGCAGTATAAGGGTGCCATTTTGGGAGTCTGCAAGGTCAGCCCACACGTTATAGCTCGGAGACTTTGGGGGGGTTATACTTCAGTGGAGGTTGAGGGCTCCAACATGGCAAATGAGGCATCTTCACCCAGACAAAGGAAGCCTCGGGCTTTGACCTGTAATAGGGTGCAGTTGACCCACACTTTACTCTCACATCGCTGCCCCATCATTGGGTGCATCACAGCAACTCTGCCCCTGACCTGCTTCGAGTGCAGTCCCGACCCAAGCTTGGCTTATTTTTACTACCATTCCCCTGCCCGCACTTAAGACACGTCAGCTGTCCGGAAGTTCATGGACAGTTGATTAAACAACAATAAAAAAAAAAAAAACGTAGTATGTCACAGCTCCTTCGGTAAGTGTGGAGGTGGTTCAGTCTAAGAGCTAGCTTTGTAGTATACCTATTCTGCTTTGAAATACTTTTCTTTCAAAGTATGTTTCTGACAAGCTAATTGTGAACCCTCAGCTGAATACCATTTCGGTCAGGGATGAGATATGTGTTTGGTGTATCCAGGTACAAACTGAGCATGCATCTCTCGCCCTCTGAGCTGTGATGCTGACCCCACCCCTACCGAGCTCAGGGAGTACCTAGAGGTTGTGAGAAAGTGCTTCTTTGAGGTCCTTTTCACCGCATCCTCTTCTAATTCTCCAGCCGCCTGGAACGCCTTTGGTGGTTTGAGTGCATTCGGTCTTTTGATAAAATTAATCCAGCAATGCTGCAATTTAAAAAATAAAAGCTCTTCCGAGACCCGTGAGACAGTTAGCCTTTTAGCAGCCTTAGCCGACACTCAAAGTCTTGCGTTCTCTATACACTGACTTACCCTGAAGCGGCTGTGCTCCGTTCACCTGATGATGGTGTTATCTATACTTTTTCGCTATGTATGAGCCGGTAACATTCCAGCTGGTGTTTCTCTCTCAGTGTAAAGGTTATATATTGCCGATATAGATTAAGGTATACCCACAGGTTTAATGTGCTTTTTTATGTAACTTACCTAGCTTCTACCCAGCTTCTACAAATGTTACACACCAAATATTATGATGAGCTCTGTGGCTAATTCTTTTTTTATATCTAAAATCATGTTTTTAGGATTGTTTTGTGGATGAGTATTTTAGGCTAAGGGGCACCAATCATTGTCGCCTTTGATACCTGTCCCTGGAACCCAAATGTGCGAGTGGTTCTGTGTGCCTAGTTTCTTTCTGCACTCTAGAGACATGTGGTTAGATGAATCTGTGTCTCAAATTGCCTTTAGCCTATGATTGTGTGTTTACCTTGTGAGAGACGAGCCTCCTATCCACACTGTCCTTCCTGGGACAGACTCACCATGACACTGTACTGAATAAGCAGGCATAGAGAATAGACAAATGGATGGATCTTGGACTAAATACATTACTGAACAGTACTGCAATAGGGCCACACCCAATAGTCAGATGTGTAGCTTACGTCTCACAACACAGTGTTCATCACTGCTACGCCACACACAACCCATTAAACTGAAAGGCAGGAACAAAAATGCTAATGAGGACCAAATAATAGACGCCTTCTTTCCAGATTAATGCACAAAGCAGTATTAAATAGCAACCTCCAGCTCTCATTTAGTTACCAGGAAGGTTAATTAAAGATTTCTTTTTTTTTGTTGTTGATTAACAATACCAAAAAAACCCCGCAGTGCAGAAAACAGCTGCCGGGGGGGGGGGAAAACTGCCTATACCTAATGCTAATTATAAAAATATATTGTGCCTCGCTTGCCGTTCTATTTTGTGTAGCGGCGAAGAAGAAAGGAAGCTTTGTTTCAGGTTTGCATTTTTCTTCTTTGTGATAGAAACCAGTTAATTTATGATTAGTGTCTGGGAAAGGTGGAGGGTTAGTGGGGTTTAATTGGCAGCTGTAATACTTGCTTTGTTTGTGTAGTGCTGGAAAATTCACCGCCCAGAATCTATATATGGCAAGGTTAAACACAGAGCGTCGCCATGGCGAACACAAGGCTGGCATTCCTCTCCCCGTCGAATTGGCTTTCTTGTGGGAATCTGGTGGGGGTGGTCGCCCGTCGCGCCGTGCACTTCCCGTCCCTGCCACTATGCGGCGCCAGGTGTTTGAGGGTGCTCTATGGGCCTCCGTGTCTTTGCGAAAGGTCGTGCTTTTATGAAGCATGGGGGGCTGGCGATGCTGGGGAGTCTCGCTATTGTACCCTTCAGCAAAGTTAAATATCAAAGCGTGTGTACAGCACGAGTTGGGCTGTAGCTAACTTCGCATAAACTCGCGCCTTTCTTTCAGTGGTGCCGCTCCGGATCGCTACAAAGCAAGCCACTAATACTGTGTACATGTATAATTTAGTACTCTAATTTAATATTCCCAGTATTTAATTATCCATATATCAGCTTGTGCAATATATGAATTGAAAAGTCTGGGGCTAGACAGGCGTTGACTAGAACACAAGCCTTCACAGAGTATGATGAATGAAGCTAAATTCTCCGCTTTGCTCCCCTCTGCCTCCCTTTGCTCAGTTGTGTCTCTCTGCTTCCTTTCTCTGTGATCTCTGGCCTGAATGAGTCAGATGGGCACCGGGCCAGCACAGAAACCCGAGTCTCATTGGGTCTTTCAGGGCCTCAGCTAATTGGTCGCCTCATTTCCTACCGTCTTCCTATTTCAGTGACCGGGGCTTCGAATTTGATTGGCCGGGTAACTGAGAAGCCTACGTGCAATCAGTAGTAGGACAGCGCTGCTTGGTCGGAGGCAGCCTAAATACATTACCGATAAACCAATTACCTATTTACGTTTATGTTTCGCCATGAACGATCCTGGGTATCGACGCTGTCGGCTTGTCTGACGTATCACTTATTTTGTCTGACTGATTCGGCTGAAGGATACTTAGGGACGCTAGCAAATTAAAGTGTCTTTAAATTGAAGTGCGGCGACCGAAGCCCAAGCGCGTCTCGCCGTGGTCCTAGCCGGGCATGCCCCGGGAGAGGAGGATTATCACAGGGCCGCGTCGGTTCCGAATGAGTAAGAAGGTCGGCCGCGCATCTAATGGGACATTACTGAGGCTTTTCAGAATGGAGGCTGGAAAGGCGCTGAAACGCGGTGACGCATGTATCACTTACAACTGGAGTTTCAAGCTGACATCTTCTTCCCTGGGTTAGCGGTGCTGATTATTCACGGGAGCCGGAGATAGGGGCGTGATTTAAGGAGCGCATCTCCCAGCAGCCTCCCCCCCCCCCCCTCGCAGGAGGCGGCGAGTCGCGCCGGGCACTTCGAATGAGTTTTAATTTTTAATTTGCGCCGGAGTAAAGATGATATCCGCGGAGCGCGGCGACGGCTGTCATTTATTAGAAAACCCTGCCGGGAGTTATTTTGGTCGAAATGAGAAATGAACAGAGGGGTCCTGCTTGCGAAACCGGCTCCCACCCCCCCCCCCCCCCCCCCCGACGGGAACGCGCGGCGGTGTGTGCGTGCTCGCGCCCCCTCTACACATATGCGCTCTCCCTTCAGGTGAAAAATTGCATGTCTGGGTCAGACCAGAAGGATGATGCTGGCTGCCTTCATGCATGACCCTCAATATCCTCTTCTTAAGGCGTAATACTATATTAATTCTGTGTTAGAATTTAAAAACTGAACTGTTGCCATAAATCCAGGCTCAGGGCACGTAAGCATGACTGTAACTCAATAGAAAGGTCAAGGAAATATTGCATTTTGTCCATCAGATTTAGGGCAATCATAAAAATTACTTTAATGAAAAAACCTTTAGATCGCTGTTACAAAATAGAGTAACATGTCAAAAAATAATTTTAAAAATGACAGGACATTAAACTTTTTCTAAAATTTTATTTAATATACAGAGTTGGCTGAGCGGCTTCGGTGCTTTTTAATACTTCGTGTTGCTATTTTGATTATCGCCACTGGTTTCGCTCCAAGTGGCCGCATACGAGCCTGAAGTCTCATTTACAGAGCGGGCCTGAGTAATGATCCTCTAAACCATTTTTAATAAAATGGCCCCCCCCGCCCGGCGTGTCTGTGATGGCCAGTGCGGCGGATTGGCGGAGAGCTATCGCGGGGCTCATCCTAATGAGCACGGATTAAAGTGGATGATCCCGGCTTTGCCGGCTCCGTTCCGGGGCTGCCCAGGTCAGAGGCGGCCCGGGGTCCTCATCTCGTACCCAGAGATGATAGCAGTAATAACCCAAATGGCTTCCCCCTTATCTTGCCAGGACGCTTTCTCAGCTGGCCCCCACCTGCACTGGACCATTTATAGCTGGCTGTTTTTGCATTTCCGGATAATTTATTTTTAGTTTCATTTCAAAGGAAGTTGGTTTACATTTCAATTCAAATAGGGGGGAAAGGTCGATTGGTCAGTTTGATTAATGACGTCATGTGTCCCCTTAGTCCCATCCTCCCTCAAACCAGCATATATCTTCTTTCTCATTGTCTCTGGAGGGAAAAAAAACACTGTTATGCATTTGGACACAGGAAGAGGCTGAGCTTATATGGACGGGTCTTGAATGTACTCCGTGCAAAGTGAAATGCCACACATGCAAGGGTCCCTTAGAAAAACATGTGTCCATCCATCCATCCATCCACTAGCTAGTTATCTTGGGCGAGCTCTGGGGTCGGTCCCTTGCTGCATATGGCAGAAGGCTGGGGCACACCCTATGTGGGATGACATGTAACCATTGATGATAAATGAATCTACCTTGTCCCCTGCTGTTGATCGGGACACATCTGTGACATCTTACGCTTCCAATGCCATTTTGCTCCAATGCCAATGAGACAATGAAATTTGCTCAGAGAAAGCCCCCCACCCCCTTCTGTTTTTAAATAATCACACCAGTATTGTTCTCATAGCAAGAGGCATGCAAAGGACGCAAGGATGCCTATTTTTCCATTCATCCGTCTTCTAACGTATTCCGGACAGGGTTTCAGAGAATAGTTAAATCATCATTATTGAAATTGTTATTATTTGATCTATTGCTATTTAGCAGTGAGATTGCCAGGCACCTGCCCCGTGGCTGGCTGGGTAAGAGCTCCCAAAGTGGGAGCAGGCGCTGAATGTATACCCCGGCACCCCCTCCGCCGCGCTCCGCTCGGGGAGCCCGCACCGCGCCGCAGCGCAGGCTGCCAGACGCGCCGGTAATTATTATTGTGCTTCGCAGGGCTCGCCCGATATAATGGCCGCTGCCGCACTTATCGGCACAAAGCGGGCCGCTAATGAAACTCAAGCCGGGGACGGCTGGCGCTGAAGTGTCTTAGTCAGAATGGGGGGAAATCCGCGCCGCGCAAAGGGGGGCGGGGCCGGCGTGCGAGACGCAGGCTGCCTGGCGGGCTGCCATCATCCGCGCTCCCAACTGATACGGAAAAGGGTGATTGTTAGGGATAACTGATGCTCATTTTCTGGGGTTTTTCTGTGCCCTCCGGTGAGACAGTGACAGGAAACTGAAAGCTCGGAAAAGTGGGAGGGGGTCTGAGGTACAAGTCTATTTTAAGACCTGTTTTAAAATTACTTAGAGAATGCACAAAAATATTATTAGTGTTATTAATACTATTGTCACATTATTTGGAGGAGTCATTTATTACCATATGAAATGCTGCCCTGTCTCTGTGGTAATGCACTTTATGGTTTGATTAAATAATATTGGTGAGCTTGTAGATGCTAGGAACCATCCCTTATTATGAAGGGCTCATGTTTCTAAGGAGGAAATGTTCCTACGTAAGAGACTAGGCATCGAGGGATTCTGCATGTACTCCCTACTCTGGGGATGCAAGCTTTTTTTCCTCCCTCAGATTAATGCTAAAGCAGATTTCTGCACCCAATAGTAATGTACAGCTGTGCGCAGTGTAAAGTGCTGCAGTGTACTTCCCTGGGGATACGCAGTTTCAGCTGCGTTGCTCACCAGCCCAGCACCACATGCCCATATGGACCAGCGGCCTCTAATTTTAGCAGGTTTTGCAGGTGTGCCAGTTCAAAGGTTGTTCCTGTTGTCCAGGAGTGTCTTATCTAAACAATACGGTTCACTTCCCTATACAGGAAGCGTGCTCCTGTCCGTTGGGGAGACGCTTACGGCCCAGGTCTCGACTGGGCTTCCAGGGCACAGCAGTTCAGGCTGGCCCAGACAGATTAACGGTACCACCCGTGGACCACCCCCCAAAAAAAAAACATTCCTCCCATGAGACGGTATTCTTCTATTGGCCGGACCCTGTGGCGAAGTTGCCCCGTCACAATGAGGAATCGATGTACGGCTGCGGGCTGGTTGTCCTGGAAACGATGCCCCGGGAATTTGTTGGACCCTGTCTGGAGCCAATGCAGCGAGATCAGGCCAAACGCCGAATCTAGCAGCTTGACACAAAGACACACACGTCACAAAAATACTCAGTCCCTAATCTCTGTGTATTTGGCTGACCCTGGCAGTTAGAATTATTACTTTCAGGCTTTTGTAATTTTGCCTTCATCCCTTTGTTTTCAATAACTTAGAAAATGTACACAATGTCAGAAAGAAAATGGATATCATTAGTCAAAGGTGATGTGGAGAGTTCGTAGAGCCCCAACTACAGAATTGGGCTCATTTTGTGAGGGAGAGCTGACCCACTGATGCCCGGAAAGGAAGCACTGCATTGTTACCCCCTTTTGCTCATCAACCGGTCAGGTATATTACTAAGCTGGGCATCTGCAGAGCAACACTGTTTGGAAATGAAACTCTGGGATGTCAAACTGACTCAAACCTCTGGAAATCTGTGTGAAAGTCTTTCTTTTTTCCTAACGAATACGTCTTTACTCTCCGATTCAAGGTAAACCTGATCTTATTGAAGAAGACGCCAAGAAAGAAGAGATGAAACTGAAGTGGTGCTGAAAACAACAGAGGGGTGAGTAGTGTTTCTCTGGCATCCCCCCCCCCCCCCACTTTCGAGCCATAGACGCGGACACCAGCTCTCATTCGACACTATCTTATGGATGGCTGCGTGATCAAATTCAATTTGGAGCCTTTCGAAGAATAAAATACATCATTGCACTGAGTCTACCTGGCTTCACGGGGCTATTACTGATTCAAAGCCACTTCCCGTGTGTCTGATTTCGTTAACATATTGAGGAGAAGGCCATCTGAAGCTCAGAGATGCTCCACGGTTGAGTGAGACCTCACTATCAGTTTGTAAACGTATGCTGATATTTGTCCCGGGTTTGCTCCTCGTATGAGCAGCTTGCCGTTGCCGCATCTGAGAAGGAGGAACTCCATCACCTCTGTGTCAAAGCAGGTTAACTTGATAGATTTCCACAGGATCCGGTTTTAGAATCTGTCCCCCAAGAGACACTGATGAGGAAAAAAATATCAATCACTCAATAACTGTTCTTTTTTTTTTGGTATTTTTGCCAGTGAGGTGAGTTGGTCAGGGACTATAGCCTTGAGAAGAAAACAAAATTAGCCAATGAAGGAGAAGTTGGGCCGTATAGAGGAGATATAAAGCAACCCCAAGTTGGTAACACTGAGCTGTGGTGCTCCTGATAAACCAAGAAAGACAGGAAGAGTGTATATAGGTCCATTGAGGAGGAAGAATATGAGCCAGACCCTTAACTGGAAGGTATGACCAGGATCATGATCCGAACAAACACGGCGGTAAAAATATGGGATTCACTTCAGCGAAAAACTCACCAGTGATCAGAGGCTTATTTTCCCAGCTGCCCTGCATATTATGTTACTCCTCCTGCCTTGACATTGACGGGGAGAGGGGAGATTTCCGGCAGCGACTGCCCGAGCGAAAAGGCGCTCAATCCGTATGTAGGAGCACCAACTCAGGTTTGGTACGGCGGGGTTACTCTGGGCAGAGCGGAGCATTATGCAAGGGAGTGTTGCCCAGCTTTGGCCTGGTGAATTATTAAGGCAGTGACCGTGTTTTTCACTCTCTTGTGTGAGGCAGGGGCTGGTTGGGGAGGTGCATTCAGTGTCAGGGGTGGCCTCGCCTCTATTTTGACCAGGATACGGTGATTCATCTGCAGTGGGAGCCTCTGCTATGTACGGAGAATGAGATCCAAGAGCTTTAGGGTTAGGAGTGAGTTACAGGGATTCTGCAGGCCCTGACCTACCAGCATTCAGGAAACAAGCCTGTTGAGCCATTTGTAGGCCGGACAGAAATCACCTTATCTTAAAGGGCAGCGTCTGGCTGATTTTAAAATTCTTCCGGCAGTTCTGCCTGACTTGGGAGCATTTGAACCAGTTGAACATAAAGAGTCACAATCACAGAGTACACAACTTGGCTGGTTGAAACAAAATCTCGGTCTGGATTTTTACTCTCTGGACCTGAACTGCCCACCTCTGCTTGGGGGAAAAAAATTAGCTAATGAATTTTATTTTACTGTCCTCTCGCAAATAATTGCATAGTGGCTGAGAAGTATCTTTTATGCCCCTGTTTGGTCCCTCATTCCAGCGATGCGGTGGCTGCCCCTGTCCGTGTCAGCGAACATCCCACCAGCAGCCAGTAAGTCACTTCGTGGGCCAGGCTCAAGGGGCAAGGCTGACCCAAGGCCCAATCGGTGCGATCACTGAAGTGCTACCCGGGAATCCATTTTGTGCTACCAAAGGCATTAAAAACATACATATTTATTATGATGGAAACATCATAAAATGTGCATCCAGGGGTGCAGTAATGCAGACTCATCACTTTGACTTCATTTATTCATTTGGGTAGCTATTTATTTATTTATTTATTTGCTGCGTCTGAATTATGGAAGAAGCACCAGCGTCATGAAGAGCTGTGATCCGAATAATAAAAATTGATCGGAAGCATGGGAGCCATTCTGTGGCGTTTCCGAGACTGAGAGATGCAGGGCTGACCGGCCCTGTGGGGCCCCATCTAATCCCGCCCCCTGGCCATTGATGCCCACCCCCGGGCTTGATGGGCATGGTTTATTTGTGAATGCAGGAACAGTGCTGTGTGGGCAGATTTCCTGGGGGGGGGTTGGCTAGACATGGTGGGGGAGCGGGGTAATGGGTGGGCCAGAGCTCTCTTTAATGAAAGCTTCTGACGTGGTGTTCACTGTGATTGGTTGGTCAGGAGGCGGAGCCACCGTCTGACCCCCTCCCACAGCTCGCTCCCTCTCGCCAAGACCGAAGCCGACAGGTTATTCAGAGAGCAGGACGCACAAAGCAAGGCGCCACATATGGGGAGTTACCGAGTCTCCCATGCCTACCTCACGCAGACCCCCGCTAATTATCCGTCCAGGAGGATTCACCCTTTAAAGCATTCAGCTGGGAAAACGGCAGCAATGCTAGACTACTCCTGGCAAGAATGATCGGTTTGGGGCCATTTACACAAAGCTACTGTTGCACTGCAGAATTCCAAACACGGATGCGATTCAATTAAACTTAAATGGTGTATTATGCTTTAAAATGTGGAACACGTATGGCTTCCTGCACCGAGTCGGCCTGGGGGGGTGGGGGGGGGCGGCAGTGAGCATGTACCCCCAGACTCCTGTGTCTCCGTGCTCCCGTACTCGCTTCTGAGCCCCAGGCGACCGCTCAGCTAGGGGAGCGTCTGACTAAACACGGCGCAGAGCTTCTCGGCCGACGGCTCTTTGACCAAAGAAGGGAGAATCTGCCAGAGGCCCCACCAGCGTGGCTTGCGGCTTGAGGGGGGGGGGTGGATAGCGGGGAAGCTTTTCCCTTGAATCTTTGAGTTTAAATATCCTCAGAGTGTCGGGGCGGGGGGGGTTGGCGGGGATAAGAACAGGGATGCTCTGAGACTTACGTGCGCTTTAGTCCGATTCACCGACCACGTGTCGGGTGGCGTCAGGCCAACAGACAGAACGAGCACGGACAGGATGGAGGGAAGGGTGAAGGGAAAGGAGACTGAATCAACGTGCCACTTGTTGTTCCGCCCCAGCGGGAAGGCTTCGCTGGCGGTGTCAGGTCCCGTTTCCATGACAACCATGGTCTCCGCCTCCCGATGGGGAACGTTCCGTTAGTAGGGGCCTGCTAAGGGTTCATGGCCTAATGTCCATCAACAGCACTGAGCAGACGGTGGAGGCGGGGCTGTGGGCGGGGCATTATGATGTGTACGTCCAATGGGGTGTCAAATTCAGTAGACCTGCTTAGTGACCAACCCTTTGCCTTTATTTTGTTTATTTATTTTTTTTAATTACACTAATTAATGAATATTAACATGTGATAAGTGAACATCTTGCTATCACAGTGGTAAATATGCCCGCTGTCCTTATCCAGGCTAAACCACTTTGTGATGCAATACCCCCCCTCCCCACCCACTCCCTAAACCAGAGCGGCCAGGCCTGAGAAAAACCACTGTTTACACACCCAGGTTCCTGCCACAGCTGATATTAAGCCTGTTTGTTCGGCAGTTTAAAAGGCAACAGAAAGGCGGGGGGGGGGAAAAAGCTGGTAATTTACTCGTCTGGGGGGGTGGGGTGCAGTAGATTGGTAAGTGCAGAGCGTAGCCACTGGAGATCTGCCACTTTACAGAGTCAGTGTGGTTTCGACATAAGCCTGTGCAGTGGGCCTTATCCTCTGCGTGACAAGCACTCTATCACGGCACTGGTAACAGGCAGGCTCCAGGTGGAGAGAATTTCACAACCACACCTTCCAGGGCTTGTCTGTCACAGCGAATAAAGAAAAATCACAGCCCTTAGCGGGGGGGGGGGGGGGGGGGGGGGGGGGGGG
>JAODKL010000044.1:8366867-8378049 GCA_026780765.1 Petrocephalus schoutedeni
GGGGGGGGGGGGGGGGGGGGGGGGGGGGGGTTGCGGAGAGCCTCGTGTCACTCTGCAGCCTAGCTGAGCTGGTCTCGCCGGGAGCCCTGTTTCAGCACTGGGCCCATTTACACTTCTCCGCGGCACAGATAGTCGAAGCTGGGGTACCCGCGTGCATTCCGAGAGCGTGACACGCATCCCGCATGGTGCCAGCGGGGAAAGGGATTCGGCCGGAGCGGGCGCGGCGTCCAGATACGAGGAGGATGACTCTATCCCAGGTAGAGAGGGAACATACCGGGGGGGGATGGGGGATGGGTTTTGCTACACCGTACACGAGCGGTTTGGGACGGCTGCAGAAACAAAAATGCAAAATAGCTTATTCCTCAGTGAGCGTAGCGTGAACAGCTGTCCCCAGTCAGCATTGCTCTGTGTAAGGCAAACTGTGCAAAACATCTCCACACTCTTCTTCTCAAACTCAAACTTCATTTTCATTTCCCAAAAGTTTCTGGAAGGTGGGAGCTGTCAGCCCCACCCTTTTGGTGGGCACGCTTACTCTGCCTTACTCCACGATGGGCACCAACCAGTGCCCAGCCAACTCGGCTCATTCCTTATGCAGTTATGGGTCCCGCACGTCAGACTGAAAGCACCCCTTAATCACATCCCATAGTAGGGTGGCCCACAAAACTCTGTTTTCATCCCCAAGCAAAATATACCTTTTTAAAGCTTCCTGCCACGAAAGGAAACCAGTTTCCTGCTCCAGATTTATTGTGCTGATTAAATCAGGCAACCAGGAATAAGTGGCCTGGTCAAAATGAATCTAAAGAAGATCGGGCCTTTTTTTAATTGACAGTTAAACTGACGAGCCCCCCTCCCCCCCACCCACCCAGTTCTGTTTAAAGTGTCACTCTGCTGTCTTGAGTCGGGGCTTAAATGGGCAAATGCTGCATCCAGGCAGGTGGACATTCTAACGTTTGTGTGAGGAGACCAATGCAAGGTTACACAGGGGATTTGCGGCCATACTGTTCATTTTCAAGTTTGTGTAACTTTACTCGCCGTCATACCAGGGCTGAACAGAGGACCACTATTCTGCTTCAAAGTTTTCCCCTTCACTAACACAATTATTTCTGAATTACTCAAATTTAATGCTCTCGGGAGAGGTCAGGTAGATGTAAGGCCTTATACATACTTTTTCTATTACTCAGGCTATCTTAAGATTTTGCTGTTTTCGTCTCATAGTCCTCTTTGTAAGATCGACTGTTCTTTGGTAAACATGTGACTTTTATCTTGTTTAAGCTAAACTACAACACACCGCAAACAAACCAGCCCCACAAAGAGTAGTCTCTAAGATTGGAATTTTACTCCACTTCGTGCTTTGCTGTAATTGGCTGGGTATAATTAAATTTACTGTGCCTTACTGCTAACACAGGGGGGAGGAGACCGTCAGCCCCTGGTGTCCACATATTTGCTGGAGAGCGTTTGTACCTATAATGCAACTTTGACACCTCTGCTGGACAGAGTGACCAATTTTCTCTGCAATACTGTCTCTGCCATGACATTAGCAGAACGCTCTTTAAGGAAATAAAACACATTCTTTCAATATTTTAGTACCAAATAATAAGACATGGATTAATAACAAAAAATGATTGCATAGTAAGTTTTAGTTTTTGTACTTGTTCAGCAAGCGTAGTGTGATGTTTAATGTTTAGAAAAGTATATTATATATGATATTGCAAAACGCCGAGAAAATTGTGAATGAGAAACGTCAGGATCCGCTACCTCTGTTAGTCCCGTTGGAGAGTCACTGGGAAGAGCTGTCTGCATATCATTAGCACGGGCGTCCTCTTATTGGTCAGTGTGCTGAGTGACGGAATCGGAGTGGTGGCTGTAGTGCGGGGTGGGGGGCACATATTCTTTGCTGAATAGCGAATAAGGTGGCGTGTATGTATTTGTATTAGGTGCGGGCAGGGTCTGGGGGGAGGGGGGGGGGTGGACGAGTGCTGATGCTGGAGCCCCAGGTTCCCAGTCCCATAATAATCTCCATGGTTTCAAATAACGGTCCGGGCCCCAGACCCTCATCTGTTTGTACTCTGGAGTGTCATTCAAGCGCGGCGTCACGTGACCGCCGAGGCTGCGCCCGGCGCTCCGGCATCCCCGGCGGGGGGGCAGAGAAGGGGGCCATTTCACACACGCTTTCCCCACCCCTCAGTGCAGGGAGAGGGGGGTAAAGGAAAAAAAGAAAGAAAGGTAGTTTGTGGACGAAGGGAGCCGGGATCGGGGAGCCGGAGCGCAGCGTCGCAGCCGGCGCGCATGTGGGACCTCTCCGGGCTTTGGACTAAACGCGCTTAAAACAAAGAGCGCCGGCTCTCCCGAAGAGCGGATCTTTCTCCTCCACGTATAGGTGCCGAGCGTTGGATATTCTCGCCTTTTCATTTTCACAATGGATGAAATATAATTGAGAATTATTGCATTTCCTTCATGCGGCCCCGTTAAACGACAGACTTAAAAACTGCGTAAGTGTCCGTATTTCCATTTTCCTACTGTTTTTGTTCTGACTATAATAAGGAGCGCTTAATTATTTAGAATGGGATATACGGCAGAAAGAAAATCTCAGGTAAACCAAATGGAATTTTTCTTTGAGTAATCGAAGCGAGGCAATTAGTTCAATGCCAGTAATTTGATAACGAAGACATATTATGTGCGGTGTAATTTATATTTTGTATACCAGACGCTGTTCTATAAAATATTATATACGCACAAGCAGTAAACACCTCTACTTATAGCATCATTCTTGCTGGTACCGTTATATAAACCAAATAGTGTTAACTTGGCGTATTTGTCTGTTATGTCCGAATTCACTGCAGGGAACTGAGAAACTCTTTTGGTCCGCTTCACGCGTTCGTTTTAGCCGAGAAGCAATTTAAATGTCTCCTCTCTCTTGTTCCGGTGTATCTGCGTACCATGTATCCCATGTCTTATTTTAATTAGTTTTTAAAAGAGTATCGAATGAACGAAGTTAAGGCTACATACTTGCGTTACATGCATTGTTGACATTTCAGTGGATCTGAAATCAGTTGTCGCAGGCTATTGAACTTCAATCGCACCTTTCCCTTTTTTTTTTTGGAAAACTTGCCCCTGCAATAAAAAAGCAAAGCGTTGAAGTTTGTACCCCGGAGACATAGGATCTCTAGTCTTTAGTTGGCGGGTGCTGCTAATAATATTGCTTTCAAAGTTTGACCGATGGTTGCCTCCAAATACTTATCATTGTTACAATCGTGCTTAATTTGTTGATTTATTTGGGGTTTTTTTTGCACGAATAAAAGTATCCAGGGATTATCCGCCAAGATCATACCTAACTACGCTGTTAAATATAACTGCGGTTTGACATCAGATGCGTATTTGTGTAGCCCAGAGGGCAAGCGGAGTTCACATGGCTTTACATAAATACGACCAGGATTTTTTAGTAAGCAGACGGCTTCACAAGCTTTGTGTACGGCACACACGACTTGGGATAAGTGTTTTTTTCGGATGTTTTTTGGGCCTCACGTAAAACATGCATTCTTGTTGTGTTGAACACCCCTTCGCCTTTTTTAGCGGCGATGCGTTTGAATCCGTAATTGCCTTGAATTTGTGTGCCTATAGAGCGCTCTCCACGGCAACAGAAAGCAATGCGTGACCCTTTCGGGGGCTTTATTTAACCGCGCTGAATGGAAACCAATTAATCAATGCGAACTTTAACTCGAAGCATGCCAAGAATCTCCCATGGACCTTGCTGTAAAAAAAATTAAAAATCAGCTGTCCATGCTCTTTGACAAAAGAATATGTCGAAAATATTTTTGTTTTAAATGGTTAAAACTGTTTCTCTTAAATCAAACTATTTATATTAACGTATTTCTGTTAGTGTTTTTTTTTTTTTTTTTTTTTTTTAGCGATGCATCTGTTACGGAAAATAGACATGTATTGATTGATACAGAGGCAGTTGGGGTGTGTGACGCCCAATGCAAATATGTCCTTGAAAAGCACTTCTTAGTTTCATCCAGGTTCCAGCTGAATCAATTCCCAAGTAGAAGGTAAGACGCACTTGGATTGCATACTGAAAAAACAGACCAGCTTTTGCCAGATTTTTACATCAAAAGCATATGGGGAAGAAAGCATGGGTCTTTGTTGGTGTCTTGAGTTTTGGGGGGGAGGAAGCCATTTCTAACACGTACTGCAGATCTGTGTGTGTGTGTGTGTTTGTGTGTGTGCTCCTCCACTGTCCCCTCTGGCTCCTTCAGCAAAGGAGAGGATTTCAGAGATCTTTTCGGAGGGACTCCATTACAGCAAAAGCTTGCTCCACTCAGAGAGAGAGAGAGAGAGAGATGTAGCAAAGAGCGAGTTCGGTTTGCCCGGGCTTTTCGATATCAAAGGGTAGCCAAACGGTATTTGAGGAAGAGCTTTAGAAAATAAAATAATTGCTTGGTGGGGGGAACGCATCACAGCATGGAGTTTTGTATTACTCAGGAGCAAACGGCCATTATGTCTCTCACTGCCATGTCTCGACTGGCCGGCCCGATGCAAATTTTCAAACCGAAGACCTCAGTTGTCCAGCTGACAGCAGCCCCCGCGCGGAGACGGCCTTTTGCTTTTCTGCATTGTGGACGATCCCCCCTCCCCTCCGCCACTCGCACTAGGGCCTGCCACTGAATGCCCGCTCGACATTAAATGGCCACCGTGTTGTTAAGCTTGTTTGTGGTGTTGGGGGGGGGGGGGCTGGTTCCTCTGGCCGCACAGACCCCTAGCCCGTCGCTGTTTTGCAGCCGTGCGTAATGTTTAGTGGGATTAGTGTCATCCGCGGTCCGTTCAGCCTGAGTGGGGTTGATAGATGGGGCTGTACCTCGCCTCTTTCCATAAATTAGCAGCGCACATACTAGACTTCTGGGACATTGTGTATTTTGCTGTTTGGGTCAAAGTTCATTTTTTGATGCCCTCTATAAGTGCCAGAAGGCTAATCATGTAACTTAACTAAGTGTTTTTTTTTTTGTGGAAAATTTGCTTTAGCAGTTCTTGGAAGAATCATTTATATCCTCATACTGTTGTCTTAGTGGCTAGAGCAGGAGAATTGATGGACATGGCAGTGGACCAATCACGTCAGTACAAAGGAGCATTACCCCTATGACAGGGGACAGTGGGCGGGCTAAGCATGCAAAGGTCATTATGCAAAAAAAGATTTTGAATACCTTGGTTTGTCGCCATGAGGTTGAGGCCTTCTGTGTATCTGGTGCTGTGTCTCCTTATGTCAGGAAATGGGATTTCCTTTTGAGGAAAATGTGACTTTTGAGTGTCAAGGTTAGATATAATGTGATAAACTGTAGAAAGCGTACCCCATTCTGCATTTTTATGCTGAACCTGGCTGTCGACTCGCGTCCAAGCTCGTGAACAGGGGGGTGGGGTGGAGCGAGGGGCTGGATCCTGCCCCCTGCTACCTCGAGTAGCTGTGGGAATGGATGCGGGATGCATGCTACAGACCTTATGGACAGGTGTGGTTTAGCGATGCGGTGGGAATGCAGAGTGCGAGAGCTGGGTCTCCCGATGCAGTGACCTTGACGTAGCGGGTTAGGGGCAGTTAGGGGGGCTGGGCCCGGCCCGCCAGCCGTATATTGCCTGTTAATTGCTACCATGCATTTATGTGGGTGGTGGGGGGCTAGCTTGTTAACGAGGAAACACAAACAAGGCTCAAGTGCGGCTGGAGTGATTAATCAATCGTCGGTAAATGTCAGAAAGCTAGCCGGCTGAAACTGAATCCCGGGCGGAATTATTCCACCATCGAAGCAGATCGCTTTCTCGCTGACATTTGATTTACTATTGAAACAATAGATGCGACGTTACATTAAAGGGGGGGGGGGTGTCGTGACCCTACCGGCGCCATGGTGACAGCCCCGTTGGCATCCTCGGCGCCCTTCTCGCAAAGCGTCGGTCTGCCACGGGATCTCTCTACCGGGCTAATTGTGTTTGTTCCTCTTCATTTACCCCGACTACTAAATCAGGGTTTCTCGCCGGCTGCAGTTTGTTGGCTGGCAAAATAAGGACACAAGTGGCGAGGATGGGCGGCCCGATCGCTTGCAGCTTTTACGCTCGCCGGGCGTTCCTTCACGCGGGTCAGAGGTCCGTCGCATGGCCGAAGTTGGCAGCGTCGTACGGCATGGTGGCGGTCGCTGTGTCCGATCCTTGCCATTAATGTAGTGCCACAGAATCGAGGGTGTAGCATCTCAAATCTATATATCCCCAGAGGCCGTAACTCATCAGGCCCAGCTCTACAGGAGAGCCAGGATGACCTGGCAAATACATTCATGAGCTTGGCCCAATATAAGGCTGGCCAACTGCCAACCAATCAGATTTTAATGTAGATTTCTTTTTTGTAAATGGCGAGAAAACTTGTTTTTATCTTTGAACTTTTTGAACTTTTGTGCCTCAAAACTCGACCCCCCTCGGCGATTCTGGAGAATCCTCTGTCCCATCCTACATCTTCATGCGGGAGATATGCCCGGTGTAAATTGATTATTTTCTCCGACCAATTCTACAGATGTGGCCACGGTCCCTGGCTTGAAATAATCGCAGGGACATACGTTGGGGATGAGAGAAGGAAAAAAAATAAGCTTACTGTACTTAAAAATTATAAATTAATGCAGAAAAACCAGGGTCAGACCTGTTTAAAAGATCTTCTCAGACATGTACGAGGAAGCTGAATTTAAATGGGATCGATCTGTTTTTCTATTTTACCCCTGCACTTTTCGTTAATAACATGCATGAGTGACCAAAAGTGAGCCGCGTTAGCCCTGGGCAACCTCGTCCCCGTGCCGGGCTTTTTTTCCAGACGTGTGTGACTGTTCACTATGATAAGTGAACTTTTAAACCAAAGATACGCTTCAGGTTGTTTCTCAAAAGCAAACAAGCGATATGAAAGCCTGCGTTAAGGGCAGTGGCGCATTGACGCTTATTGCCACAGCTGTACAACTACCAGCTCGTGCAAAATGGCGACTTTGTGAATTGTGGTTAAAACCAAACCAGCCGACGATGATTTTTTTGCCCCCCTCCCCCCAGCTCTCTTCCAGGGCAATAATCTACGGTTCATCGGCGGTAATTACCAGGTGGCAAGTTCAGAATTATAGGCACTCCCTCTGAAGGGCAGCTTGGAAACGTAAGTTTGCCGGGCCAGAAAGCCGCCCATCCCCTGAGTTATGGCCCTTTGGCGGTGGGGACAAGGCCGCGGGCCCCTTTATGTCGCCTGGGGTCACGCTTGCCATCTGTGATTGGCCCATTTCTTTTGCCATTTGGCTCTGACAGCAGGTTTATACGACGGGACAAATCACATATTTGAGGGACATCAATTTTTTTTCCCTACCCGCCAAAGGGAGAACATGAAAAATAGTGACCAGCAAAATGACCATTTCTGCATTTTAAATCTGCAGTTGCACCCCGATGAAACTGTTTTTGGGCTTCCATCACGTTATGCTATTGATGCCGTGCCGATTAATTAGACCTTCGAGTTAATTTGCACATCTATGCTCCTCTTGCACTCAGAACGGAGACCACAGAAGCTCAGGGTTGGGGAGATTAAAAAAAAAAAAGATTACGACGTTGCAGTAATACCAGCTTTCGATTTTCAAAGTCCGAACAGATGCAAAACATTGAATCCCTTAACTGGACTAATGGCTTCATCCTTTCCAGCTTTGATTTTATTAATGATAAGTAAGGCTGTGCATTTTAAATCACAGCACTTGATGTGAGAAAAAATGCTATGGTTCAAGATTTTGTTTTATGGTGCGCACAGTTATATTGGTATAGCTTGTGGTGAGAGTTGAACAGAACATGAGTTAACGGTGAATTAACCCTAACCTTACCGGTCTTGTACGGAATCTAAGACTGTCTGCTTGGACACCTGAGTCCAAATTTGTTGATGATCTAATTTGGCTTGGCGTTTAGGGTCACTGGGGTGTAAATCAGGTGGATGGTAATGAGTTTAATCTGTGAACTGGAGGCATGGAACAGTCGCTGTCAATCGCGTATATCTGTGACTGTGCACCTTTAATAGTCACCCAGCCTGGGAGCAGCAGGAAGAACAATGAAACCATGGATGGGGGGGGTCAGCGAGGTGTGTCAGCGGGGGAGGGGGCTGCCCCGGGACGCGGGGGCAGGGTGTTACTGGGGCTCAGGTGCAGGAGGGCTCCTCATTCGTCATTCCTGGCACCCGGCGGCATGGAGGCTGGTAGCTGGGCCGGGCCGGCCAGTTATGTTTTCATGTGCAAAACGCTGTTAATCCTTGTGCTTTTGTGCCAGGATAGAGTGCTCAGGGGCGAGTGGAGTCCGTCTGACCCTTAATTTGAGCAACCCCCCTCCCCCATACACACACATGCCCCTCCCCATTATCTTCTGCGAATCAGTGAACATCTGGTAAGGGGGAGGCAGGGTGGAGGGGGTGGCAGCGGGGGATGGTATAGTGGAAGGGGCATAATTGATGGCTCTGAGTAATTGTGTGTAATGCGAGATTGAAAACATCACTCTGTGGGAGGGGGGAGGGCAAAAAGGCATCAACCCCCCCCCCCCCCCACCGCCCCAGTTGGCAACCGCTCTGAGAGCAAGCCTGCAACCTCCCCCGAAACAAGATACATCTTTATCTAACAAAGACACACGTCAAGTTATGAGTTTTTAGAATTAATTTGTTTGCGTTGGATAGCGGCACCCAGCCCCTCATTTTCCCTCCCTGGCGCCCCCCTCTGGTTGCCCCTAGGCATCACCAAATCGCGTGCCGCGTTTGACTTGAGCGTGACGCATTCCCTTCCGTGCCTTTTTTTGTCCGGCGCGACACGACGGCCGAGGGGTGGATTCTCCGCGGAGACCCCCGTCACGCTGACGGATTAAAAATGAATTGCATGGGGCTTCGTTAAGCTTCCCGGTAAAGGAATAACTGGAAGGTAAGTTTTTTCCCTGGCGTGCCTGACAGCAGCGCGATGCCGGCACACGCCGTTCCTCTGCTACCCTTGTGCAGGACTGCAGATGCAGGGCCGTAAGCGGAAAGATGTCGATTTCCGCCGTCAGCCGACAGTCACATGTCTAAGATGTTATGGCAATTCATCTGGGCCCACCGGCTGCTGTATGTCGCTGGGGACGGTTGCAGAAGCGTCCTGGATCTCCTTATCAATCCCCTTGAAGTGTGAGTCGCTGGGAAGGATCATTATTATTAGGAGTCTCCCGAGTTTCGTGGTGCGGCCGGCACGCGAGAGAGGCGCATCACACCCGTCCTCTGAGAGGGAAGAAAAGGAGGTCGAAAGGCCCTTTAGAAGGCTTTTTAAGTACCCATCTACCTTTCCATCTTCGATGCTGATTTATCAAGTATGGGAACAGGGACTGGATCCTGCAGAGGGCGGGTGGGGGGGGGTCCATGGTGGGGCGTATGCTAACATGCTATGGATGTTTTAGAGACTTCATTTCACATGGCATGTTTGTGGATCTTGAGAACAAATTGAACCCCCCTCCCCAAATCCAGATGTGTGTTGCCGCTCTTTTTAAACAGATTGTTGATATCGTATATGTGGGGTGATTATTTTTGTCGCTGTATGAAGCTGGTTTGGGCCGTTAGGAAGATTAGCATGTTCAGATTTGCCTTCCTTGTCAGGTGTGGGCCACGGCGCATCGCATGAAATAATCAGTGTGACAGTGCGAATGAAAGATTACTCTCTCAACATGCGTTTGTGCTTCTGAATGAGCGGGCTGGGTCTCTGCTGGTATTGGGTGGGTGGCTGAGCACAATGAAGACATCTGACTTGGCTTTAGCTGCTGGTTCTTCCGTTCCAGCGGGCTAGACGTGGAGGAACCACCCCTCCCGCCAGCCCCCTTATTTCTTTACCCTTGTGGTTTGAGTAGAAGGTGGGCAGAGTCTCATGGCCAAGCCGAGACATCAACGAGGTAAAAAAAAATCTGTCGACCAATGCTGCGTGTTGCTACGAAATGAGTGCACCTAGGCCTATGGGACAGAGACACTTATGGACGGTCTGCCCCCCTTTTATCAGTGAGGTCCTTTAGAATTTTTTTTCAGTTAAATTTAATAGCTTACAGTGCCACCCAGCAGCAGAAGACCACCATCGGAGACACAGATGTTTTTATTTTTTTCCACTTCCTTCTTAGTTATTGTGGTAATGCCATACTTTTGCATGTGTTTACGGCTGTCATCAGACAGGCAAGTGGGGAAGTGCTGCTTCGGACACTGGGGGCTTGTGTGTGTGTGTGTGTGGGGGGGGGGGTGGAGAGAGGGTGTGAAATCTGCCGCCTCAGGCACCTCTGACCCCTGGGGGAGGGGTGAACCAAAAAAATGGGCCAGAGGAAGTGAACAGGGGGTGGGGTAGCAGAAGGTGGGATGAGGGCCCACTGAGGTGATTTGCATGGCAGACAAAGGTGCGGTAATGAGTCTGAGCCTCTGTCCCAGGCTTTTAATTGCAGAGCAGTGAGCTGAGAGGAGCACTGGGGGCCATTGCACCCCTGTGGGCGCAGTAAGGAGGGCTCTGCGGGACCGGGCCGTCCGACAGTGCCGACACTTTAAGCAAAAAGGTGAACTTGCTGTGGTATATCGATGGGCTGCTTTGTTACGGACTCTGCTCAGAAATATTTCAGATTCCTTCCCTGCAATGTGCCGTTGCTGCTGAGCGGCCTTGGCACTCCGGAAAAACGGGGAGTGCATGGCGGCCACTTTAGCCCCGCCCACGGCCACCGAGCTGTGCCTTTCAGTTCCTGCGCACCCAGCAGTGCATAAACAAATTTGGAGCAACGATCCCCCTTGCATTGTGCCCTCTTAGTAAGGGGAGGGTGCACTTATAGTGACCAGCTGCTGTGCAGGAATTGTCTTATTCAGGGGTGTGGCTACAGGGGCCCCAGCTGAAAGCTGATTGGCCTGTAGAATGCCGCTCCCCCTGTCATTCACAGATTCTGAACATATCATTGGTGGATCATTATTAGAACTCTTAACGTGGATTATTGTACCGTTCTTGGTATCAAAGACTTTAGAAGATGAACGAATGACAAATCAGTGGTTTTCATCTCTTTCTTCGTTTAATTGCCGGGCGATTTGTGTCACATCACGTCTGTATTTTCTCTTTTAAGGACCACTTTTTCACTCGAGAGCAAGGAGTGCTCGCTTTCTCAATGGAAGCCCCGGGGTGGGGGGGGGGGGGGGGGC
>JAODKL010000044.1:8384406-8395231 GCA_026780765.1 Petrocephalus schoutedeni
GGAGATGCTTTTATGGGCTAATGGTATCGCAAATCTCCCAGCTTCCAACTCCCAGCAGGCGAGGGCCTGCTGCAGGTGTCCAGCAAGTGTTATGGAAGAACAGTTTGCAAGAAACGTTATGAAACTAGTTGTCTGTACAAAACATTATGGAAGAATCTTTCTGGATGGATCTGCAAGACATGTTATGGAAACATCTGAAAGGAACGTTATGGAAGGGTCTGTAAGGAACATTATGGAATGACTTGCTTGCAAGAAACCTTATGGTAGCACACAAATGCCTGGCTGGTTCTAATCAAATACTCCCAATATTAGCACATATGGGTACCACATCAGGACTGTCCAGCCTTGATGTTACTTGTTTTTGCATCTGGCCATGTGTGGTGTGTGTGGGCAGATCCTTTGGTGCCTTGAGGAGTTTGTACATGCTTATTGGACAAGCTAACCAAACCTGGCTTGTCAGATGCAACGCTAACCTGTAATTATTGCTGTTGTACCCACGCCTTACCTGCGGCTGACCTGCACTCACTCATCCGTAGTCTCCGGCATACTTGATTTGCATGACATCCCTGACATACTTCTTGAAAAAACGACTGACACAGGATTCGTATGCCCACTGCAAAGGTGATCCGAAATTGAACAAAACCTCAGTGTAATGTGAGCATTGGTTTCAATGGTTCCCCTTTGAGGTGAAGAGTCGCGCTGCCAAATGTGTTAGAAAGAGAGGGAGAGGAGATCGGGTAGGGGGAGATGAATAGGTGGGGCACAGGAGGAGGGGCAGGGCTGATGGTCAGGGCAGACGGGGCCTGTGAGAGCCACAGCCACAGCTGGTTTGCATTACCTTGGGCAGTGATGGGAAGGTAGTTGGTAGGCGGTGGTCACACCCTTAACGGGCCGCCCCCCCCCCAGCTTTTCCGCTCTGCTGAATCCTCTTTGTCTGCACGATCTCTTTTTATAAACACAGCCTGCTGGTTGAGTAGGTGGGTGCCAGGTTGCAGACCTAGCAGGTTGAAAGCAAGTATTCGCAGGAGTGCTTGCCACCCTGTCGATTTCCATCCCCCCGCCCCAGCTGCCAGCGGTGACACCTCTCCCAGCCTTGATTTGCCGATTTGGCTGTGCTTGGTAGAAGCCACACCTCCTCAAGTGTTTGTTGATTCATTCGGGTGTCTTCTGAAATGTGCGTCGATTTGCTTGACAGGCCTGAATACCTCCAAATCCATGTTTGTTATCATTCCAGACTCCCCCCACCCCGACCCCACACACACACGAACACCCTGACCCTTGCAGCCCTGCCTGTTGGTCTTTGAGACGCTTGTCTGACATGCAATGATATGTGGAGGCGAGCGGGAAGGCTGGACCGCCCCAGTCCGGACCCTTGGCAGCCCGGCCCATCAGCTTCATCTGACCCGGCTTTAGTATCATCAACTGATTCGGCAGAAAACTGGCTAGACCCCCACCCTGCTCTAGCTCCCTCCCCCCAAACCGAACATTGCTTAAGCCACGTAAACACTTGAATTCCATAAATTCTATGCCATTACTCTGTCAGAAAGTAGAGAGATACTTGAATTTTTTTCCCCGTCACCTTCTGGGCATGTTGTAAGTGGTTTTCTTTTTTCCTTCCTTTTTGTTTCTGGTTTCTTCACATTTAATATGAGCATCTTTCATGGCTGTAGGGATCCATTTCAGCCGCCTCGTACCTTAGTCTTGCATCATGTTGTTGCTTGATGTTTATCTTAAGGACTTTGTAGTGTCCATCCTGGGAGAGACTTTGTATAAGTCTAATTGGCGTGAACTGAAAACTGTGCAGAGATCTCTGGGAGGCTCCATGGCTTGGCGAGTTCAGACGCTGGTCAGAGCACACGCTGTTCCCAGCACCAGATGTTGACAGAGCCCGGGGGGGGGTGGGGATTTAGGAGGTACTTTGAGGTAAGCCCCTTTGGGCTGTCTGGACAGGGTCTCCCACATTCCACAAGGCATGCCCCAACTCCTTGGAAGTTTTTGACTGGAGTAGAGAGGACACTTCCCAGTCATCGTAGCTGTGAAGGTTCTCGGCCTCAATCTGAGCATCGTGCTGGGCTAAATTAAGGGGGGTGGCCATAATCGTCAGCTTCAGGAAGGGGAGCACCGGGACACCAGGGGCAGGAGGTCCTTCATCTTCACCTCCTGTCATGGTGGAGGCCCAGCAGTGGGCAGAGTGGGCCTGTCTTTCCGGAGATAGAAATAGCCTGGGAAGTGGGCGGGGCAGGTCGGGGTGGGCCGCAGTGGCTATTTATAGGCCCCGCCTCTGTTTATAAGCACACACAGGCACACACACACATGTCACACATGCACGCAGCTCACAGGACCATGCCGGACCATATGGACTCGAGCGGATCCTGCTGAGCCTCCCTGACGACACTCGGGCCACGAGCTTGCCTGTCCATGGATGCCTGATTTAGCAAATAAGAGACGCCCCCCTCTCGGGACAACGGGCTTTGCTTTGTTTGCCCCCCCCCACCCACCGGTGCATGTGCCGGCATCGCTGAGGGTGCCGTCCCAAAGCTGAGCTTATACCTCAGGGACTGTCCCGTTTGTCAGACAGTTCATGAGTACTTTGGGGCACTTTGGAGTGTTGTTCAGCAGCATCTTAAAAAAAAAAAAAAAAAAAAAGCTGAAGGGAGGGGCCACTCGGCGGGCATTCTGGGACTTTTCTTGTTTTTCCTCTTAACTTTAACTCTGTATGGCTGTACGGTCTTATTCCTCATGCTTCTGGCAAGCTGTTTTTTTTTATTTTTTATTTTTATATAGTCAAAAGCCTTCCACTGCCTGAAAGTGCTTCTGATTTGAGCCCACACGTCTAGACCAAAGCTGGCAGGGCCGAGGCGAGGCGAGGCGGAGGTGCGCTGCCGGAGCTCTGTGGGTGTCGGGGATCAGTCCGGAAGCGCGCCAAACTGCACGCGCACACGTGCCCCAGCCAGGCTCAGTTACCGCTACAGGAATCAATAACCTGTTTACCAGTTTTCTGTCGGAGACTGTGCTTTTTCTGAAAGACGGGAATGACCCCCCCCCCACCACCACCCTCACACGGGATTCTGTTTCTTATTATTCCTGAAATGCATTGCAATAGAACCCATATGATCGAGGTGGGCCAGCGAGAATGATTTGCATTCCTTTCATAAATCTGTCCCCGTCTTCCCTGAAATGTTCTCTGGATACAGCAGTTTTATTCTGCTAATAAAGCCCCGTGGCTTTGCTCGGACTGAGTCCCGGCGAGCGTACGCTGAGAGCCCGGCCGCCCAGCCAGCCAGCCAGCCAGCCAGCTGCCTCATGAGCCACCCCGCCTCACGTTTCTCCCGTCTTGCAGAGGTTCTGATGACCTCCGGTACCCAGTGACTCTTCACATTGGGGCTCAAACTGAAACGATGCCCTGTTCTTCATTTGCATAAGTACATCGCAATGCTTCTTCTCACATATTACATACTTGATGCTTTTACCCAAACCGATTATAGTAAAGGGAGGGCTTACACTTTATGTGGGCTCCCTGGGACTTGAACCCACAACCCTGGTGCTGAAACGCACCAGTGAGAGTGAAGCTCGGGATACGAGCGCGGGGTCAGCCAGCTATGCGGTGCCGCTGGAGTGTTTCCCGGGGTGAAGGGCCTTGCTTCAGGGCCCGACGGACACATTATTATCCTGGCGAGGATAGGTTTTGAAGCTGGCAGGGAGGCCTGACCCACCTAGCGCCACACCGCCTTGACGGCATGACACTCGCAAGGGAAAGAGGGCGAGAGTCACATGATGTTACCGACAAGCCGCGACACCATGGTCCGGAATGGAAGGAAGAGCACCGGCATGTTGTGACCCGTGAAGACTGCGATAAGGCTGTGCAGGCCCCTTCCACCCCTGCCAAAAATAAAATGGAACAGGCCGTGCCTCTGTCGGCTCTGGAATGCCACGTAGTTAAAAAAAAGGGGGGGGGGGGTGGTGCGTAAAAAGCTTTAGCAGCTGCTTGACCTCTGACCTCTGACCCTTGTTTCTGAAGCCTCTGTGTGGGTGACTGAGTAATGCACCAAGGTGATAAGTGGAGACGGAGGGGAGCGCCCAGCGTCATGCTATGTGTTTGTCCGGCAGTCCAAGTTCAGCAGTCAGGAGCGCTTTAATGGGGATGGGCGTCCGTGGGTGGGGGAGGGGCGGCTCTCGGAGGCCGCCGCGGCGACAGGCCACAACGGTGACCTTGTTCTCCGTCCTCTGCAGAGTGCGCACACAATGGCCCCTTATTATGGGGCCGCGTTAAAAAGGCACAACACGGTCTGTGTCTCCTGGACTCCCGTTTGTCTCTGGGAGAGTCCTTGAAAAGGCCACTGTGTAACCCTGCAGTTAAGTCATCCGACTCGCAAGTGCCAAGAAGCCGCCCCGTCCACCCGCTCGAATTCCTGCTCCTTCAGAAGCCTTTGTCGGGAGAGACAAGCTTCCAGAAATGTGGCTGACCGAAGAGTAGCACAGCATCGCTACGAGAATAGAGCTGACTTTTATAGCACTTTTTTACCAAAGCCGACATATTTTGTTTAGATAAATAGATCGCTGGAGTGTCGGGACTTGAACCCACAACCTTCTGGTCTTTAATCCAGCAGTATGGGTCTAAGGCTCCTATACTCCAGCCACAAATTGCCACACAGACTCCCTTTGCCAGAAAGAAGGATGAGGTAAAACATCTGCCAGATACATCACCTGGTCTGTTTTTCTTTCTTTTAATCTTCTTACCTCCCCTTCCCCCCCCACCTCCCCCCACTACTACAAAAAAAAAAACGCTGAAAACATGGAAGTATGTGAGGGCTGGAGTGTGACAGACCGATTCACGGAG
This sequence comes from Petrocephalus schoutedeni, assembly GCA_026780765.1. Lineage (NCBI taxonomy): Eukaryota > Metazoa > Chordata > Actinopteri > Osteoglossiformes > Mormyridae > Petrocephalus > Petrocephalus schoutedeni. The sequence goes on from JAODKL010000044.1 coordinate 8,389,244, forward strand.
CTTTCTCACTTCAGGACTCACTTGGATGCCTGTAAATTATGGTAGAGAACAGGGGGCCTGGCGGGGGTACGAGTCCTCAAGGAGATGCTGCCTGTTTGGGAAGCTCAGCTTTCAGTGGGAACCGACATCAGAGGCGGAGAGCAGTTCCAGTTCTCCCTCTGAATACCTTCCTCTGAGCCAGAGGCTTCTGTGCTCCCAGCGCTCCGGCCTGGACTTCCTAAAATGGTGCCTTTTGAATATGAAGTTATTGTAGTAGAGAGGCAGCAATACCCTGAAAGACGTCGGGCCCAGAAAAGTGTGGGGATGAAAATTTGTCTGTCCGCCGCGGTCCATCCAAGACGCTGCGTGTTTTTATTCTGAGTTTATCTCGTAAATTGCTCCGTGCTCTGGCTCCCTCGGCTATACGCAGATACAGCTGTTTTGGCCGTAATGGCGCCTGCCAGTGTCCATCAGCACACGGCAGTCCACGTGAAACTCCTACAGTGCCGCGCTGCCTGGGCCTGTCGTTATTCGGGCAAAGAAATAAGTGCCTTCGAGCTGGGCGAGGCTCTCTGTTACTGTCGCGAGAGGATCGTCCCCAGGAGAGCCCTGCGGAAGTCGCCGTCCGCCGTCTCTTTCTCGCTCCATCCCCCCTACCTCGTTTCAAAGGAGTCCGCTGGGCCGTGACCCACACAAACGCGCGGCTCGGCACAAATGCGGGGAGGCCCTACTTAGCGGGCCCTTCTCCGCCGAGCTCGCCTGTGGAACAAAGTGCAGCCAGGGGATGGAATGTTAATGAAGGCCTCTCAGCTCTATTGTTGGAGGTCGGCAGTTTAATCCCGCTGCTCTGACGGGGTGCTATCTGGCCAGAAGGGGGCGCACCTTGTGGCTGTCACACACAGACTGAGACTGATTTTATTTATCCTTTATCTTTTCGCGTTTCTGGGCTGTGGGCTTTTCACAAAATCCACAGTGTCTAGCTTTTGAGATATGTTTATCGTAGTTTCTTTGTGGCTGCCTGTTTTTGTTTCCCTGTTGGATGCCAGCCCACACAATCTTCTGTGGATGTTTTTGTGTGCGTGTGTGTGTGTGCGCATGTGTGCGCATGTGTGTGCATGTGTGTGTGTGTGTGTGCATGCGTGTGTGTGCGTGCGTGTGTGTGTGCATGCGTGTGTGTGTGCGCGTGTGTGTGTGTTCATTCATTCCTGTTGCACGAGCAGCTGCCTTGCCGACTATGAGTGCAGGAGGAGGCTTGACACCGACTTGAAGAAACATGCCTCTGCGTCCATGAAGGTTCTGGCGTCTGCAGCCCACGACTGAATCGACGGGCCGTACGAAAATACGCGTGTGTGGCGTCTGTGCGCGGGGGGTGCAGAGGAGGGGGGCAGCCGGCGCTATTGATGGTGCTCGGCCCAGAGCGGCGCTCGACAGCGCGGCTGCGGCCTGACACGGCTCCCGGCGACACCGGCGGTTTATTCCGTTGACATTTCGCCCGCCAGAGGGTCGCCGCTAGCGGTGGCATTTTCGGGCCGCTGAGGACCCGTTGACTGAGGTGTAAATGCCAGACCACTGTCCTGCACCGTCTGCCGGGAAACATTCGCGGGTGTCTCCTGCTAGCTGCCTTTTCAGGATATTTTGAGGCTTATGGTAGCTGCCTGGTTACAGTTTCCATAACATCTTGGCATCGCCTTTGCTATTACCATTTATGCGCTTTGATGGGCGGGGCTTCAAGGCAGCCGGTGCTTTGTATTGGCTGAACAATTCAACTGTCCTCCAATCAATTGAACCCTGCATCATTCAAAAACCACTGCAGTATTTCCTGCTTTACTGAGCAGTGAGCAAGCTTCAGAAGCCTCAATAAGATCTTCTAGAACTGGCTAGAACATTCTGGGCTGCCAGTTTAAATTTGTAACCCCGTTTCTTTCGCTCTCTCTTATTACTCATGCGTTGCTCTGTGATGAAATACTGGCTTCCACTTTCTTTATGTTCTTTTTTGTAATCCATCACCTGATTTAGATCTTCTTTTAGTCTACCTGGTCAAAGGAAACACATTTTGTGTAATTTCCCTGCAGGCTGGTACAAATTCTGTGAATGTCACAGAAACATTGACCCCATTGTGGGATAAATAACAGGTGGTGCAAACGAGCATGCACCTGACAGGTGCTCTGATTGGCTGAATTTCTTTTCATTTATGGGTGGGATGTCCATAGGCTGGAAACGATATTCAAGATCCCAAACACTACCGCTGGTGCCTGGGAGCCTGGGGTGAAGTGATTGCCATCGGGCTCTAGCGTTTTAAGGAAAAAAACAAAACTGACACTTTAGGGCTACCTCTGACAGGACAGCAGTAATAGCTGACATAGCGACATCATCACGTGACGTAATTGTTGGTGTAGAGGGGCAGTTTGTTTTTTCTTCTAGGGTTTCCTCACTGCAGCACACTGATTATCTCTGTGCGTGACAGATGTGGGTTTTTTGAATTCTAATGTTTCCTTGATTTGTTTGATCCTATTTGCTACCTCGGCAGCACAGGGACTGACCTCGATTTCAGCAGTAGATCGCTTTACGAGTCCGGGATGCCTCATTAACGTTAACGCGCCCGTGCTCACTCCGCCTGCGAAGGTACCGTCCTGAGCTGGGTGCCCAGCTTCCTGCATTTGTGCCTCAGCTGTATAAATGATGTATAATTGATGTTTAGCCGTTTGCTGATTATATTTTAAAAAATAAACATCAAGTGACTGGCGGGCACTTGTTTGCTGCTTGCTGGTGCAGATGAGATGGGGTGAGGGTGAGCTTTGGGGCATCGCCAGGCCCGTCGTTTTCTCTAATCAGTTTTCCTGTGCTCAGCAAGAGAGGCGGGCCTGATCAAGACGAGCCCTGGTGCATGCTGGGAGCTAATTATAGAGGCTCTGCTTTCTGACTGGCTGGCCACGCTTCCTTCGTCGGCTGCGCTGCCGTCAGCTCGCGTAATCGCCGTGCGCCTCACATCGTAGCTGTTTTTTCCACGTAGCTGCCGTCTGCTAAAGTTTTTTTTATTTGTGAAGACCAAAAACAGGTGCGTTGAGGGATGAGGCAGCGAGGCAGGGAAACGGCCTCCACAGAATGCCTGGCCATCAAAGAAGACATAATCGCACACTGTGGGCTACTTAGGGGCATGGATTTACATACATGTCTTTGGATATCGCGTGACACGGGGAGAACATGCAAACGGCACGCGAGGAGTTTGTGGGGGTGAGATCCAAACACGCCGCCCTGGAGGTGCGAGGTGGCAGTGCGACCCACTCTGCCCTCCAGGTGATGTATGCATAATAAATGTGCCAGTAATCACACCTCTCCCCGCCTGGGGCTTTTGCTGTCGAGGGGGGGGTCCCGTTTGTTTAGCTGTGCGAGGTGCAGGTGCTGCAGACGCTTGGGCGGCATCGCTATCTGTCACGTCGCATCAGCTCCCCCCCGCCACACACACTTCCATTCCTTGTCCCCTGGTGCCCACAGCTTCTCCCACAAATCCCCCTCCCTGGTGTGCTTCAGCCCCACCGCCTGCAGGGGGCGCCAGAGTTCCCCCCCCCTCCAGCTGTGATCTTAATTAATAATCTCTCCTCCAGCTGTTCACTGCATGCCAATCTGTTATGTGATGCAGCGATCTAGGCGAAGGCTCAGTTTGCGCGGCGTGCGCTTGGCTCTGTCTGCGGCAGACGTGACCTCGCGTCTGCTTTCTTTTTCCACTATGTGTGTAGCATAACAAAAAAAAGTGCATAAGAAAAAATTGCACTTAACTGATTTGTTCCAGGGGGCGCGGTAGTTTTATTCATAAGTAATTAGTTTTGATCAGTCGGCGAAACGCTAATCCCCTCTACTTTTAAGGCTGCGCACGGCGACAGTCGACAGTCTGATGCTCTTTCAGACGGCCACCCCTGTGCTCAAATGTCAGTCTGGGCCACGTTGGGAAGAAGGGATCGGTGCTGGGTTCTGAAGGAACAATCAGATCACCCTCTGCTGAGCTGGTCATCCTAGCTTCTCCTTACTATAGCTTCATCTCCCAGTTTTTATGTGTTCAGGCTATAAAAGGCTATATTGGAATACAGAAGCTGGGCAGGGGCGGGACTGCAGAGAGAGGGGTTAGAGGGGGCGGAGCCTATTGGAATACAGAAGCTGGGCAGGGGCGGGACTGCAGAGAGAGAGGGGTTAGAGGGGGCGGAGCCCATTGGAACACAGAACCTGGGCAGGGGCGGGACTGCAGAGAGAGGGGTCACAGGGGGCGGAGCCTTTATCTCTCTCCCTCTCTCTCCTTTTCCTCCCTTCTCTCTCTCCTTCATGTCTTTTTCCTCTCTCTCTCATTCTCCTTCTCTCTCTCTCTCTCCTTCTCACGCTCTTTCTCTCTTTCTCTCCTTCTCATACACTCTCTCTCTGTCTCCTCCTCTCTCTCTCTCTGTCTCCTCCTCTCTCTCTCTCTGTCTCCTTCTCACACTCCCTCTCTCCTTCTCTCTCTGCGAGCTAAGTGCCGCAGGCATGCTCAGAGCTTCTGCTGCCTTCCGCCTTTTGACAGTAAGCCCCCCCTCCACTCCGCTTGGCAGAACAGCCACACAGCTATAGGCAGCTCCGCCCCTCCCTGTCCCGGCGGGGTCGGGGCTGACAGACAGCCATTGACGATGATGGGCTCGTCAACGTGAACCCGGGGGGGAGTGACTGCAGCACGTGGCCCCCAGTTAACGATGACCAGCTGGTTTTTACCAGCGACTGTACTGCCTCCAAGAGTCAGCTGGCTGGAAGTGGAGGGGGAGTCCTGCAGAGGAGACGCCTTTTCCGTTAGAGCCCGCTCGGGCTCCGCCCCGTTCCCCCCCGTCGTTCCGCAGATTCCCATGGCCCTCTTGTCCTGCCCCTGTGGCCACCCGCTTCTGAAAATACACTGCGATCTGGAAAGCTAAACAAGCCACCTCAGGGTGCCTTGCTGGTCTCCTGTCCCCCCCACCCCCGCCGCCCCCCCACCCTCGCTGTTTTCTGAGCGAGCGAACCTGTCAGCGGGAATCAGACGGATATTTCATCAAGATGTCCGCCTGGGCTGAATTCGCCCACGTCCAGCCGGGCTCCCGTACAGTAACCTGGAGAGGGCCCGCCTCGTTGCGCCTGCTTTCCTGCGTGTGAGCGATGGCTCTGTGCCCGTACTGGGCGTGTGCACGCGCATGTGACAGACAGGCGTGTCCGAAGCCTGTTTTCCGGCTTGTGTATGGTTTTCCTATTGCTTTGAGCTGTTTGGCCAGGAGCTGTCCTCAGCAAGGCGGCCATGTTTGTCACACGCGCCACCCACCCCACCCCACCCCTAGGGCCCGCAGCTGCGCTAACCAAGCTAGCGCTAGCGCCAGCCCACACAGAAACAGGTGCATGATTCCGGCTGTCATGGAGGTACTGCTGTTTACACAGAGGTCTGTTTCTGTCCCGATTGAGGCCAGAGTCAAGCTGAGAATGTCTCAGCAGAGACGGCATAAAGGTCCTTGACCTTTTAAGTACTCTTCTTTGGGGAGGTAGGTAGTGGCATATACAGGGGCGGGGCCACAAAGGCACTGGCCTGAGCTGAAAGCTGATTGGCCCTTGTATTGCGCCTCCCCTGTCACTCACCGATTGAAGACATATCATTGGCTAATGATAATGTTGGTCCCTTTGTATGAATTATGGCTTCTGTTTAATGCCTCCCACCTTAAAAATATCCTAGAATCACCCCAGGAGGTAGGCTTCTGCCTACTGGCCAACAGGAGCCTCATTGGTTAGGATGACGCTCGCCTGATTTACCCTAGTTGAGTTCCACCCTACATGGGGTGTTGCCAGGAGACAAACACAGGTCAAGTCCCGGTTAGTCCTCCCCATGTTGTCTGACTTTCTTGGTTTGGCCTTGCACATGCACGTTTTGGTGTTCGAGCCCATCTCCGAAGCTTTGCGAGTGACTTTTAAATCCACGTAAAATTTCTAATTAATTTTACTGTTTTGTGATTCCCCACCAACCCCAGTCCCCCCGCCCCC
>JAODKL010000044.1:8401766-8412614 GCA_026780765.1 Petrocephalus schoutedeni
TGGAGAGCCCTGTGAGAGGGGCCCCGTGGCCCACCCTATACCTTAGAGTGAGGATTGAGTTCGACGAGGGTGCTGGAGCAGTGTTGCGAATCCAGCCGCTGCGCGCGCCGCGGGACGAGAACACCTACGAGTGCAAGGCGGAGAACAGCGAGGGCGAAGTCACAGTCACCGCCAAGCTGTCCATCATCCGAGGTAAGCCAGCCTTACCCTTAGCCAATGATATGTTTTGAGGCGGTGAGTGACGGGAGGATACATTTTGGGGGCCCAATCAGCTTTCATCTGTGGCTAGTGCCCCTGTGGCCCCACCCCCGGTTGGACTACAGCACGCTAGGGAGGCTCCTGGGTAGTCGCTTTGGCATAGTGGGTCAGTGGCAGCACGTTAATTATAGCTGAGCCGCGATGTCAGTGGGTCTTGATCCCATAACCAGACAAGATGATTACCTAAGCATTACCTCAGCTTACAAGTGACAGGGGAGGGGGCACTGAGGGAGCCAATCAGCTTTCAGCTGGGGCCAGTGCCCTGTGGCCCCGCCCCTGCCGTCCCCAGCAGTATGGGCTTGCATCTTCCTGCAGATGGGCAGGAACACGGCGGTTCCAGGGCGATAAACTGTCCCATGATTCCTCAGGGCAACATGTCCGTGCCCATGAGAGATGGATTTTGATTGGTTGCGGTTAGGAGAAGGAGCCGCCGGACATCACGGCAGATTTATGGAGCCGCTCGGACAGCAAGGGCTCCAAGTCTCTGCTCATTATCAGATTTTTTATTTTATTTTTTCCTTTTTTTCCCCTGCAAGTGAAAAGCTGCTTTTAGGAATTCACTGACATCTTGGCACCAGACGCCAAACAGGAGGACAGGAAGGAGCAGCCTGTCAAGCGTCCAAAATGGGGGGAAAAAAAAGCCACATGAGGTGGAAGGTTTAAGCAGCAATCATATGTCTAATGCGGACTCGGCTCAACCCGCCGCCACGCGGCTCAGCAGCCAGTCGCTGTGGAAGCTCTGCGTGCCGGCCGCTTTGTGAGTGCATGCGCGTTCCTACATTACCGGCACCGCCAGCTTTCTGTAATGTCGATCTGCTGGACCGGCGTGCCTCACTCTGACACGGTCGCGCTCTGCTGGCGCCGTGATGGCGTCCTGCTAGCGGGGAGCCCGCTCCGCGTTGGCGCTTTATTTATGCGTTAGCTTTTAGCTAGTCTCTACCATCTGCCCGGTTCCACCTGAGTGGTGGGCTTGGCAGCCGCCGAGCGCCCCCCTCGCTTTGGTTGCCGCCCAGGATGAGGACAGTCGCAGAAGGCCTGCTCTACACGAGGTGGGGGGGGGTGGCTGGCAGAGCCCGGGCGGCTGAGGTCCGGTGCCTGGGGGATTGCCTCCTGTCCATCTGCTGCAGGCCCGCCCTCACTGCGGCACCCGAGCGGCCTGTGGGGGCTCGGGCACCAGCACGCCTCTCTCTTCTCCTGCAGAGTGTGTGTGTGTGTGTGCCCGCGTGTGTAGTTGTGTGGTTTTGCGTGTGTGTGACTGTGGTTATGTGGTTGTGGCTCTGTGTGTGCGTGTGTGTGTGTGTGTGTGTGTATGCGTGTGCGTGTGTGTGCGTGTGCGTGTGTGTGTGCGTGTGTGTGTGTGTGTGTGCGTGTGTACAGGAGCCACCGATTCCCAGAGCTTCCTCCCTTCAGTACCATTGTGAGGGCTGGCAGGTCCGAGCAGCCCCTCTGCATTGTGCAGTGCCTGTCCTTATTGCTTACTGAGCAGAGGTGCCACCTGGACCTCTTCCTGGTCCCATCTGAGAGGCTGGGATCCCCCTCTAACGCCCCCAATTCCCCAGGCAGCTGTTCAAATGCCTCCTCCCCTGTTCTACTTAAGATCATCAGGTTCAGATTCAAATCCAATTTGCCCTTAATGCAAATATAAGTCCAGTGGTCAGCTAAGTGAATTCACAGTAATCAGGTAAATTACATAAAAGCATGCTTTTGGTATCCAGAAATACCCTTTAGGTTGCTGCCCTGCGGCGCTGGGCTGGTTTGGAAGTCGAGGTAACCAGCTATAAAGTAAGTTCAGCTGCACTGCCAAGCTGGGATTACGGGACCCCAGATATAATGGGACATATAGAAAGAAACAAGTGTTTTAATTCTAAGTTGTGGGGAGAGCACTGTGGCAGTCCTAAGCCACCGTGTCAGAGTGCCGCCGCGGCGGGGTCACGTGGAGGGGACCACCGTCTTTTTTTTGCGCCCAGCTGGATCGGGGTTCCGGTCACTCGGCCGTTAATTGGCTCCCTTCCTCGTGCGCTTGGGTCGGATCGCCTTCTGTGGCTTTAATTGGGCCGGGCTGACCCATTCCCTCACACAGAATCATTTCATTATCTCGCCAGCAGCTTCAGGGAGCTGTCCGGGGTGCGCTCCCTGCCTCATTATCCTCGCAGTGCTTCTGTCACACCTCCGAGGGGACAGACGCGCCGGCGCCGCCATCTTCCGTATCCCTTCCCGGTGCTCAAACTGTTTGTTTTTCTCGACCTGCGTTTAGTTGGGGCAACAGCCATCATTTTCCCGACTCGATTACACCGTGCGCCGTAATAAGCCGGCCCAAAATTAAAAACGCAGCGATTTTTCTCACTGTCCATTAAATGTCGGCCCCATATTGCACCTCAACCGCCTTTGACCCCAGGAGAACAAGGAGAGGAGAATTATGGGTAGAGTAGTGCAGGAACACCCAGAAGTGGCATTTTTCTGTTCCAGGGGCTTAGAGAGTGATGCAGACTTGGCTGCCACTGAAGGTTTGGGGTTTTAGGGGTGATGGACGGGGATTAGCAGAGTATGGCTGATTAGCATTGCAGTTGAACTCTTCCAGACAGTTGAGCGGCAGTGTAAGAAAGCACCTTATCGCTTAGCGAGGCCGACGGTAGCTAGAGCTAGGCCTCGACCCAGCGTGGGTGGCTGCGATTAAGTCTCACGCCCAATACAGTAATACAGTTTCAGCGGGGACGTGATTAACCTTGTCTTGGCTGTTTCCATAGCATACCTCCAATGCTTCTGGGTTTAGCGTTGAAACCCACTAAAGTCAAGTAAAGTCCAAGCGGGTTTTGTCATATTATCTATATGCAGCAGCAGGAAATACCGTTGTACCTGGACCACATACAATGTGCAGCATAAAAGAGCAGGGTGGAGGGGTTTCACAGGACGCTGTCCTGCAAAAAAAGGAGTTTAGCTACATAATACAACACGTATGCAACGTGTGTGTAACATGTATGTAAACAATACGTAAGGCAGCAGCAGCGTCCCGGGGTGTAATAAATACGGTGGCTAAAAACTAACAAGATATGCATTAAGAATATTAGGTTAAAGTGACCAGTGGCCAGTGCAGGCAGGGCCTGAGTCTGACTTCGTTTCACACGCAGCTGCCCCTTGACTTTGGCCCTCGTAACCCCAGGCCGTGGTTGACCCCAGTCTGTCAATGCCGGTTGGTAATTAGCTGGAAAATGAGCATCTATGCAGGGACTGCCGGCGGCACCGGGGGGTGGGAGGGCTGCCCTGTAACCCAGGCTCGCCATTAGCCGCGGCGGGGAGGCGGCCGGCCGGCACAGCTAATGCGGGGTCCTGCCAGACCCCAGCCTAGCATCCAGATTAGGGCTGTCGCTAACAGCTGGGAAAATGGGTCACATTGGTCCGGGATCATTTACACGGGGGGGGGTAGGCCAGGGTCAGCACTAATGGGAATTTAAATCCTTGGTGGTGATGGTGGGGTGTAGTCAAGTGATAAGTAATTTCCCCCGCTAATCCCACACCGCCCTTCTCTTTCCACACCTTCCGGATCCTCCTTTCTCGCCCGACCACACGTAAGCTGGAAGGTACGGGCTCAGGCCGGCAAAGCTCAGTCTCTTATCACGTTGACGCCCGGTTCGCGGTACATATCTCTGTAAGCTCCTCACTCCTGTAACGCATGTTTGTTAGCCTCTGTAACATCTGCGCGGATCGATGCCCCAGCGAGACGCCTTAGAGGGGATCTTGTCTTACGATGGCTATCAGAGTTTTACAGGCTTCTACCCACTCGTATATATTTAAGGAACGGTGCGGCCCCAGCCCTTTTTGCGTTTTTACCGGGCCCTCCACTGGCACTTCTGCATCCACGCAATTATGCTCCGCTGTGTAATTGTGGATGAAGAAAAAAGCACATTGTTCTTATACTGTAATTAGACTAATAAATCTTGTTAAGTCAATGCTGCGCATTCTTTGTTAGGCGTGCATGGGTCACCAGGCTGCTGATTCAGCCCTCAGTGATGGGTCCTGATGTCCAGGTTCGAGCGATGTTGGTGGCCTCTCCCTCCCAGGCCCCGGTCCGCCCCTGTTCCTGCCCCTTTCGCAGCACTGCAGTGTGGGGCCTGGGCATGTGTCTCCTCCTCTGCTAAGCGCCCATGATCTGATGGCGTTCTTATGGAGTGCGTAATTACCAGGCCCGGGTGACACACTGGGCCGGGCCATTGTTCCCCTCCATAATGCCTGCGGCCGGCTGTTTGCTTTCTCCTTTTAAACGTTTCCCATCCGCTGAGGCCCCACCCCCTCCCCCTCAGTCCCACTCAGTGCCCCCCGCTGGGGGAGGTGGGCGCTTCCGACGGTGATAAATCGGGCCCTGGCGGCGGGCCAGGCCTCCACCGGTGCCGGCAGGGGGACCGCAGTGCTCCTTTCCCCGCTGACGACACGGGATCGGTTCCAGGCGAATTACGCAGTCCGCCTCGCTCACACTAGCCACCCACGTCTCTGCACCTCGGCCACGCGGAGCCAAGCAGGCGGCTTTCCGGAAGGCGCTCGCCATCTGCGCCACTGCGCTCCTCTTTAGGTAACTCGGCGGAATAATGCGTAGATTGAAACGTGCGGCTGAGTGATATTTGGTAAACACGCACGCTTAGGGCAATAAATCCCCTGCCAGACCCCAGTCACCGCGACACGGCGAAAGTGATTGGCAGACTGTGCTGGCCAGATAGCTCCGCCTTAGACCCCGGGACAGGAATCGGGGGGCTAGCTCGTTACTCGCCACCTACCAGGGAAGATGATTTATTATGCTAATTGTTGCAACGGGGAGGCGGGTCGCGGAAAGAGCCGGTAAGGGAAGATTCCGGAGGCCGCCGGCCCGTCGTGCTCGAGGGCAGCAAACACAGCCGATGCGCAGATACTGACAGGAAGCAGAGGAGGTGGTGCGGAGGTGTGAAGTGGGCGATGCGCGGGCAGGGGGGAAGCGGGGCGGGTTACACTCGGAACCCCCCCGCCAACCCGCCGGGAGGGGTTCTGCTTCTTTGTCTATTCGGTATCTTCCCGTCTGAGTGGCACCTTGAGCCAGGACGGGCACGCCTTCGTGCCCGGTAAGGCGGAGACGACCTGCTGTTTCCGTGACAACGCAGCCGCCCCATCTTCCGCCGGAGGGATGCTGCAGTCATCGAGCCGCCCGCTCCAGCCCTTCCCGGGATCTCAGTCCGCAGGGAGAGGCAGGGGCCCCGAGAGGCCCCAGGGTCCCGAGCTACTATCTTGTGCGAGCGGCGTAATTGCAGTGAGATAATCACGCTCGACTCAAGCGTCACTGCTTACTATGTTTGATCCTATTCTTGCATGAAATCCAGCAGATTTTCCACATACGGGCTAACGGAATGCCATTGTGATGCCTGCCCCGGGCTCCGTAAGGTCTCACGCCGCAGATTCTGAGCACAGTGCCCACTTGTGGCAGAGAGTGGCGCCTGCAGAAAATTTTAATTAGGGTGGCCATCAGGGGCCAGTTATATGTATGGGGGTGGCTGCACCACTCCTCTACAGTTCTTATTAAAAAATGGAATATTTTATATTATTTTGAAGCGGGGTGGTGACAGGCGACCGTTTAAACCTGCCTCTGGTCATGGAGCCAGCGTAATGCTTATCCCCTGCCTCTCTATCCCTTCTCTGGATGCAGCCTCCAGCCGGCGGGGCTTTTTCGGTCCCTGAGCAGCGGGCACTGGAACGTGGAGCCAAGTCTGCAGCCTGTGCTAATTCGTTAAAATCATCCATTCAAAGCGGCTGTGATTTGCTGTCCGTACCTCCTCCTTTCTCCCCTTCAGTCCCCTCCCCCCACGATGCCCCCCTTAGGGGTCAGATCCTAGAACCCCTTGTACCGGTGTCTGTCCCTGCCTGTGACAAGGGGGTAATCAGTTCACCTGGTCATCCTTCATGCAGGGCAGCCAAGCTAATCATTAGCCAATGATGTGTTCGAAATTGGTGAGTGACGGATGACGGGGCACTGCGTGGGTCAATCAGCATTCAGCTGGGGCCAGTGGCTCCGCCCCTGATGGACTGCCTACATGGCAGGGAGGCTCCTGGGTAGTCGCTTTGGCAGGGGGATGACGTCACAGTGGGATCCACGCAGACAGTGGCAGCATGTTAATTATGGCCGAGCCGCGATGTCAGTGGGTCGTGAGCCTATAACCAGACGAGACGATTACCTAAGCATTACCTCAGCGTACCGGTGTTTATACCTCTCCTCAGGAGAAGCCATGAGTGGTGTATGACCTCATACCGAGGGGCGTCAAACTCTGCCGTGCCCGCTCACCACCAGGCCCATGACCTTGCAGCGGGATCCGGTAACCCACGGGCTCTCCAGTGCCGATCTGATTAGAGGGTCCGCACCTGTTGCTCGCGCAAAGCCATTACGCCAGAGAACCGCAATTAGGGATAATTAATGTTTTGGTCTAGCGGGCCGCTGGGGAGAGAGGTCACTGCTTAGTTCCAGCCAGACAGGAGCCCGTCGAGTGCCTCGCATCGTAAAAGCGGCCTGTGAAAGCCGTAAAGACAGACGGTAAAAAAGGCTAGCGAAGCTGCCAGCCCGACGGGAAATGGCAGAAATGTATGCTGGAAGGCGGCCTTATTCGTTACGGAAGATAAACATTGGCCAGGAATTAGCCACACGGCAAAAGGGTTAGCCTTGTGTTCACGTAAACATTTTCGTATTTTTTATTTTTTATTTTTATGGTATCTATGTTTTTTTCCCCTATCAGAAAGCGCTTGTATTTGAATGTATTTTTAAGAAGTATATTATCACATAATCTTTTTGGTGATTGTTAATCATTCAGAGCTTCTCTCATCTTTAACCATGTTGTTAAAAATAGGCTTAGATTTTGCCTCAGACTCAGCTGTGTGAATTTGCGTGGAAAAACAGAACAATATCCACCAACATTAGTGTGCAGGAGCTGGAGCGATTTTGGTCTGGTCTCTGCTGCATTTATTACGTGTTGTGTCTCAGGTTTCAAAGTAAGGCCTTACATTTTTCTGTGGGCCATTGCAAAGGTACAAGGATATCGAGCATATTTTTAATTCGTCCACTAGCCTGTCTGCCAAGGTGGTGAAATTCATGGAAGTGAGATGAACCGCCAAAATGCACGTGAAACAAAACCAAAAACACATTTCCCAACGTGCCACTTTGTCTCGGAACAGTGCTACTGTGTCGTACAGTCCTTCTTCTTTATGTTGTGTAATGTAGCAGATCGTGTGTCGAATACTTTGTTGCATGTCGTGTTTAGCGCAATAAATATTCAGAGAACATTGAAAGGAATTCCAATGTCCTTGTCGCATGTGGTGATAAAAAAAAATAGACTGGATATGCTAAGTTTCTTCGGAAGGCACCGGAAGGAGCCCACTTGAAACAGACTGGACAGCTTTTGCTCACAATGTCAGGAACGGCGGCTACCAAGAGTTAAGTTTTTTGAGTTGCTGAGTTTTTTTTTTCTTTTTCAGCAGGATTGTGGAGGCTCGCTTTAGGACTAGATTATTCTGGTTTGAAAACCGTAAGCTCAGAGACTGTAAAGCAGCGAGCTGGCCAGCATTAAGAGATCGATGATTAAGTGGCCAGGTGGAGCGGCGGACAGCGCTGACAGATGTGCTGTTGTGGTACCGGAACCCCGAGTAATTTTTACCATTAAATCTGAACTTCTAACAGGATGGTGTTGATTTCTGCCGCGAGCGATTTGCCTCGGCGAGAGATTCGGTACGGCGGGCCGGGGATGAATCGCTCCCTGGTGAACCGGCACTAGGAGTGATGTCGGTGAGCGTAATGGACAAAATGAGCCCCATTACCGATGTCGGGATAACAAAAACAGCAGCAGCACCTGAATCATTAGAGCCCTTAAGCAAGGTCAGATCTCCAGCTTTCTGCTCGGGGAAGTCCTTCTCAAGCAGGCAGCAACAAAAGACACCAAACTGGGTGAGAGATCTCTTCAGACGGCCCACATTTTTGTTCCCTCCAAGCAAGAACAAGAAGAAGAAGTGCCTGGCACAGGTGTGTTGGGAGCTGGGAGGGAGCAAAAATGTGGACTGTCTGAGGGGGCCTGGGGGCCGGGCTGAAAAACAGTGTATTACATGCAAGTAGCTTAATTCCTCTTCAATTGCGGGTTCCGAAGGTTGAGAAAGGCAGAAGTAGCAAACGATGGGGGAAAACGCGTTGATGAGAGGCTGTTGTAGTTATACCTCCAAGCCTCACAGTAGCGCTCTTCCCCCCACAGAGGACCTGCTGCCATCCGGCTTCCCCAACATCGACATGGGCCCCCAGCTGAAGGTGGTGGAGCGGACACGCACCGCCACCATGCTCTGTGCCGCCAGCGGCAACCCCGACCCCGAGATCACCTGGTTCAAGGACTTCCTGCCCGTGGACCCGGGCTCAAGTAACGGGCGAATCAAACAGCTGCGGTCAGGTAAGCCCCACCCTCCCGAGCGTGGCACCCAGGTTCATGCGTGTGCGCGCGGTGCACTGTGACGATGGTCTCCCCTCCCCCCCCCAGCCCTGTTTATCCACCCTTTAAGGCTCACTTGGTCAAAATAGGACGGGCGATGAGTCCTCGGGTGAGTGCTGGTATTCCACTCAGATTCTGGCTCTCCTGACTCGCGGTGCTCAGCCAATCGATATCCCCGCCAGTGTGCTTCCTCGAGTGGCCTGATTATAAGCCGCTCTCTTCAGGGTTAGCTTCGATGGCCAGCCGCCAGCAAAACTCCTCGTTGAATTCTGGTTGGCCACAGGTCACCCCTGCACGATAGCAAAGAACAGGACGAAACATGTGGAAAAACTGATAGCCTATAACTGATAGCATGGGTCCCACGCGTCGCTGTCCACGTCCCGCTTTCTGTTTCTCTTGCTAGACATAACAAAAGCAGAGAACACACAGAGTAAGAAAGGCCTGTGCACTGTACTTTTGGAAATCTGCTGGTAACGGTGCAAGAGATAAACACGCTAGGAATAAATAGTGAGAAGTAAAAGCTTCCTGTTTAGAAAGGACAAGGGGTTCCTTTAAGCAGACGTTGAGCAATACAGCGGGCGGGCTCTTTTTAGGGAAAGTGGAGCTTTCTCCCATGCCTGCCCAATGTGGAACCACTAACAACACCTTTATTGGAGTTCAGTCAGACACCTCAGGACCTCTGGGCTCAAGGAGGGTCGAGAGTTTACACCTGCACTAACGTCCGCCTCCATGCACCGGTTTCTAGCTCAGTCCAGCTCTAGACCCAATCCCCTTCCCTTGATCGTGAGCTGCCACGAACCAGCACCGTGAACGTTGGAGGCAGGAAACACGTAGCACATCCTGACTTCATAGTGGGCCAGCACATCCTAGGAGGGTCAGCAACAAGTCTGCAGGAACGGAAGCCTGTGTTTCGGGAACCAGCCTGTTGAATCAGCTTGATGTGTTCTGGGGTAATGGCGATGTGTTTTTTGTGGTTCACATAACTCAGCCCTTCCAGCAGATGGAGTGCGTCCGACCCCCCCCCCCCACCCCCAGCCTGTGTTTGGCTGTATCTCACTGTTTTTCTGTCTCTCTGTGTGCAGCGATCCTGCTCGGGTCCTCCTGTCTTCTGCATTGTCCTGCTTCTTGTCTCTTTCACCTCTTTCCAAGAACCGCAGTTGATTACTAATTTTAACCAGATGCATGGCCAGTATCGCGCCAGAGGTCAAAGTCAAATAGCGACTGTGCAAAATTGAAGCAGTTATAGTGTGCCATTAAGATTATATATAATAATTTTTCATTCAGGTCTTTGAAATGCTTTGCTTTTGTAGTTTGAATGTGTTTCCTGTATTTCATATTTCACGCGATTGATTTTGACCTTCTGGCATTAAACCATAAATGTAAATTAGACTGTAGGTTTTATTTTGCGAGAGCGTCTCTCAAATCAGAAAACTAAAAAAAAAAAGAAACATCCTGAAAGATACTTGTGTGATAATAAGTATCTAATGTTCACTATTAAACCACACTAAAATGTGAAAGACTGTCTACTGGGTTGAATCATCTCCTGCTAAGAGACAATTTTTGAAATTATTTGAAGGTATTTGAATGAATGACCATATAAACAAACGCCCATAATCGGGAAAACGGGACTCTTAACAGGGGACGTGATCGCATTCTGACTCCTCCCCTAAAATCTATTGTTCTTTTTCCCTCCTTTTTCGTATAATTTCCAGAAGCCTTTGGTAAGTGCCTACAATAGTATCCCCCCCCCCCCCATTTCCTGACGCAGATGGCATTTTACCAGCTTTAAAATGCATGCTGGCCCCCCTCCCTTTATTTTTGAGCCTTCCTGGTCCCCATCCTTCTTCCCTCCTTCGTACGCTCATCCAGAGAAGACTTCCATATCACATTTCGTATACAAATATACTTCACCGACGACCCGGGGTACTATGCGGATCTGCGAATGGAGCTCCCGTCCGTCTCGCTCGCCTTCGCGCCCCTCGCCTCTTATCCCGAGGGGTCCTCCGCTTTCGCCTAGTGCTCCTTTTGAAGGGAGTCTGCGGCACAACAGCAGCACTCGAGTCCCAAACAGAGCGCCGGGCCGGTGTGACCGCCCCCCCCCCCCCCCCCCCCCCCCCCCCCCCCC
>JAODKL010000044.1:8418227-8432941 GCA_026780765.1 Petrocephalus schoutedeni
TGGCCCCCCCCCCCCCCCCCCCGCTAATGCTTAATGGACTGGCCCGTGTATCTTCACGAGGCACGCGAATCTATTCGTCACGACATCTGGAGCTCAGCCGCAGTCGCCGGTGGTCCGGGTGCGAGGCCTCCGCCTCTGAGCGGCCGGCCGGCTCCCCCCTGCTTGTTTTAAACGTCGCCTCAGGCCGCCCGCTGCTCTGTGAATCGTAGCATAACGCCAGTGCTGCCCGTCGCGAGAGCATCCGGTCAAATACGAGCCTGCCGCCGTAGCCCGTTCTGGAGAGGTGTGATGGGAAGTCAGTGCAGGGAAGACTGGGAGCCAGGGGGTGGGACGGCCTGTATGCTGGGGCTGGCGGCCCCACCCCGCAGCACGCAGGTTTCGGAAAGATGGGGGCCAGATGGGGTAGTAATTACTTGCAACACACAGCTAATTGTAATTTAGATGAGAAGGGTGGGGTGGGGATTGAGGGGGCAGTTACAGAGACATGGAAAGCATTTACTTAATATGAATTCCAGCATACTATTATACTCTGGGGATTTTAGCGTTAAGAAAAACCCTGGGCATTCAGTCAGGGCAGAGATGGTGCGGTCCAGCGTTGAAATGGGTTCAAGGGGGAAAATGTATAAATAAGCTGTGTGTGTGAGAGAAGGATTAAAGAAACACAGAGAAACACTCTGACACTTCCTGGAAATGACAGGAACCAGTGCGTGTAACGCAAAGCAGACAGGCGACCTAAGGAACGCAGAAGCTGGAATATTTGCTACGCAGGCTTGGCAGAATTAGACAATGCACAACAAAATAAGACTGGCGGAGAAAAAAAGATGCGCAGTGTGACTAAGGAGGTTCACGGTGGCTTGCTGCATGTTCTCCACCCCGACTGGCACCGTGTGGACTGATAGACTTGCAGCGAGGGCGACACGGGGCTTGAAACAGACCCGGCCCCGCAGCTTAAACATTTTCTGCTTGCTGTAGTAGCTTGTGGCTATGGGGGTATAATGAAGTCTGCAGAGAATAGTCCATCAACTGACAGAATTAGCTCCAACTCACTGCTATTATTCAGTGGGTGCAGTGGGGTTTTGATTGGTGTATTGATTAGGCCGTTTGGGGGTGGAGGTGTGGTGACAAGGGCAGAACGGAGGTCTTGGACAGCTCGGTTTAATCAAAGGGATGACTTTATTCGCCGAAAAAAAATGGAACACAGAAGACTGAAGGTGGTACAAATGTCTAAGAGGCCTTTCCGGTGTTTCTACTGATATGCTCTAATGCGCCCCATAAATGCACCGGGCTGACCCTAATTAATGGGGTTAATTGTGAGCATGGGAGCACGGCAATTTAATCGCCACAGAGATGCAGAAGCTTGCTCAGACTGGGCTGTGTTCCGTCGCGGTGCCTCTCGCGAATTTTCCACCCGATGGCGTTAATATTCAGCTAGTTCCGAGATACTCATACTTATACTGAGCACATAGCGGCCCGGCTCCTCGCTGCGTTTAAAGGCACAGTCTGCCAGTTTGCAGGGCTGACGTCATGGGCCCTCAGACCTGAGCCCCCGGGGCTCGACCCGGAGGTGGCATCTAAGCGCACACGGCCTACTTTTCGGGCCGCCCCCCACCATACCTGCCCGCACATCAAAGGATCACCCACGTCTCCCACCGTAAAAACCTTGAGCCGCCCACATCTGTCGGGCAAATGTTTCCCTGTGCCCGCAGGGTCTCGGGGCAGGGTGCGAGGATCAGATGTGAGTCATGGCTGGTGTCCCTTCCAAGGCAGGGTATTCACAGCATCTGCGCGTAATTATCACTGTTACACATTGCCTCAGATAAGATTGGGATTGGAGATACTTCGAGCGAGCGAGTGAAGAAAATAGGTTTACACGGAGGATGTAGGACACCAGGGATGGCCAGTATGGAATAGTATGCTTATTTAGTCTGCGCTAAGTACACGTGTTGCTGGGAGCTGGCTGATAAGGTCTCCGGTCTGTGATAAGTGGCCCTGTATTCCTGGGTAGCTTACTGCTGAAACACGTGATTAGCCCGTGGCAAAGGAACACAGCAGGAGGTGCTCCGTTTATGCTTAGTGTCTGTGTGTGTGTGTGTGTGTGTGTGTCTGTGTGTGGGCCTGTGCGTACGTGCAGCTCAGAGCTTCACTGGACGACTCCCCCCCACCCACCCACCCACCCACCCGCAGGAGATGCCCATCAGTGTTCCCCTCTCAACCTGCATGCTCAGCGAGCAGCTCAACACGCCATGTTAGCCAAGGATGCAGGGAAGGAAGGACGAGATAAGCCAGAAGGTCTGCCAGACGACGGCGTGTCGACACGCCCCGCCTGAGCCGCAACGAGTGCCAGCAGTCTCTCTGTACGTGAGGCAAAGACGGCAGTCTGTCACCGGCCCAAACTATCCGGGACCCCCTAATTATATCATCATGCCCGTGGCTCACTAATGAGAAATTATCTGACAACTTGTGGGTTTTTTTTTTTTGGATAGATTGTTTTGTGTAGTTATGCTGTTGGCGTGCACAAGTATACATAAACAAGATTCGGTGTTGTTGTGTAAAGTCCATCTTTAGTGAGCTGATATATGTAGAGCATATATATTTACTACGTTTCAATTAAAGTGTATTTATTTAGAAGACCTTTTTATGCAAGGCGACATACAATTGAAAACAGGGTCAGACTGTCTCTGAAGTGATTGGGGGTTAAGGGCCCAGCAGTGACATCAGTCTCCCAACCCTGGGATTCAAACCAGCAACCTTCCAGTAGCAGGCAGAGCGCCCCAACCCACTGCACCCTACACCATCACCATTAGTGGCAACAGCTTTTTCACTCTCCCCATCAGACCTCAGGTTAATCGACCGCATTTATCCATAATCCATCCAGCCACATTTCTGCCAGATGCAACGAGAATGCCTTGGTAGAGTCTGCCATTCACACCCACCCAGTCCCTGCAGAAGACTGTGGGGAACCCCGTGCCTGCCATCGTACAGCAGTTATGTCATCATTGTGGGCACGTCTCCTCGACTTGGACTCCTATCACTCCCAGTGCTCTAATACCTATCCCCGCCTCCCCCCCCACCCCAAAATTTCTGTTCTTCTCCTAGGTGCCCTCCAGATAGAGAACAGCGAGGAGACCGATCAGGGGAAGTACGAGTGTGTGGCGTCCAACAAGGAAGGCGTCCGCTATTCCTCCCCTGCCAACCTATACGTGAGAGGTAGGGAGCTACACAGAGCCCCCGGGTACTGAGGTCACTCCTGCGGGGGTCAGAACGGCCCTCCTCGCTCGGCTAGGAGTCAGCACCCTGTCCATAATATACACAGGGGCGCCTAAACAATGTCTGAGCGGTTTACCATATTCTGTGTATATATTCTCTTAACTTTGCATTTAGGGACTATTGTCTGGGTCACTTGGTAGTTTTCCTGTAACCCTTAAGTATAAATGTACCCAAAATCTCAGTGCATTGCCTGCTGTGTTACCCTACTTCTCTGTCTCCATGCGATCTTACGTTGTTTGTGCTGCATCACGCCCCGGTTGTCCGTTCAGCCTGGTGACGGGAGACATGAGGCAGCGAGGCGTGCTGTGGCTCTTACTCGCGGTGCGCTGTTAGTCACAGAGCCGCTAAACTTTTCGCAGGAAAAATTGGCAATAAATGACTGTGAGCGCACAGTAACGCACAGCGACCAGCCGCCGGGATGCCTCGTCTCTCCCGTCATGAAATGAAACCACTCAACACTACTAATTATATAACTGTTTGTCTAGCAGTCACTTATAGCATGTTTGACCAACAACCTAAACGTAACAGCTTCTAACGAGGTCCCACGTTGCTATCCGCCGTGCATTCTCTGCGGCTGAAGTGGTAGCTCTGGAGAAACCAGACTGGCATTTGTAATTCAAGGAGAAACAGGAGCGCTGCTGTTTGGGGTTCTTGGATTGGTTCAACGGTTCGCTGAAAGTAAGGCAGATTTCAATTGGATGGGAGGGTGAAATGTAAAAGAATGCAATTATCCACACCTTGAGAACTGTCCAAAAAATACACTCTTCATATGCTTCATATCTACGTCCAATGAATTATTAACGGGCACATTATTAGACAATAGGTTGGAGTTTCCTTTACCGTTTGTATCCACACATTAGTATGCAGACCACACAAGAGGCTTGTCTTTGAATTTAAATGTAGCCAACTGGGAGACGCAAAGTCGGATCCGCTTCAGGAACATTCGGTGCGAGCCTGACGTGACAGTGATCCAGGCAGCTTCTGAAGCCGGATCCACGAGGGAGCCGAATCCCACACCTAGAAAAGAGTCGCTTGTTTCTCAGGTTAACAAGTGACCTCCTGGTAGCATCTCAGCTTCTCACAGTCCTGGGCTAATGGAATGGGGGGGGGGGGTGCCTTCGCAGTTCTCAGAAGAAATCGCTGACGTCTACGGCGAGCGTGAAGCTCAACATCGCTGGTAGCCAATCTGTGGCATAGCCATGAGTTTAGGAAAAGGATCTGTGTTTCCTCTCGTTTTTTTTTTTCCTTGTCCTGAAATCAATTTAAGTGTCTTTTAACCAGATGTATTTTATTTGGGACTGTGTTGAAATTAGTGGCTACAGCAATACAGAACCACCCAAAAACCAATGGGACTTGATGATGAAACTTGAATTCATTGGAATCAACCCGAACGGGCCGTGTTCTTCTATACAACCTTAGCTGCTAATTTTAACAAAACCTGTACTGTTTTATTGGCTGTTGGTTGTTGTCTCTCTTTTTTTTTGAGGTCTTTCAGTTTGTTTACTTTTATTTAATTTATTTATTTCTTGTGAAAACAAATTGGCCACCATGGGAGCTCTTTTAGGTGGCAAAGACACAACGATTTGTTTTGGAACAAGGTGGCCGTCACTTATCAAGACTAACGGCCACGGCAGGAGGGGGAGGGTGTGGGGGGGGTGGGGGTAGGAGGGGGGGCGGGGGCAGTCTTTCCTTGGTCCCGAGCTGAGTAACGGGGGACAGGCACGTCTTTGAAAGCCAGATGTTATTGGTTGCCAAGAAAGAGCGAAGGACCTACAAAGAAATGAGCGAAAGGGAAATGTGGCAGCTAAAAGCCTTGAGGTGGCCTTTTTTACTCTCTCTGTGTTTCCCCTATTTTTCTCTCTTCCTCATGTCATTGTGTTCTGCATCAACCCCTTTACATCCCTCAGAGCTTCGAGAAGGTTGGTGTGTTTTTTCTTTTTCACTTTTTTTACCCACATAAGAAACAAAAAAAAATAATAAATAAATAAAAATAATGACTGGGGGAAAAAAAGCTGAATAATTATATATGACAAAAGAGAACGTTGAATATATATATACATATATATACTTCTACTAAACAATAAACAGGATGAATATAGGAATAATCATCTACAATTTTATTTTGATTTTGGGGGAAAAAAATTGATGAAAGAAGCTGTTCTACTGGGGATTTGTTTGATTTTGAGTTTGCATTGTGGGGCCTTTTCTGGTCTGCATCCTCTGGTATTGCCTGGCTCCCAAGGCTTCTCTGCACATGTTGCCATGGAAACCCCTGCACTCGGAAATAACAGGCTTGATGCATGCTGGGAGAATGTTGCTGTGCCTGCATGCCTGAAGAGAATTCCTTTGGGTGTCGTCTCCGTGTTTCCCCCGATTTTCATTTGACTCCCCCCGCCATTCACCTTCCACGTGCCGATTTACCGCCGCCTTTCTCTGATTGGCTGGATTCTCTATAGTCCCTTATTTCGAGTGTACTTGTGGTAATGATTATCCGTACGTTTATTTTCTGTGCTATATACATATATACACGTATTTACATATAATATCAATGTGTATATATATGTGTATATATACACATATGTGTATATATATATCCAGTATGTCGCATTGGTTTGCTCTTTGGCTGTGGCTGTATTCCTTTTCGTCTCCTTTTCCCTGAGTTTTGCTATGCTTCTTGACTCACAAAACAAGCTGAAAACACTAAAATCAAATTATACTAACCACACATGTTCTTATTTCAGTGTTTTTGTTCTTGTCGCCCGTTAAAAAAAAGAGAGATCCATCCTGGTGATTAAGATTCAGCGGGGCTTGCTTGTTCCCATCAGATGTGTTGACAGGATTATGCAGTGCTGTATACATTACACTTAGGGTTTTTTTTTTTTTTTTTGTCCGGCACCAAAGGGCTGGGCGTTCCTACCGTCCAGAAGTGGCTTAAATGGGTTTGTTCTGCTCCCAGTCTGCCTCGCCATCTATCCCAGACAGTGGGTCACAGTCACTCCTATATTATTCATTCAGTTCCATTAGGGCTCTGTGCATCTGAATAGATTTTGACATTTATGCGAAGCAAGTAATAACCTCCGTCAAATTGACCAAAAGAAACTGCTTTATTTCAAATTTCTTTATGATAATACCCTTTCATTTTTTTTTATAAATGAAAATGCCAAATTAAGTGAAACCCAAATCAAGGTTTTAGTCAAATGGCAAGTCCATTAAGCCTCCGAATTGCGTTTTTCATGTATTTTATAAGTGCTCCTACATTAAATTTTATAGTCTGCAGTTGTTGAGCTTTGTACATGGGACATTAACACAAGGATTATATTGCTGTTAAATTGAAAGTCGCAGCAAAGTCTAGATTTGTCTGTATAATAAATACCTGCCATTGATCTTTGAATGCAGGGTCTGACTGCTAACTTAAGACAGGTTCTAATCTGATGTGTCATTTAGTCTGTTATGACATGTCCCCATGCAGAAGCACGCCCCTCCTGCACTGGTTAAATGTCAGTCTGCGGAGGATGATTCCAGAATCCAAACGTGGACGACTCATGTGCCTGTAGAATCGTCCTCTGTGCTGTATGAGGCACAGCATGATACTGTAAGGCCAGCCAGAGTGGATAGCTGAGAATGACTCTGAGGGGGCGGAGTCTGAAGGTCATGTGATCTTGGGGTGATGATCAGTCGCCAGCCCCAGCCTCTCTCTGAGGACCGCGACTGAGGTCTAAAGAATGCTGGCTAGTCTTTGTCCCTCATAGAAACTTGAAGTACAATCAGTCTGTTTTACCCAGCTGAGGCATTCCGTGTGGCTTGAGCACTTCAAACAAGTGCATCATTGTTGGGTTATACCACAGTCACTCTCATTAAAACAGCTACGGAACCCTCCGCACTGGAATGCTCCGTCCAGAGCTCACGGCTAAAATGTGAATCACCCTGCTGGTCCTGTGCTATTAGATGGCTAGATACTTACATATGTATTGATCCCAGGGGGAAATTTGCACACAGTGGCAGAGGAACATAAATTGCAAAGGCAATATCCATAGCAAACAACCCGCAAAAACAAACAGATGAGGAAATATAAAAATAAACCACCGGACTAAACATACTTCATCTGCATATATAACATATATCATTATACTAACCAGCAAATGCCCTGTTGCGTCTTTTCTCCAGTGAAGGTGGATTTTACTGACAAGAACATAAGTTGGGTTTTTCCCCTGTTACGAAATTATATATAGGTTATATATATCCAAAAGTTAGCTGCTTATAAAAATCTGCTGTGCAACCAAATGGTAGAATGTCTTTCTACCTTTGAAAGCAGAGCTGGGAGGCAAGATCATGTCTTTTTTTTTTTAACTCTTAAAGTAATATAGCATCCTACCCATTGGCCAAAGGGGGTCCTTATTGAACACAAATGGGTATTTTTTTGTGAGTCAATTTCACGGGAAACCTGCAATCTGCTACCGTACAGTAGGTCTGCGCTGTGCTCGACTGTGTGTAGTATCGCCTGGTCCCCTTGGCATCAGCCTGCATGACTTGCGCTGCGTCTGTTTGTGAAGTCGACAAACTCAAGCTAGATTACACCCTGCCCGCCTTCCCTGACAAAGCTGACGTGGACTCGCATTCCGCCAGGGCCCCAACTTCCCGGGCCGGCTGGACATGCCTTTTCGCTTTGTTTGTAAGACTAGTTCGGCTCATGGTTATAACACCTTATGTGTAATCAGAGGTGGAAAGTTCAGGTCCAGAAAGTAAAAATCCAGACCAAGGTTTTGTTTCAACCAACCAGTTGAGTACTCTGACCATGACTCCTTATGCTCAAATGATTGTTTGAAACGCATATATGTCTTTGTCTGGATTTGCACTTTCTGAACCTGAACTATGCACCTCTGCCTGTAATATAACCCCAGGTGATCCTTTCAGTCTGGGTAGTTTTGCTGAGAGCTGAACGACAAATAGAAAATGTGATCAAACGTATAACGAGGCTTTATGACTGCCTTGTCATGTTCAAATAAGACCGTGATGAATTGACATTGATCACTGCTAAGTCTGAGAGAGTAAAGCAAGCTGGAGATATTGTGCAAATTTAAATTTCTGGCAATATGATTATTAACACTGTTGCAAGGCAGAAGTGCTGCATGGTGTGCCTCGCGGCGGCCGGCGGCTGGTTCTCGGGAGGTGCGTGAGTGTAATCTCAGCTTCACGGTGACACTAAAGGCTGCACATTATTCTGGCTTTCCCCTTCATTTTGTGGCAGCGCAGACCCATTCTGGCTGCCTCTCCAAAATGGCCGATAATGTCCGCCCTCTGCCCTCCGTTTTGGCGCACCCTTACCTTCTGTAGACTTAGTGGAGCGCTGCTCTCCACCGCACCAGTTAAGACTGTTGAGTCGTCTGTCTTCACACCGGGGCTTGAAATGGTATTTACTGCCACCCTGAGGTTCATCTTTGTGGGTGGGGTGGACCACAGGGGAGCGGGGGTGTGTTGTTTTTATTATTATTTTGTCACTGGACATACCGGTTGATCTTTGTGAACGAGGACACTTCTTATTTGGAACTCTTATTACTTTGGTCAACAAGATTCATCGTCTGGGCCTCAGCCCTCCTCCACTGTCCGGACTTGGACTTGATTTATAGCAATATTTACTGCAAAACAAGTAATTACCAGTTTCATAGCATATGGGTAAAAGCAAAGCTGCTACTGGTAATGCAAAATGTAGAAGAAATTGCAGAAAATGTATCATTGGCCCGATTCCTTGGTTTCAGTAAGATAAGGTGGATTTTCTGAACGGCCATTGCGATTCCCTCCGTTATCCTAGCATGGGGCCATTTTCATTTTTTGTTCGGCATTGGAAATTAACACGTCATCATTTTAGCGGTAATATTTTACCGACCCGCGCAGCAATAATAGGGCAAGCCAATACGCATATCCACAGGTATAATAATTCAACATGATTAGTAAGGGCAGAGTTATATGTCCCTGATACACAGTACAATGATAATAGCCTTCATAATTCCTGCGAAGTACCATATTTATTGTCGTTTTTAGTGGTTTGAGGTGTGAGCTGTACCCGTTCAGATTAGCTCTTTTATCACTAGAGAAAGACGTCGGCCCGCTTGGTGAAACCTCATTCGCTCAGCCTCAGAAACTTATGGCCCCGCCCACCAGCCTTGGCCAGTCTATAACTGGAAATGCTTACGTTGCATTGGCTGCTCCAGCTGCGATCCAATTGGCCGTCGTTCATGTGATCTTTAGAGTAATCTGTTCGCTCCATCTATTCTGAGGAACTAAAGGCTGCCCTGGTGCGATTTGTGCGTCAGTGTGCTTGTACAAGAATATATATTTTAAAAATCTCCAAAATAAATGTTCCAACAAAAAGCACACGCAGTCCGGCACGAATCGGTTCATTAATATTAAGTTCCATCCGACTTTTTTGTTCCTCGAAGACTTTTGCCGTCTTGCACCCGGGAATGGCATGCTTGAATGAGCTTAGGTGACTTTCTGTGGTGTCCTCCGATCTGTATGTCACTACGTGTGGCCAGACAGAAACACTCATGCATGTCTTTGTGACGAATGGGCTGCTCTGTTCCCCTTTGCTGGTCAGAATGACTATTCTGCCGCCTTCTAGATCATCGTTTATTTTCTGGATTTTTCGACACCCCTCAGAGCCTTGGCACCAGCCTCAGCCAACGGTCGGGCAGAAGCTTTGGAGGTTCTGGAACATGCATGTGCTGTCTTAACATGCGTCTGCTGCCGTTTTTAGTGAAGCACTGCTTTGCGTTTTTGAAGCACAGGCTGGTTCACTAGGCATTAAGCAGTAAGACCCATTTGGGTTGCAGTACTCTTATGATGAGTTATGCTTATCTGCTTATCTTTATTTCTTTTTCCCCAAGAGAGGGGGACAGTGGATCCTGGATTTCAAGCCTCGATGTGTGAGACCTGTAGCCCATGGAGAACCATGCTTTCCTTTTAGTCCAATTGGAATCCTATTTCGCTTTCCTCTTTCCTACCTTACCCTCCTTTTCTTGCCCCCCCCCCCCCATGTCCAAGAGGTCCTGTACTCTGAGTCTGTCTGTCTGTCCCAGTGCTCCAGTCTGCTGTCTTGCTGCCTAGGTCTTGTAACCCCCCCCCTAATCTGGTCTTCCGTCTTTGGTCTGTCCACACATTCCGTCCGTCTGTCTGTACACCTTCCCTCATCCATTCCTCATCCTGCAGTAATCCATGATGTCGTCATGCCTCTAGGATGCCTCCCGCATACCGAAAAGACCGATATTCCAAAATTCCTGTGACATTTCCCCCCTCCCTCACCTTCCACTTCAGTTGTCCCAAACAACCCCATACCAAACCCATGCTGGCCAGTTGAGTCGTTCAAAGGTTAAACACTTTGCTCACATCGACCTGCTTTAAGCACTTTTCTAAATAGAACATTTAATTGGGAATCATGCAGTTTTGTTTCAAAATAGGACTTAACTGTCACCTATAACGTAAGTATGTCTGCTGGTGAGGCTAAGATATCTTTGGAAAGTTTTGAAAAAAAACTATAAGCCAATGAATCGCCTGGCCCCGCCCCTTCGGCCCTCCATCGCATTCCATTCTTTAGTCCTGTGTGTAGGGTTGGCAGCTGCATCCACGTCGTTGGGACATAGGGATGCAGAACCTTTCGTAGACCTAGCATTTTACTCTCACAAAACTGTTCCTTTTTTGTCGTTTTAGTCTGTTTTATTTTCTTTTTTTAATTTTGATATTTCCAGTCATTGCTGTATATCTTTAGCCATTTTGACAATTCGGTTCTTTTGCTTAACATTATTATTCTCATATATCTGTATGTACTTGTCCGTCTGCCAGGGCTACAATGTGGCGATGTGCTCGTATCACATTGGATCACATTGATTGGATGAACGATAAATAATCAAACTCAGCATTTTCCTTCCTTTCCCCACATCTTTTTTTTCCTTTCTGGTTTTCTCCTCCTCCTCTTTCACCCTCTTTCTAACCATCTCCGTTTGGGCATGCCAGTGACCCCTCTCTTATACTCCACCGTGCATCGCTGTCTCTGACTTACCTCTTCTTTTGTCGTTTACATTTCTGTTTTTTTTTTTTTGATTTCCTCTGCATGGTGTCTGTGAAAATGATAGCTGCATCTCTCAATGGAACCGTGTCGGATTCTAAACAGGCTTCGTCCACTCGATCTACTCTGAACCACAAAAATCAGATTAACATTTCTCATCTTCAGCTATAGGTTGACAGTGCAGTGTGGCAGTAGCCAGACGGCAAAACCTCCAGCTCAGAAGGCTGTACATTTTCATATAAGTCAAAAAAGGGTTTTTCACAAGGTTTTGTTTTTGTTTACATTCCTCTGCTCCCTGTTTATTATTGGCTCTATTTTTTTAGGTGTCTGTCTGCCTTATAAGGGTTGAGGTGGGGTTTAGTCATATACAGGAGAGAATAGTTACATTGTAAAAGATGAGAAACTGATAATAGATTTTTGTGTTCTCAGCTGTGATGTGATGGGTCCAATAGAGGTCAATGGAACCTTGTTGCTATGAAGTGTTGCTTCAGTGTCAATCTCTATTGTTGGTGAAGCAGCTCTTTTAGTTTAGCTCAGTACCATGATTTAATTTATTCTGCACATACTTGCTTTATTTGCTATCATTTACCAGATGTTGTCAGGTGATTCAACGTTACTGTTTAACGAAGGTCGCATTTTTATCTGCTTGTTTTGTTACCTCTCTCTGTTCTGTTCTCTGTCGCCCCCTCCAGTCCGCCGTGTGCCCCCTCGTTTCTCAATCCAGCCCACTAATCATGAGATTATGCCGGGCGGCAGCGTCAACATCACCTGTGTGGCGGTTGGCTCCCCTATGCCCTACGTCAAGTGGATGCTCAACGACGAGGATCTCACCCCGGAGGACGAGATGCCGGTGGGCCGCAACGTGCTGGAGCTCAACAGCGTGCGCGAGTCGGCCAACTACACCTGCGTGGCCATGAGCAGCCTGGGCATCATCGAGGCCGTGGCCCAGATCATCGTCAAGTGTAAGGGTATAGGGGCGAACCGGGACAGGTCCCTGGCGAGTTTGGGAAGGCTAAAGTAGACCTTCAGCACATTTCAGTGGGATCTGTGTGTATGTGTATATATAATTATATATGGATGTATATTTATAAATACCCTATATACTTAAAAGAAACTCGCAAAAACATTAGAAGAACATGCAAGTTCCACGCACACACCAGGCCATTGTCACCTGCCCATTCTGAGAAATTGTAGAAAGTCTTGAATGCTGCCTACTTCCTGTTTACTACTCTCCTCTCTTATCAACTACAGCCCTGCCAAAGCCCCCAGGCACTCCAGTGGTTACAGAAACCACGGCGACCAGCATCACCATCACCTGGGACTCAGGGAACCCCGATCCTGTCTCTTACTACATCATCCAGTATCGCGCTAAGGCCCCTGACAGCAAATTTGAGACTAAGGATGGCATCACCACCACCCGCTACAGCATTGGGGGCCTATACCCCAACACAGAGTATGAGATAAGGGTGTCGGCCTTTAACGCCATTGGCCAGGGCCCCCCCAGCAATCCCGTGGTGGCCCGGACAGGGGAGCAAGCCCCCGCTAGCCCACCCCGGAACATCCATGCCCGAATTATTTCCCCAAACACCATGATGGTGCGCTGGGAGGACCCAGAGGAGCCCAATGGACAGATCAAGGGGTATCGGGTCTACTACACCATGGACCCGTCTCTGCCAATGAGCCAGTGGCAAATCCACAACGTGCAGCAGAGCTTTATGACCACTGTGCAGAGCCTAACCCCATCCGAAACATATACCATCCGCGTTCTGGCCTTCACCTCCGTGGGTGACGGACCTTTCTCTGAGCCCATACACGTCAAGGTGCTGCAGGGAGGTAAGAATCCACCAGAACCCACAGCTGTGAAGACTTGATTCATTCTCCGTCGTCTATGTCTTTAGAAACCCTGCTAATCTGCCGACACTGTTAGCTTTTCTGCTTTGCGGATTAATCGTCGAGGTCCGAGCAGCAATGCGATCGTCTTCTGTCTTTTGTGGTCTGCTACAGTTCCAGGGCAGCCCACTAAGTTTCAGGTGGGAAAGGTGACGGAGACGAGCATCGAGCTGACCTGGGAGCCCGCCTACGATAAAGAGGGCATCATCAGCTATGAGCTGCTTCACAAAGAGGGGAAGTCTGGCACCCAGGTAGCGTGCCACATAAACAGGTCTTCTTGTTATTGTAAATGCATTTGTACGTGACTATTGACTTTGACTACCGAGTTCTTTTACCATGGTGCTTCGTGCTGCAAATCTCTTCCTGATATCCTCGTGATGTCTAAATGCAGATGTTACTTCTTATTGTATATTAGTCACTGTACCGGAGTCCGTATTAGATTCGGGCGGTTAGCGGTAATGAGAATCGGTGTCTAGCGATGTCGTCTTGTGTCGCAGATGAAAAAGCTGTTTGGCCCCACCTCCTCGTACGTGGTGGAGGGTCTGCGTGCAAACACGGAGTACTCCTTCTCCCTCGCCGCCGTCTCCAGCAAAGGCATCGGCGCCTTTACCAACGAAGTCGTCCAGAAGACGTCTCAAGCCAGTATGTGCTTTTCTATATTATTCTGCCTTTTTCAGCTGGGTGAAGATGTGATCGGGAGTAAAGGTGATGGCTGTTGTATTATATGGTGATGCCTGTAATTTACTCAGAGTAAACATCCTACTCAACATTCAATCTCCCATACTGCTCAGTCACCAGAAAGTGGCATAAGGAAATGCTTTCATTTTTGACCAGCTGTCCGATTGACTTCTATGTTCGAGGTTTTGTACTGCTACACAAATTGTCTGTGACACCCGTATAGGAAGAGTAAAACAGATTGATCGTACAAGCAGCCCTCTTTAAGTAAGTTAATTGTCTTTCCAGCACCTCTGCTCCTGAAGAAAGATTGCATTTCATGTTTCCTTGATTTCGTACTTAATAACATAATTTTCACGCTAACAGCTATTACCCAAGTATGTCAGACACGACAGTGAAGCAGTTATGGGCTGCATACAGACTAAACTGATGATGTCTTGTACGTTTTTTTTTTGTTTTTGTCTGCAAGGCAGAGGTGTAGATGATGATGAATTAGTGTAAGCTGTGTGTATTGTTAAGTTTAATGGATTACAGCTCCATGTTTCTTTGTGAAGAGGCAGGTTTTCGAGGTGTCTAATAACCCTGGTAATTTTTCTGTTAGCTTAATCCTGTCAACCTTCTTGTGGGAATGTAATGCAGTTTTTTTAAGACCATGACAAGGTTTTGGTTCGGGTCTGTTTTTTTCTGTTGATTTCTTTTCAACAGCAAGACCACTTTTCTGCTTTATTGTAAAGATGTGAAATGTCATTACCCTGGTGACTGCCATTAGTTTCCTGGTCCTGGTGGGCAGTGGGGCGGGGTGGGGGGGTGGGGGGGGGGGAGAGGT
>JAODKL010000044.1:8433051-8453117 GCA_026780765.1 Petrocephalus schoutedeni
GGGGGGGGGGGGGGGGGGGGGGGGGGGGGGGGGGGGGGGGGGAGAGGTTGCTAGTCTGACAGGAGACAGGTGAAAAGCAGATATCGTATTTTTGGCCAGGAGCTGAAAAGCCCTGCACAGATGCCGACCATGAACAGTTTACGCTTATACGATGAGAAACGCTTGTCCTCAAGTAACATCAAAAGAAGGCAGGACTTTCCAATAGTCTCTTCTTGGTGTGATTATACTTGATGAAAGCTAGCCAGAAGTAGTCATTAGAAGAAGACTTACTCTTCTTTAAAACAAACACAATTTGAAAGCTAGGTCAGAACCGAATGTAGATTTTTTTCTTTCTTTCTGTAGAAGGAGACTGTAATGATGTCCCCGAAGATGGACTCCACGCTAGGCCTGATTTATTTTCTTTTTTGTTTTTCAACATATCACCATAAAACAAAATATTATTGATGCTCAAAAATGACTCACATCAGTCAAGATACAAATTACACGAGAGGAAATTTTAACACTGCTTGATTGACATTTACACAGGTCCGGCAAAAAACAAACAAAAAAAAAATATTATCATTGTGAGGGTCAATCATCATCAACACATCTAATTAGGAGACTAACTAAGTAAATTGGGAGCAGATGACGGCCCCAATTAAATGCGACCACAGTCACAGCAGTAATTGGTTGGCCAGCCATTTACAGAGGATTAATGTCTGTCAGTTATAATTTTTTTGGTATTTGGGGGGGGTTTCTCTGTGCCGGAAGAAACCCCTGTTTAATTTGAATCTAACGTGAAAAGGAAATTCATGGCAGTTGGAGGGGTTTTGGGTTGGGGGTGTTCATCTAACACGTTCCTGATCCTGCTGACGTGACTGGACACAGTTCCTGAAGGCAATTCAGGAACCCACTTTTATCACTTTATTTATTTATTTTTTTTTTGCACTCGTGGTCATTCTACCTGTAATCAGGCGCACACAGAGAGCCAATGAGATTGCTTCGGCTGCATGAGCCACCAATCGGCTGCGGGCCTGTGGAGCTCTGTGGCCCGTCACCAGCCAGCCTGCCACCTCCCATGCGTGCTGTCTCCATGTGTGTCCGCTGCCTGTGTGTCCCTGCCCCCCCATACTCGCCTCTCTGTATTTCCTAATTGTTGCGGTACCTCCAGACCATTCGGATAAGGAACAGGGTTGGCGTGACCCAACGTCCGTTGTTCTTTGACCTTACTCTTTCACTCCTTCACCTTTTCACCCCCCCCCCACCCCGAACCGCAACAAAAACAACCACTTTCCCTGGAATGGCTTGCCGTCACAGTTGCTTTCAGTTAATTTCTTATTTTATTATTATATATATATTTCTATTGATTTTTCTTCCTTCCTTTGGTTTATGAGTCACACACTGCTTAGATCTCACAAGGACACAGACTCCGATGTTTTCTGGGCCCTCCGGTTCTGATGTGACATTCAGCAACGTCTCAGAACTCAGCAAAAACATTGCAGGAAAAAAAATCCATTAAACTAAAGGTAAAAGTAAGTATCAGTGGAGACCAGTTATAGTCCATTTTTGCAATGGGGGAGCGACCCCCCCCCCCAAAGCCGGCCGCTCATGGAGGCACGACCCATTTCATGAGGTAGTTTCAGAATTCCTCCTCCAGCTGGGGGGGTGGGGAGAGAGTCAAAATGTCAGGAGGTTACCTCCGTTAACGAGGTCAGGAAAGTCACCCGCTCTTGGAAAGTCAAAATACACAGCAAAAGAAAAAAAAATTGTGTGGATGCCTGGGAGGTAAGTGCTTACAATCTGTGTGTAGAAAGTCCAGTCTGCTGAGGCTGTATTTGACTCGATGGTGGTGTCTGACTTCCCGTGTAATTTACCACTATCACATCTAAGATATCTTGAATGGGAGTGAGCGCTTTGAGAGCTCGCTCAAGCCGACGGAGACATCCCTGTTTTGGAATAGAGCAGTTTTTTGGGGGGAATTCTGCTGTGTGTGAACAGCAGTAACCCCGCAGAGCCGACAAAAGGCTAGCAGCGAGTCGCTGCGCTCTGAGTTTGTCACGTGCTGCGGGTGTATTTTCGTCCCGTGAAGACTGCACTAGCTGGAAGGGAAATCGGTGCCAGTTCGGCGGTAATTCAAGCCCGACTGGCTGAAACGAAATGCAGGCTTAGAACACGACAGAAGTTAGTTAGCTCCGTCTTTCGACGCGGCGAGGCGGCTGTCTTGTCGTGCCACACTCATATCCGACCGCGGCCCGTGTGACGGATACCTCGCTGTGCACAGGATGCCTTTAACGAGGACGCGCTAAGTGCCAGCGAAACGGTATCTGTCTCCTGCTCACTCAGATGCATATAAACCGAAATGGAGGTTTTAAAAAGACAGCGATCATTAGGAGTCGGGAGTGAAATGGATTTTAGTCCTTATTGTCCTGCTCAGCACTCTGGACTTTTACTATTGTTGTCAGTTTTGGAGATGAAATGTTTGAGCTGTTTTTTGGGCCCAAGACATGTCAATGAAGAGCTTGTTGGAAAGCCAAGATGACAAGACTGAGCCTGGGCATGACCGCTGTCATAAGGGCCATAGAAAATCCACGGGGTGAACTACTGCATTAGACACAGTGTTTGATTGGCCCTGTATTCCCAGCATTCATCCTGATTGGTGGAACAGCCCCTGTGCATGACCTCATTGGATTGTGACCAATCGCTGCCCAGACTTGGGCTTTTAATGGCAGTGGCCCCACATGACAGCGGTGTGCCGGCAGACACGTGCCACCCAGCTGGGGTGAGCAGCAGCGTCTGTTTGTGGGTTCCCCAGGCGGCCCAGGGCGTCCACGTGCACCAAAGCCCCCCTAAAGAGCGGGCCGGGAGGGGGGAGACGCTTGATCGGTTCAGGTGGCCTGGAGACGGGGGTGTGTGGGTGGAAGTCACAGATAAGAGTCCCATTTCGTGGCGATAAATTTATTTCACGCTTTGCCGATGAGCCGTGCGGCGTTTCCGTGGTTCCCTTGGAGGCAGAAGCACCAAAGAAGCACCGTAAGCCTTCAGTTTTAAAGGTACAGATTTCCAGTCATACCTCTTAGATGGTGCCCTCTGATTTTCATTTATTTAGATCCAGCGGCATTTCAGATGTAATTGGCTTAGCCACGACTTAAAGCAGATCTCCAGCCGACGCGGACTTCATAAGTCACGCGCAGACGGAGTCTCTGCGTGTCAGTGTTGGGTAGGAGCCCATTGCAGTGCAGACTCTTTACCGGTGTGATTATACTTGATGAGAGCCAGCCAGAAGTAGTCACTAGAAGAGAAGACTATACTTTAAAGCACACTCCTTGTAATTCCGTAGAAGCCACCCTGTAGTTTGCGGTGCATGTTCTCAAGACGGCCGCAGACGGCTCCTTTCTATTATTGGGGATGGAGAGACACGTCTGGGGCACCTTCCCTGGAGACGGCTTTCCGTAGACGGCCAAGGCTGGACTCCAGGGCTGTCTGCTGCTGGTGGCCTACTGCCTCGCTCAGACAGACAGAGACACACAAACACACACACACACACACACACAAAACAGCCATCCAGGCCCAGTGAGCAGGTGGCAGTGGTTACCTAAACAAACACACCTGCTCCGTCCTCAAGCTCTGTGTTCACCGGGGAACAAAAAAAAAGTCTTTCTCTGAAATACTGAAAAGCCCCAAAAGAAAGGCAGGCAGGGAAAGATAATATCAGCGTCAGTCGTGCTTAAAAACACAGCAGAATGAGCCGCTGAATGGGATTCTTGGCAGCCTTTTGATGGTCCCAAACGGGGTGGGTCTGTTTCCCGGCACAATCCAAGCGTCTGCCCTTTGTGGGGGTGGACACCCTGGGCCCACATGACAAGTGTGGCTCTTAGTCCTGAACAGAAGCAGTGGGCCAACCCTCTCCCACGCCTACCCCCCCTACAAAAGCAAGAACCATAAACATACTCATCTGCTCTTTAATCTGGCATGGCCCCTCCCTTTCGAGGTCCAGACATGGTCTATAAGATACAGTTGACAGTTTAATAGAGGTGGGGGCGAGGGTTTTGCCCCCCTGACTCAGGGACTGTGTTCTCCCTGTGATCTTGGGTGCTGATTGGTAAGAAAGTCTTATGTATATGTATTAGAAGGTGGACAGGTACGTATCGTTACAGATGATGGCTGTTGATTGCTTGATTGCTTTCTTATTGTATTTTTAATTTATCGTTAATTGCAGAAGTTATTCCCATGTTTTATGATTTCTCATGGTATCTGATATTTCTGATCTTTTTGTTTTGGGGCCAGTAAACAAATTTTCATTAAGCAGCCCATGTTTTAAGTTACTTGTATTTGATCATTTGCTTTGAAGATACAGTATTACAATATTTTATTTTTCCAATTTATGTGAAGCTGCGGCCCGATTGTTTTTCCAATGGAATGCCTCCAGTACTCATTTGATTTATTTTGCATTTTCGTATTCTCATCAAAGATTAAACGTCATAATAATGAATTGAAAATAAGTGGTAGTCACCAATGGTTAATATTTGCAAGTGGCGTATAAGGCAAGCATTTTTTTTTCTTTAGATATGAGGCCCATGTTAGCGATTGGGGGAGGAAAAGTCATATAAAAGTTAGATATCTTTTGTACATGGCTAGGATTGGTAGATTAGCAGTTTCGCACACAAATACAACTAAATCTTTCGAATTTTAAAATCTGACTAAATCACACATAGTTAACTCTCTCTACTGGCCGGCCCTCACTTAAAACCTATGCTATACTAGTTTGAACCTCATCGTTCACGGACGCTTAGCTGGTAATGTGTTTTTTGGAAGAGCACTCCCCAGTAAAAACCCAGCAAACCGTGCTCAATGACTTTTAAACAATTACAAATAGAAGGGGCCGCTATGCTTCGCCTCGTAATGAGAGGGCGGGGGGAAGCTGGCAGTGCTGGATGAGATGGAACTCTCCCCCTTAGCCAGAGGTGGATGACTGAATCCATTTCTGGGTGCTTTTCCATAAATCAATTATCAGGCCTTGGTGGGCAAGACCAGACAGGTGAGAGCTAAGCGCTTAATATTGATTTCACAGTCTGCTTGGCTTTAATTAGGTTGTCCATTCTGGGTCAATAGGCACTTTTGCTGCTTTGTCTTCCAGCAATGTTAATATGGTGTGGTGACGTGTAGTGGGGTACGGGGCCGAAAAACCCAAGGCAGGCTTTTCATTGTCATTATTATGAGCGCTGTGCCAGTGTTATTGGTTTATATATTATTTTCTGAGTTTCTCATGCATTCGTTCTTTGAGTCCAGCTTTTTTTTTGTTTGTTTTGTCCATTCGTTTGGTTTCAGATTTTTTTCGTTTTGTTTTGTTTGCGTTTATCATTTCCTTTATCTCTCCCATCTTTTTGTTTTTTGTTTTCACCCCTCCCCCTCCCTTCCTCCTCCCCCCCTCCCACCCCCAAACCTGACCAGAGCCCTCCGCCCCCCCCCAAGACATTAAGTGCAGCAGCTCCAGCTCAACCACTTTGCTGGTAAGTTGGCGTCCTCCCCCCGAGGAGAGCCAGAATGGCGCCCTGGCCGGGTACATAGTCCGCCACCGGGTGGTGGGGGCCGAAGCTGGCAGCGAGCCCACTGAGGAGCCCCCGGTGCCCCCCGCCGTGGGACAACTCCTGCTACAGGGGCTGGAGAAGTGGACCCAGTACCAAGTGACCGTGGCAGCGTTCACCGACAAAGGGCCCGGACCAGAGAGCCCACCCCTGCTATGTCGCACAGATGAGGATGGTATGTTCCACCCTGTGGCCCCTCCCACTTGAAGGCAAATCACTGGGTGGTATTAACACCAAATACAAGGTCAAAGGTGTCCCTGCACCTGGGAAAGGTGCATGGGTTTTTGTATTGATCCCTTATTGGTCACTTACTAATTCAAAGCATATCATTGGTTAATAAGTCCTTTCACGCCAAAGTTCTGGAAATTGATCCCGGTTTACAAACTCCTGGGCAACCTAACCTAACCAGCACAGGACCAATTCCTGTGCTGCTTTCACACCGTAGAATAGGAACTACACTGCCATGCCAAAACAGTGGAGGATTTTTGTTTTGTTAGTTAATGAAGGGGAACGTGATCAAAACCGGACTCAGCCTTCCACTTTCACACCGCGCGACCTTTTTTAAGGAACCAGAACCTTTTTCGCAAACCAGGAACTTTTGTTGTGTTCGCACCACAGGAACTCAGACCAATTGTAGTTCCTCGGAGGCAGTTCCAGAAAACCTTTTTAGTATCTACTCCAGACTCTGTGTTTTTAGTTCGAACACTACTAATGGGGAGGTGCTTGCAGTCATAGCTTTCTGAATGGGTGGTGCTTACAGTGATAGCTTTCTGATTGGTTGGCGCTTACAGCGATAGCTTGCTGTTTGATTGGTGCTTACAACCATAGATTGCTGACCACAAGCACCATCACTAACTTGGAAGTTAAGCAGAAATACGGAGAGAAGATCTCTAACTAACAGCAAATCTTGGGCAGATGGGATTATTTATGTACACCAGTTAATTTTTTTTTACTTGAGTGACTCCATATATCTGTATCTGAAAATTTGATCAATAACTAATATACTTTTATTTAAAATCGTCGGTGCTGGTGCAACTTCCTAGTGCTTGTTAGTGGAACATGTTACACCATTTTTTATTCTGTGAAACCGAAAGATCGATCTGCCGACCAGATTTAATATTGAAATGTCGTGGGACACATGAATAAAATATAAATAAAAGGCTGTGTCCCATTTTTATTGCAGTTGCTCCCCCCTAATAACTAACAAATAGCTTAACAAAACTTGTTGACCTGTATGAATTATGGTGTCATCCAAATTTTTTGGACCTGGTAAAATATCTGAGTCATGCATCCGTCCACCTTCTATGCTGGTTTACCGGTACAGGGTCTAAATATGAATATCAGGATGTTGTTGAAGCTTCAAGGCCATTAAGTCAGGAACAACCATAGATATTATTGCTTAAGAGAGAGCTGATATCTTCTTGTAGTGACTGGTCTGGGCCCTGTGTTTGGGTTAGGGAAGGTCTTTCAACTAAATATTTTGAGTTCCTCCACACCGGGGATTTTTTTCCCTCTTGTAAGTGAGGATTTCTGTATTTATCAAAACTATTCTGGCACCAAAAGCTGGTGTTGGGTTGATGACATCCAACAGCTAAGAGTAAGATCTGAAGTAAGACTACTTCTGTTTTTTTCACTTTCATATTTTATTCTGCATACGAGCTGATGTTACGGTTCCGACTCTGGCGATGTTTCTGGGTGGTTTGTCTAATGTCAGACACGCTATATATCATGCTATGTCTTTAATCACTTGTGTATTGTGTTCAGATGCATGCTTGCCCTGAGTGTCTGTACTATGCAGATGAATAACACCCCCCCCACCCCCCCCCGCGTCTGCAGTCCCTGGAGCCCCCCCACGCCGCGTCGAGGTGGAAGTCCTCAACTCCACTGCAGTCAAGGTGATGTGGCGCTCCCTAGTGGCGGGACGGCAGCACGGCCAGATCCGGGGCTACCAGGTGCACTACGTACGCGTGGATAATGACGACTCGCGTAGCCTCCCGCGCAGTCTCCCGCGCATCAAGGACGTCATGCTGGCTGATGCTCAGGTGAGCTTTTCCGGGTCAAAGGTCAACTCTGCCCAACCTGAATCCATTCCTGCTAGCTTCTGATTAGGATGGCCTCCGGCTTCAGCCGACAGCATGTAACATAAAAACCATGATACAACTTGACGGCTTTCAGAAATGCCGGTGTGT
Organism: Petrocephalus schoutedeni; assembly: GCA_026780765.1. Lineage (NCBI taxonomy): Eukaryota > Metazoa > Chordata > Actinopteri > Osteoglossiformes > Mormyridae > Petrocephalus > Petrocephalus schoutedeni. Next base: position 8,440,802 of record JAODKL010000044.1, read on the forward strand.
GAATTCTTGCCTCTGATGACCTTGTAAAAGATGACTCATCATTTCCGTGTCATGAACTATGGATGACAAAATGGAAAAAGCACACAGAATGCAGAGTCACAAGGAGGGCTAATTTCACAAAGCGATTCACAAAACTTTCTGCCAAAATGAATAATGGATGCATTAAGATTCCAGTGTTCTGTTAGCAAAGCTTATATCAACTGAACCCGAGAAGAAGCATTATTAACATAACGTTTTCTCTCAAGGCTGTAATTGCACCACCCCATGCTAAATCCATTGAACAAACGTCAACAAACGAAAGTCAAAACAAAAAGAGAATGAGTGGAAATTCCTGGGACACAAACTGCACGATTCCTGCACACACTCCCGTTTTCCACTTCCTCATGCTAAAACACACCAGCACTCTGCCTCATACGAGGGAAGTTTTGCTCCTGTGTCTCTTGGTTTGTGACTAAGCCTATAGAGGAAAACAAACAAGCCAGAATTAAAGGGAGTCTCCCGGGATGTGACACCTGTTCCGTTCCAATTTCTGCCGCCTGCTCGAATGTTTGATTAACCGATGGGAAACTTTTCTTTCTGTCTGCAAACGAGTCCTCAGTGACTGCCTTGTCTTTTGCCTGTTCTGTCAGAATCAGTTGACCTGCTCCTGTTTCCTGCTCCTCCTTGTCCCCCTCCCAGTCTATGACTTTCATAGTTCCTCTGCCCTCCCTACACCCAACAGTTCCTCTCATGCTCTGCTCTTCCCTCTCTTCTTCCATCGCTCCCCTATGCTTCTACGTGGGGGTTAAGTGGGAGACGGACGAAACGGCTGAATATGTGAGTATGGAGCGTGCTCGGAGCAGCTGGCCAGTGGACCAGTTATTGCATCAGCCTAGTTAATTTCACTCGAGTCATGATGATCCCGGTTGTGGAGGGTGTGGGGGTGTTCTTCTGTATTTTATTAAACTAGGTCATGGGCAACATGCATACTGTGTACTAAACATGCCTATGTTCGGTTAATGAGTTTAAAACCTTTACTAAGGGGAGGCCCCATAGGAGAAATAGGTTACTTTGACTTGTGCACTAATGGACACTTGAAGAACAGAAAGGCGTGCACCAATAGGGGATGTAGTACCTGGTCTCTGAGTCCTGCCACTGCCGTGTGTTATGTGTTGTGGTGCCGTGTGTGTGGTGTTTTTGTGTGTGTGCTTGCAGTGCCCCTCACGGTGTGACAGGATGGCTCGTTCTGCTTTGGGAGGACTGAAGGGGGGGTCATGTGGATTGCACTGTGGCCACCTGCCCCATGGCATGCTGGGAGACCTCCTTGGCTCTCCGTGGTTACATGCATGCTCAGAAGGGAGGCAGAATTCAGGTTCTGCAAGGAGATACCGCCCAGCAGGGCTCTCATGCTGTCCACTCGGGCTAACACCCAGCATGCTGTGTCACTCACTGGCATGCAGTTTTCCACTGTTCCTGGGCAGTGCCACAGCAGTGAAACATCCTCAATCTAAACCGCTTTAAAATGCTGTAGTTTGTGACACTCTTGATATCGAATAAATGTGCAGATGCACATATACAATGAATGATTCATCTTTAACTGAAACCTTATAATAAGCCTATAACCATAATAAGCCTAAGCCACTGCCTATGATTTGTATAAACTCGTTAGAGAGCTGTCGGCACGGCCGTGGTGTAACACGGGGGTAAATGACTGGCTTGGCGGTGTGTCTGATACGATGCTGGCATGTGTGATGCATTTGAACCTTAATGTTACAGCTGCTTTCCTGTTTTGTTTTTGTGCCCCCTAGGAGATGATCATTGGGGGCCTGCAACCCAACACCACGTACTCCATCACGGTGGCAGCCTACACCACCAAAGGGGATGGTGCACGCAGCAAGCCCAAAGTCGTGGTGACCAAAGGAGCAGGTTTGTACCAAAAGACACTGGTCTTATCACTATTACTAAGCTTTAGCGAGGTTATCTGACCTGATATTTATGCCAGGTGTGTTGAAGGACCTGATATTTATGCCAGGTGTGTTGAAGGAGTAATGGATATTTACATAATACAATGCATTACTTAGTGTGTATATATAATGTATGAGGAGAAGTTTTAGAAATATAAGTTTACTCTTTTTGGACTCTAAGCAAATGCGTAATGAATGACAGTAATGCAGAGGTATATGAGAAATGGCAGTAGAATGGTGTGCACAGGCTCCCTCATTTCTGTAAATTGCAGAGCATAGCTTCAAATAAGTCCGTGGCACCTCCATGCCTATGTAATCAAGCGTTACCACAAGCCTGCACCCATAAATCATTCGCTGTGGGATGAGGTGTTCCTGATTAGCGTAAAGGCACGCACAGTACAGGGCACCACGACATACAGGGTGACTTCACAAGCTGCTGCGCACCGCCTCAGAAGCAGGGCTGGTGAAGTCAGCTCAAAGAAGATGGCCCACAGCAGCTGCACAAGAGCTTTATCTGTCCCCAATAAAGTGCAGACCTCAAGCTGTTTTGATGGGGCTCTTGTAATCCGCCTTTGAGTTCTTGGAAAGCTCAGGATTTCAACCCTCCTAATCTGAGAAAGGGTCCGGCGAATATAATGCAAGGCCGTTTGGCATCTGTGGCGCTCCAGATTTCAAAGCACCTCTAACAAGCCACAGTTTGACAGGTGTGCCTATCACAGGTGTCAGGGCTTCAGTGGAGAGGAGGCTGACTGTCACACTCACTGAAGCAGGAACAGTGAGTGATGAGAGTGATAGGAAGCACCTCTCCTTCCTGCTCAATTGCTCTGTTATAAGTTGAGCTCAGGAAATGAGCAGAAATGTATGCAGGGATGTTTCATACATCTTTTATGATGACGCCTATTATGCTCAGTATTGTCTCACACCCCTGCTGGAAGGGTCACTGTACAATACACAGCAACTCGGTACATAACCCTAAATTCAAATTTCAGAGTTAAAAAAAGTGAAGCTGATATAAAATACACACAGTCACTTCCTTAGCTAGTTATTCTGAAAATTTACTTCCGATTCCCTTGATTGGTACAGATTTGTCTATTCAGATTTGTCTATTCTACATTAATATGACTGTGTTTTTAAGACCTCGGGCAAGTACCATGGAACAAGGGAAGGATTTTTTTTCCATGGAGCTAAATTAGGTGTGTGGGGAGCCATTTCAATTAAATTTGTCCTCCAATGTCAGCCAGTGCCTTCTCTTGATTGGCTGTATATTAGTCTGGTAGAAACTGCTGTGGAGCATTTTCGCAAGTGGTTATAAAGAGCAGAGAGCAACCGTCCTTCTATTCATATATAAGAACATGAGCCGAGTGGTTGGATGTTGTGCTACGTAAGTGCAAGGTTATTTGTGACACTATGGTGTCATCACCTTTGCTGCACTGGACATTATGAGGGCGGATGCATAAAGACAATTATAAAGCAGCTGGGAAATCGGCAGCATCCGTCCAAGAGCCCCCGACCATCCCTCAGTCTAGATCCATGCATTCAGCACCAGTCCTTTACACCACGTCTGGTGCAAAACATGCCTCTGGCTCTGTAATTAGTGGCAAAGACAACTGGTATGGGAATAACTGGGAGAGGTTGTTCTGTTAGCATGTTTTGGGAGATGGCGGATTCTTCTCCCTGTCACCTTGATCGGTCTTTTTGCCTTCAGGCAAGGTAAGCGCTGTCCTCTGCAGTCCGCACTCTCCCTGGTGGTGATATTTTTTAAGCAGCACCGCAAAGCCTCGTCGGCACAGAATAGGCAGCCTCCCTTATTTATTTATTTATTTAACTTTTTTAAGGCTTTGTTGTAGCCGCTCCAGTTTTTTTTAGTAGAAGGGCATATACCAATGGGTGTAGATATTCGTGGCCCTGTTATCGACGCTAAGGATAACAGAAGCTATTCTCTTCCAAAGAGCCCTCACATCCCCAGTTTTTGTGCCGTCGTTGTTGTGACCAGTTTTGCAACTGACTTCAGTGTGTTTTAAAGGACGGGGAGAAAAGAACTGGGGAGACAGTCTTAGGGGACTGAGGAAGCTCGAGCGAGGATATGAGGTAGCCTGGGTGCCGGGGCTTCAAGGGGGGTGAGATTGAGCCACGAGCAGCCACCATTTCTCGGGCTCCATCCATCAGAAGTGCAGCGCACCTGTGAAATGGAGCACCTCTCTAGACACTGACCATGTCTGAGTGATGGAGCCTCTGGCAGTGTTCACATTCTGAGTACTGCAATGGAGTAGCGCCGGAGGTCCTGGCAAAGCCCAAGCTGTCTGAGCACAATGCGGCCTACCCAGCCACATGGTGCCCAAGAGCAGCTAGAAACTGAGCTGTATGCACTGAAAAACTTTTGTAACCCCTGTGGTTTCTCCTCTCTTTTTTTCAACTTTTTGTCCCCCCCCCCCCATGGATGCAGTCCCTGGCCAGCCCTCCCTGTCAGTCAGCCAAGGGATGGGGAATGCGGTGGTGCGATGGCAGCCAGCAAAAGTGGGTGCTCCTGGTTCAGAGGTACAGGGCTACCGGCTACAGTTTGGACGCAAGGACGTGAGCCCTCTCGCCACGCTGGAGTTCACACCTCAGGAGCTGGAATACATTATAGACAACGTGCACCGGGGGGCAACCTACATCTTCCGGCTTTCTGCTAAGGGTCGCTCCGGCTTTGGCGAGGAGGCCTTAAGGGAACTGACCATCCCAGAGGAGGTTCCCAAAGGCTACCCCCAGATCTTAGAGGGCTCCAACATCACCTGCTGTTCAGTGCAGTTCTCCTGGCTGCCCCCGGTGCTGGCGGAGCGCAACGGTGTGATCACCGAGTACACTGTGGCCTACAAGGAGGCGGGCACCTCCAGTGTCCCCCGTGAACTGAGTCTCCCAGCCAGCGAGTCCAGCTACACACTCAGTGGCCTCCAGCCCAACACAGCGTACGATGTGAAAATCCGTGCGCACACCAGTGTAGGTCCAGGGCCCTACAGCCCCACGGTCCAGTATCGTACGGTGGCCTTCGAAACAGGTAGGGATTCCTTGTTTCTTTCCCTAGGGGGAGGAAAAAGAAATAATGAAATGAAACCAAACTAACTGCCACCAAAACCTCCACGAAAAATGCAACAGCAAAAAAAATAAACAGCAGCACTGTATGCGGGAGACACTAACTGCACTAACCTAAAGGTAACAGTCAGTCAGACCTCAGTCAGTAAGAGCTTGTTAACATGGGCAGGCCCTGGCCACGTCGGGAGGTAAGTGTTCAGGTGTCAGACATGCGTGGTCCAGTCCCCGGCAGCACACTCACTTAATGCAGCCTCACACACCCCCCCTGAATGCCAAGGTAGGCGCTCCGGATTTGTCACAACCTAATTCTCAGTTCAGTTGATTTTATTTATTTTATTTTTAATTTAAATACCCCACCCCCTCACCCCCACTACCTACCTCATGACGGCATGGCATTCCCCGACAGGCACTCCTGACGACTGTAGGCATGCTTGTTTCCTGTCTGTGCACGGTCCCCGCTCCATCCCCGACGGTAGTGCCCATCCTAGCTCAGGCTAGTGCGCCCCTACCTAAGCTATGGTATAACCCATGTGTCTGATTTGGCATGATGAGTAAGACGGAGCAAGAGGAATGGTGGGCACTGCCGGAGGGGGCGGGGCGGTGGGCAGCTGTGTGCTCCATCAGTTTGTGTCCAGCAGTGACGTCCTCTGTGTCTTAACCAGCTGCAGTTGCCCCCCTCACAGAAACCACCACACCCAGCTCACTGCAGAGGGACCCCCAGGGACCGGGCCCCCCGCCGTTCGGTGCTAACAGCCCCTCTTTCCTCTTCCCCGGCTTGCCCCTCTGTCCCCGTGGGATTCATCACGCTGCCTTTTTTTTTCTCTGCCTCCTTTTTCCCTGATAGGTGTCCCAAAAAATTTCTCGGTGAAACTGGTGACTAAGACAACGGTGCTGCTGACCTGGGAGTTTCCAGAGACGCGCAGCTTGTACCGCTTCACGGTGAGTGCCGAGGTCCCGGAAGGGCCCTGGATTTGTACCGCAGGGCACCATGTCATGTTTTAAGGGGTATGATAGTAAGATTTAAAGACACCGCCAAGATTTAGCTCGTTGCTGTTTTCCTCCTTCGCGTTTCCTTCTCACTGCAAACTTCTCAGCACGGAGGAACTATCTTGAGTCGTTTTTGCAGCATGTCTGTGTCTGGCTCATTTTTTCCCCCACACTTTCCAGGTGGAATACAAGATCGACATGGACGCTAAGACAAGGAAGCTGGAAGTGGACGCCCGGCTGAGGAAGGCGCAGATCACCGGCCTGCGGCCCAACACCACCTATGACTTCAAGATCACTCTCCCGGAGGGCAACATGGGTGGCCTACGACCCCGAATCCAAGCCAAGACTGCCCCCTCCATCTCAGTCCGCAAGCCGGAACTCGACCACAACCGTGACACTGATGCCAGCCTTACCATTATCTTCCCCCCACTCGAGATACGTGACTCGATCCGGTGAGCAGAGGCCTCCGTCTCTTGCGCCCACATGGTCATGTTGCCCAGTCCTGCCTCTCAACCTTCGCTACATTGAGTTTACAGGCCAGCTGTCCTCTTCACTGGCTTCTGATCAATAGGTGTTACCATGAGGAGTTTGCCCTAGGCGAGCCAGCAGAATTGTGATTGGTCAAGATTGGCCCGAGACAGTCAAAAAGAGTTACTCGTCTTTGTGAAATGAGAGAATGGCGTTGGGGTTCCAGTGAGACCATGTGCTGTGCTTACAGGTACATCTACGTGGTGGTGGTGCCTCTGAAAAAGTTCAGGGGGCTCACTCCACACTCAAAGAGCCCTGAAGAGATGGACCTGGATGAGGTATGCATTCCCATCTTCATACTTTAGCAGGTTCTTCTAGGGGTTATTCTGTGTTCACCTATGGACACTTATGCACTTATGGCTTTCATTGTCATTGTTGGAGTCACTTGCTATATTGCACTTGCTTGCAGCACTTTACGGTAAAGGGGGGTATGCGTCACGTGGTGTTAGGCACGGTAGTTTGTGATTTTACTTGTGCACCTGCTAATGGATGGGGTGGAGAGGGGGTGAGTGGTCAACTTCTGTTGACCACTTACGCTTACGCTGCCTCATTGTTGTTGTTTTGTCTACGAGCAATAAAAGAAGGTGGATGAGGTAATAACTCATTTTGTGCCTAATGTTTGGAAAGCGCATCCACAGATCTCCCTAGTCTTAGCCTCTCTGCAGTCTCTACAGAAATTGCCCCAACAGTCATTATCCAGTAGGTGGATATTTGTCTTCCGTGGATATTGTTCTGTACTCACTCCAGAGTAGAATTTTTTAAAATTTGAATTAGACAAAATAGGCTTTTCTCCAGCTTTGTATTTTTGGGTGGGCCCACTGGGTTATCTAGGGGGACCAGCAGTAACTTTGCCACGTTGGTGCGGGGGGGTGCAGGCAGCATGATCTGCACGCCAGCTTTATTAAGTTGCACCATTCCATTCTTCCTGAGGCGGGGCAGGAGGGCCAAACGTTTGACAGGGTAGGCGAGGCCTGTGATATACAGTCAAAGACGTAAAAACCACATTGTTATTCTCAGATTCTGCCTCTGTTATCCGCCCAGCTGTTCAGGGATGGTCAGAAGCGGAACGCGCGGGTCATCCGGCAGCGCCGGCACGCCGACCCACACAAGCCCTACATCGCCGCCTGCTTCAGGCCTGCCAGCTTGCCCTCCTTCTTCACCTTGGGCGACCAGATGGAGTACAGCGGCTATGAGAACCGGCTCCTGGAGCCCGGGCAGGAGTACGTCTTCTTCCTGCTGGCAGAGCTGAACACGACATCTGGGGTTAGTGAGTCGCCGTCAGCCACCCGCGGTTGGCTCCCGCTGACAAAGCGCATGGCATGTTCTCCTTTCATCCCAATGTTGATTCCGGCTCACCTGGAGCATTTGTTTGCCCTTGCAGAAGATGCTCGTGGCCAGCCCCTTCACAGAGTCGGCGGTCGCACCGGACATAGATCCACAGCCCATTGAGGGTGGAGACGGCCTCATCTGGGTGGTGGGGCCTGTGCTGGCCGTAGTCTTCATCATCTGCATTGTCATCGCCATTCTGCTATACAAGAAGTGAGTGCAAAATGTATTCTTGGTGTGGGGGGGAGGATCATCATGTCATATATGCACCAAACTGTACAGTTTATGGATGGACAGTTAATGAATCCAGTGGCTAAGGAGCCAATCGAGGCACTGTGTGACATTCATTTAGAGTGAGGCATTGTGGGTATCAACACCATGTGTCACCATAGATGGGATAGGATGTGGTCCATATGGGTAGCCACTCTCTAACCTCATATTGTAACCAAAGAGTTTCCTCTTGACCATGGCATATGCAGATAACTTGCACTAAGCAGCTGGGAGAGGCTACCCCCCCCCCCCACCCCAAAACATCATTGACGCCACTCATCTTCTTAGCAGATCAGGTTTCCTTGACCTGCCCTTGTTCCTGCCCCCTTACAGCCAGTGCCAGCTACGTATTGATTTCCGTTTCCCTCTCTGTCCTCTTTTTCTCCATTTTTGTGTTTATTCCACTGCTTTCTTTGGAAGCAGCAAACCCGACAGGTAAGGCTCACTGCATTTTACTGCGTTTGGCTGTGTTCTACAAAGACGGCGGCTCCGGCGATCAGGGAGAATGTTTTTTCTTGCTTTCATTTTTTTGATCATTTAGGAGCTCATTGAGAAATGTCAGAGCGGTAAGAAGACCTGGCCCTGCGTAGCCTCGCCTTGTCTCGCGCTTTGTGCGTGTTTAGAGAGCCCGCCGTGTTTGATTCCCATCGCCGGTCCCTTCTCTGTTGTCATGTTTGTGACATTTAAAGGTTAACACTTAATGTTTTTTTTTCCCGCCACCAAAGCAGCAAACGGAAGGACTCAGAACCACGTACCAAATGTCTGCTGAACAACGCCGAGATTGTGGCACACCACCCCACTGACCCTGTGGAGATGAGACGCATCAACTTCCAGACCCCAGGCATGTATCGCCTCTGCCCGCCATTTGCTGCTCGCCCTTGTGAGGGCGCTCTCGTGCTATCCTCTGTTCCCACATACGGGTTGTGATCCTCTGCCCATTGCGGGTTTTCTACCATTCTCCAGCATTTCCTTGGCAAACCATTTTCGTAACTCAGTGCAAATGTCCGCCCTTCAGTTTTTGAGCATATTCATAGAGTTTCTGCTTCCATGCTGACCCCTAAGAGTTCACAGTGATCCTCGCTCTCGCAGTCCTGTTGGGCCAGTCTCCATCTGGTCTGTAATTCCATCTTCATGCCCCCCCCATCCCTATTTGTCCACCCTGCTTGTCATACTTTCGTCACGCCCGTCTGTCCCCGGCGCCCATTCGTCTGGCCCCAGCGGTTCCGGCCTCGTTCTGCTCCGCAGTCCTTCCTGTCGGTCTCCATGGCGCCCCGGTGCCTCGTCCCATCAAAGGCTCTGCTTTCCCTTGACAGTGTGGGGAGGGCTGAGGGGATCAAACAGAGCTCGGGCAGCCCCAGGAGACGGGCAGCGATCTGGCAAATCACCTGTGGGATCACGTGACCGCGCTTTCAGTCTTTTTTGCGGAAAAACGAGCGTGATGTTTTCATCTTGCTTGCATCTTCTTGTCCCACGGATCTTTCTCCAGCAACCAAGAGGAACCACACTCAGACCCCACACTTATCCTGCATATTAATTACCTGCAACCCTCCCCCCCCCCTGTATTTTTTAAACATTTATTTCCTGTAGGCCCATTGAATCACATAATGCCATTATCTGTTCTCTCAGAGAATTTGATTCAAGGGACATATCGGTGCAATTAAACAGGGCACTGAGCATTTGTTACGTCTCCATTAGCTAATGGCGGCCATTACTTCCGTCCGCCACGTTTCTGCGCACTTGGAGGAGCAGCCGTCCAATTACATCGTGTGCTCTAAATGCGCGAGATGCCCCGTGTCCGTGCATTAAAAATACGTGTCCGCTGGCCCGCCTCCATCTCCTTGCCCTCCCAGCGCCCCTTCCTTCCCTGGCCCTCCCCCCGGCATCTGGCTCATGCCTTGACTGTTGTTTCCGTTGTGCTGCAGGATCGGCTGGTTAATGACGTAAAGCTAAGTGACGTCTCTTCTCTCCCAGGCTCCCTGGCTCCTTTCTCCTCGTGTTGTCTTTGCTCCCTTCTTCGATTCCATTGTTCAGAGGCTCCTGGGCCATGATGGCTGCCTCCCTCAGCCCCAGTCCTGGGCTTCAGTTCTCCATGGAGACCCGAGTCGTCTATCCACCTTTTTTCTTGAAACCTCTCATTTCTGCGTTCACCAGCTTTCCTGGTAGCTAGTGGCACCCGTGCCAGCTCTGCCTCCTTCCCTCATCCATGTCGAATGCCGCTCTTAGGTGGAGCATTTGTGCACCTCCCTGTCTTTAATTAGTTATTGTCAGAGTAAAATAAGGGAGGCATTCTGCACTTCTCCGTTCATACTGTCGGCTTGTCGGGATTTGATCCGCCCGTCGTTTTTAATTAAGAATGGGCCTTTTTAATGTAATTTCCTATTTATGAGGATTTCAGGCTGTGGCAGCCCAGACTGCACGGCCCGTGAATGAGATGCTCGTTTGCTGCTCACGGCACCGTGATGGGGATGCAGTCGTCCTGGGTGACAGACTGTTAAGTGTGATTTGCGGAGTTTGTGGCAGGATGAGACGCCGATGTCGGGAACGTGGGAAGCAGAGGCAGTGCCAACGGTCACACAACCGAGTACCCCCCCCCCCAACATCTGCCCCCTCCCCTAGGGAGGTTTGAAGAAGATGACACACATGACAGGAAAACTGCGAGGGGTGGGGGCCACTCTGCATTGCCTAGGACGGGCTCATTTTCTCGTGTCATAAAATCAGGCCTGCTTCCTACTTCGTGCCATCAGTGGAATGGGCAGGCGGGATCGTGTTGGGGGACCGCCCAGACCTTCATTTCTCAAATGGAACGAGCAATTAGAGCGATGGAGCGAATTAGCCGAGCCTCGGTTAATGACCGCTGGGAGTCAGCCCTCTCCTGTGCCACGTCCGTCGGACAGAACAGGAAGAAGCTTCCTCTGGTTCTCAAGCTAAGAGCAAAGGTAACTCAGGGAAGGACGAGGCTGTGGAGATCCTCCGTTTCTGCTCTGCTGTTTATCGACCACATGCTCACTTTCTGCAGCTAAAGACAAAACAAAAAAAAATCTGATATCGCTATGTTAAGGTTATTTATTCTGAAATAAAAATGCAAACTTCCAGCCAATGTTCTTTATGTTGTTGGTTTTTTTTTTTTTGGTGAATATCTTTTAGTATCTTCTAGTTCAGATATTTTAATCTTTTTTTGTCCTTTTTCAAGGTGTTGAATTTAGAATATCAGTATTCTGGTGTTTGGTCTCTGGAAAATAATAAATGTATTCGCAACTATGCATTCACAGGCTGTACTTTAAACTCCGGGGCAGTAAGTCCTCTGTACTATGACATCCCGACACCCAGGGCTCAGGGGGCATGCGAAGCAGCAGGCTTTGCTGAACCTGTCGGTGCTGCAGGACTCCTTTCAGTCTCCGTTCAGTCTATAGCCTGATGAGGGGACTTGGAACCTTCCACTGCTTTTGTACTCGAGAGAAAAGGAGGGCTGCCAATACAGAGACGAGATCGGCGTACACAGTGCAGGAAAGCCTTTCCTTTGTGCCCCTGCTGATGGCCAGCTGCAAATCCCTGCATCCATTTTTCTAGATTTATTAAAGGTGAATCGCCGCCCTCCCCCCTTTACCTCTGGAAGGCCTTTTGCATCGCTTCAAATCGATCTCTGACCCTCATGTCCAATTACCGCTGTCAGGCCCCCCCGTTTTGATGGAGGAGGTTTCAATTATGTGCGAACGATGGAAGAGCCCTGCTCGACGATGCTACCGTGGTGACGGCCGTGGGGTAGGGGGGGAGGGGTGATCGTCTGGCAGGTGGGACGGCCTGAGCCCTTGCAGAAGCGGCCCACTTTTATTCCTCCCCCAGCGGAGCCGTGTACCTTAGCGCTTAGGCACGCTCTGCGGTGGCGGTCGCTGTCGCTGTAAATCACTTAATGTTCCCTGCTACTGGAGGTCTGTTGCTTTGGAAATCAAGAAGGAATGTGTGTCAGTCAGGTACATGGGCTATTTTTTCCTTCTAGTTTTTTTTTCTTTTAAAGATTCGTCTGTCTATTTTTGGGTATGTTACCTGTGTGCTTATAAAGAGTCTTTTTTTCCTCCCCATCTCTTTTTATATCTGCTGTTTTGTTTTTTTTTACAGATTCTGGTCTCAGCAGCCCTTTGAACGAAGGCAGCTTTGACTATGAAAGTTAGTCCCCTTGTGTATGACTGCCTGCATAT
>JAODKL010000044.1:8453217-8477309 GCA_026780765.1 Petrocephalus schoutedeni
TCCTCTGTATTAGGGCTGAGCATCTCTCTGTCTTGAATATACCCTCTGATACACTGAATCATTCAATGTTTTGGCAGAGTGGCACTAATTTCCTTTATTGTAAAGCATTTTTTGTTTGGTATTTGTGCTCTCACCAGCTTCTAAATGCCCCTAATTGCACTGTGTAGCCTGTCTGTGTAGTCACTGATGACGTGGGGAATGCCCCCCCAACACAGCCCCCTTCAACCCAAAACACCCCCCCTCCCCTGCATAGCACTAACTAGTGAGTTTTTTTTCCTGAATACAAAGATAATGAGCAAAAACAATTAACAAAAGACGGTCTCCATCGCCTCAATTCTGTGGCAGGACAGTGGGCGAGTGAGTGGTTCTCTGAACAGGCGTAAATAACGGAAAGAGACTGTGAGAGGCGCAGGGCCAATTAGAGAGATCCTCATTTCCTAGGTGACACTGCTCTGGTTATGGGAGTTTCGTTTCCTGTTGCTCGTCGGGAAGAGTGGTGAGAATCAGACAGGATGTTGGCAGAAGCAAACCTCTGAAAGCTCCAAGATTGCACTTGAGCTCCTGCTGGAGACCCATGATGGCTCTGTAATAATAATCCATATGATCCTTCAGCTCACGTGTCGCTCAGGGGTAACCAGACGGGGCCCTGATGGGGCAAAAGGGAGGAAATCGGTGACCGACACCCGGGTGTTGGGCGGCTTCGCAAGCGAAATGCGGCGCCACAACATTTAATGAATAGGGCTGTCCACAAATGCCTCGTCCCAGGTCGTCCCAAGGAGAGGACGGTGACTCCTCTTGCGTTTTGAATTTCATACTGTGGGTGTAAATTTTCCCCCAGTTGCATAGAGCAGTGTTTCCCAATCCGGTCCTTGGGGACGCACAGTCGGTCCATGTTTTTGCTCCCTCCCAGCTCCATTCCAGGCCGTCCAGGAGCTGGGAGAGAGCAAAAATGTGCACTGTCTGTGGGTCCCCGAGGACCGGGTTGGGAAACACTGGTGTCGAGCAAGCCTGATGCAATGGCTCCCAGCCAACTGGTGGACCTGCCACTTCTGGGGTCAGAGACTGGCTGATGCGAATGTTACTGGACTACAGGAATAGCCCAGTTCAAACATATCAGCAAGTCTGCAACTTGCAAATAAGGACCTTCCATTGACAATTGATATTGAACAGGTACATATAATATCCAACGCTTTTCTCAAATTATTCTATTAATCATCATTAGTTCAGCAGCACTGTTGCTTCACACCTCCAGGGGGTAGCATTTTAGTCATCTCCCCGCTGTTATGTGGAGTTTGCATGTCACACGGCCGAAGACGTGCAGTTATGGTAATTGGTGGCTCTGAAACACCTGTATTGTGTGTGATTGTATATATGCCATAGCAGGGAGTAGCATCCTGTCCAGGCTGTACCCCAGTCTTGTGCCCTCTGCTGGTTGAGACAGACCCCTGCGCCCTTGTCCAGTAAATGGAACTTGGATCATTAAATGGGTGATTTCATAGATGGGTGATGACTATACCCTTAGGAGCAAATTAATATAATGCATCTCTTTTAATTTTGTTCCCAGATTCCCAAAGCGTCTTTACAAATGGTATATTTATTTTCTGTTTTTGTATTTTTTTTTTATTTGTGGACTTTGATACAAATGTTTTGTGAAGGCTAAGCAGTCATATGTTCAGGCACCTCAGTTACCAGAGTGTTTTGCTTCTTTCCTTTGTATTCTGTACGATGGGTAAGGCAGTTATTTAGAATGTAATGTGAATTTTTTAAGTACTTTTGTTTTTGTTAACTTGTTAGGCCTTGTTAACTTGGTAACCTAGGCAAGGTCCACGTCTACACCCAAGACGCCCGGTCTAGGCGAGGTCCACGTTTACAGCTTTGGCAACAAGCTGTCGCTGGGACAAATTGTGTTTTGAGGAACGGTCAAACATGTTTTTGTTGTTTGCCTTTTATTTCGTATCTGTCTGTTTTGTGCTGAAGTATATTGAATGTATATGTACTTAGTGAATGATTACTATTTTGGCATTACTTTTTGTTAACCCTTTTTTTTATTCACGTGGAAAACGTCAATTCAAAACAATGGTTGCCTCCAAAAATGAGCGGAGGGATTTTCTATGACTTTGGGCAGGTATCATCAGATGTTTGTGACCCCACGTCATGTCGGGGTCTTGCCGTGGACCCTGGGGACCCCATCAGCTCCCTAGCCCCCCCCCCCCAAGCATGTGCTGTCAGTACAGTCATTCAGTGCGGACAGCGTGTCCGAGTTGTTAGGTGCAATGGTGTGTAATTTCCCATGTCCCGTGAACTCGTCGCCCCCTATTGACTGACGCGTGAAACGAACGTTGTACTCGATTGGCCTCAGCTGACAAAAGCGGAGCAGCTCACTGCCTCACACACCCCACTGTAACCCCCCCACCCCCCCAGGCCAGGGCTCTCCATCTCTGCTCTCCCGCCCACCACCCCTCCTTTCCATCTAGTGATTTTGAACCCCGCCCCACACAATTGTGAAGCCCGTGCCGCGGCTGCAGAAATCAGATGTAATGGGCCTGCGTCGTGTTGTAATTTCTGCCTCATTCAGAATCTTTCTTAATGGCACCCTTGCTGGGAAGTGCTGATTTGTACTCTCGAGGGTGAATATTGATTATTATAATTCCACGCCGAAGTAAAAGGCTGCTTAGGCGGATTAAAAAGACGGGACTTTGGTTCCTTATGTGCAGTGGAAGAATTCCTGTAAGTAATTCTGGGGAAAAGTCTGAAGGAGCAAAGAGGAGGCTGTCTAGAGGAGGCTGCCTATTTAAAAACTAAGTTTTATTTCCAAGAGGCTCCAACTTAGCTATTTTCCAACTACTATGTTATACTAAATTTTATGGTAAATCAAGGCCGTTTTTGAATGTAGGTAGCCATTAGAGTTATTTCGCTTTGAAAGAAGTTTAATTCTAATTTCTGAAAGAATAATTTATCTTTTTGCCTTTAGTGCGTGTTTTTTGTCAGGTTGCTGTTGAAATGATTGAACTTAAAAGAATTATGATTACTATTACCGTGTTTTCAGAGAGGGAAAATTTTTATGTCAAAAAAGGAAAAAAGCAATTCAATGACGGAGGCCTGAGGCTTGTTGTTTTTCTAGAAAGTGGTGTTTCTCCCTAAACGATTTGACAGTAATTGCGCTGGTACTTTGGCATCACGCCTTAGTCTTGTTGGCACCTGTAGGTTATTTCCCTGGGGCAGTCGGCTGCGGGGGTGATAGAGGGGGGATTTTGAGCCCTGGCCTGGTCGCTTAGTCCAGCATCACTTCCCACAGCCATGTGAACTGTTGCGCTTTAGGTCACCCTCCACGTACCCCTGTTTGTTGGACACAGCCCCTTGCCCCTTCTGCTAAAGCCCTTCCCCACTCTCCGCTGTTTTCTGTTTTCACTTGAATGCACTCTCTTGCTCGGTTCTGGTTCTTGCCAGCTTCCCCTAACTATCTTTTTTTTTTTTGTATTTGTTTGTTTACGTCACATCCATCCGCCCGGCGACCAGGCATGATGAACCACCCCCCCATCCCCATCTCAGAGCTGGGGGAGCACACGGAGCTGTTGAAAGCCAACGACAACCTGAAGCTATCGCAGGAATATGAGGTGAGCCTGAAAGGGAGCCAGGGGGCACCCCAGCCAAATGGGGACGGAGCAGCTCGCCGAGGCACGTTCCTCGCTGTCCATGCTTAAATGCATGATGCAAAAAGCAGAAGCAGTGCTTCGCAAGACGGGATTGGACAAGTTTTTTTTTTTTTTTTTTAAATAGTGTGGCGGATTGTCTCACGCAAACGTACAGCTGTTTCTGTCAGATGTAGACAAGTTGGGAGGGTCGTGTTCTGATGTTATGATGTAGCGTAACTGTAAGTAAGGAAAAATGACTCGTATGCAGGTTGACGGAGAAGATGGCGCGGGACTCCTGATCCCTGACCTTACGCGTCTTCTTAGTATGTCTGCAGGTGCTTTGAAAGCATGTTAGAGTGTCTGGCCAGTTAATAGGAGCACAGGATAAAATGTGGATAAATATTACGTCTTCTATGTCTAGCTAATAGCTGGCAGCATAAGCGTTTCTCTTCAGTCCTCCCGCTCGCACGGGGTCTCACCTTTCGGCACGGGCCTTTGTGCCGTGCGTGGGGCGGACGCGTCCCTGGCATCCGTGACCCTCGGGGGCCCTGTAGCATGACGGAGGGCCTGCAACGGTAATGCAAAGCCACGTTTCCTCAGGAAAAGAGATTGCGGCTTTATCTGTCGCTCTCATGTTCCAAAAGCTCTCGCATTTGTCATGCGAGCGTCTGTGCAATTAGCTATATTTGCCTCACCCCCCACCCGGGGGGGAAAGAGCCGCCACCTGTACTCATGTTTTCATCGGCGATTTTTGCTGCCCGCATCAATGATCGCAGTAAGCCAGCCGGCGAGTGCCGGAGCACTTTAAATAGGAACCAACAGGCTTTTAATTACACCCTCATGAGCCCGCCCCCGCTGTGCTGTTGCTGTTGCTCGCTCTTCCCTGTGTGGATTCGCACCAACGTGCTCACCGCCCTTGCGTCCTGTCCCGACAGTCCATCGATCCCGGTCAGCAGTTCACCTGGGAGCATTCCAACCTGGAAGTGAACAAGCCGAAGAACCGCTATGCCAACGTCATCGCCTACGACCACTCTCGCGTCGTCCTGCTGCCCATCGAAGGTGAGCGCCCTCCCCCCGCCTTCATATGGGTCTTCGAAATCGTTCCCCCAAGGTCTCTCACAGGTGTGGAAATATTAATCTTCACAGTGATTATCCAAGGTGGCTCCAGTTTGTCTCCGGATGTTTCTGAATGACACGCGCGGAGATACGCGAACCACCTCATGACTTGGCATGTAACAGAAGTCGGAAAGAACACGTTGCATAACTTCGTTACCCATATTAATTTGTGGCGACACAGCTCTCTGCTGAAAGGCAGTACGAGCGCCGCTTGAAAGATGATAATGTAGCTAGAATATCATGAACTAATCAACCTCAAAACTGTCAAACGGGGATGGTTTTACCGGCAATTAGCTATTGCTATATTGGGGGCACAACAGTCATTCTTCCTGGGTGTCTGTGAGTGATTTAAAGCCTGTTATGTTAATGAAAAATATGATTTTGCTCCTGTGCTGCTGGTATTCTCCCAATCAGAGGTGTTTACGGAGGGTGGAGTCACAGTGACACTGAAAACTGATTGGTCCTGGAGTGTCCCCTCCCCTGTCACTCAACAGTTCAAGGCTAATTGGCTAAAATAAGGCTGGCCCTTCTGTGTGTATCATGGCTCCTCTTTCACCCCCACACCTTATAAAATCCTAGAATTGCCCAATCAATACTCGTTTAGTGTTACGTATTGTGCATGTCCCGAATACTAGTTTTTATAGAAATCTGGTGAATGTGGTGTTCATGTCCTTATGATTTTTATTCACCGATAACAGAGTTGCGGTGGAAGTGTCGAGCCCAAACACCCATTGCTCGTTTCCCCGGGTGTGCAGTATCGATAGCGTAGGAGGTGTAATATGCTGTCACAGCTCCTCACCCTGCTGCACGGCAGTTACACGCCGAGTATCAGCCACTAGGAGTTTAGATTTTACCCTTCAATTCTGACTCAGAAGTTTTTAAGGAAAAAATAGGGATGGTGTTAACTTTCTGCCTAAATGTCTATCCATTTCCCTAATGTATTATGGGTAGAGATACCCACACAGTTTCGGAAGGAATTTCAGTGTGTTCGGTACAGGAGTTAACGTTTTCAAAAAGAATGCCAGCTCTCGCCTAACTCTGTCATACTTAGTGTCTGTGTGCTGAATGTCAGACGTAATTGTTACCCCTAGCAACCGGAAGGTCTCAACCCAGCATTGATAGACAACAATGGCAGCGTGTGAAATTTTTACATGCTGCCCTAGATAATACTGTTTGTCAGTGCTTAGATTCAATGAACTCAAGAGACTGAGTATTTTTCATGTGAGTATAATGGCAGGCTCTGCCCTGAAATGACATTCAACAGCCTTTGGCTCTTAATTTCATGTCCCTAGATTCCGTGCTAACTAATGCAAAGCAACTAATGCTAATGAACAGCATATTTGAGAATTAGCAAAAAGTCTAGTATATAGACTTGCTCTCACTTTAGAAGGCCAGCCTGCAGGAAGTTGCTGACGTCATGGAATAATTCTTGAAGAGGAGAATTTACCCCATGAAGAGTTTCGATGTTTTTCCAGTTATGTTCAGTGTTTTGTCTCACACTAGCGTTTGGGTCGTGACAGGCGGCGCCTTAGCAGGTGCAGGGTAATGGCCGCCACTGAACGCGCCCTCTCTGCTCCCCCTCTCAGGCATCATGGGAAGCGACTACATCAACGCCAACTACATCGATGGCTACCGTAAGCAGAACGCCTACATCGCCACCCAGGGCCCACTGCCTGAGACCTTCGGCGACTTCTGGAGGATGGTGTGGGAGCAGCGGGCGGCCACCGTGGTCATGATGACACGGCTGGAGGAGAAGTCACGGGTATGGGTCTTCCGGGCGGGGTGCTGGGAACCGGTCCCCTGGGCCCGACGCTCATGGCCCTTGGCCTCTGCCTTCACTTCCAATCCAATACAGCGCATGCACATTATCGACACTTGACTGTAAAGCCAAGCATCCGCGTTTAGCGACCGGACCAAATGTAAGTAAAGAGGGGGTACTTTTTTGTCTGGAGTTCATATTAAATGAACCTAGTTCTCCAGTGCATAGTGTTTTTATCAGCTTGTATGAGATCTTCAGAAATTTATGAGGTCTCTCCTGCTTCAGTGAGACGCTCTTAGGGTCGGGAGTCTCACTATATTGATCTTGGAGTTACTGTGACAACTCCCCCCCCCTCCCCCCCCCCACAAACCCACCGACCCCATAGGTCCATGTGTATCCGTGTGTGCTGAAGCTTTCCTTATGCACTGGAAGAGCGGCGGATGTAGCCCGTGGCGAAATTTTTGAGAACCACGGCTCATATATGGAGGAGAGATCAAACAAACGTGAGCGGAGGCTGAATGTGCCGTGCGAGGAGAAGGGGGTAGCGAGGTGCACTGCAAATCCGGCGGCCTGCGGTGAGGAGTATATTTAGCCGACAGTTTGTGACAGGAGACAGACGCTCCTGCGAGAGGCTGCCGTGAGTCAGCCTTGCCGGGGAGGCCCTCGCAGGTGCTGGGACGCTTCCTGTGCCTCCTCTCCTGCTTCCCTGCACTTGTGCCACGGTTCCTGGTGGCGAAATCCGGCCCTGGCGGTGCATTAAGCCCCTGTCAGATTTGTTCAGATTGGCTGCTTGCAGTGAAGGCAGAGTGACGGGGGGGCACTAGACTTGTGCTTTTCCAGTGATTCATGTCACCCCGCATCAGCACCACCTGGAGATGACAGCCGGTGATTCGAGGAGGACCTGGATACCTCCCCCTCTCCACACACATACCCTCATGGGGCACCATAGGGGTGTTTAAAGTTAAAACTGGTCGATCCATTGATCTCTGCAGTGGGCTTTAAGCTCTGTGTAGTTTCCAGACATATACTGTGGTCCTACCTAAGTCTCCATGCCGAGTGTGGTCTTCTGTAGACGTGTGGGGGGGAAGGAGGGACATTCATCTTAACCTCTAAATTCACCCGCAGGTCAAGTGTGACCAGTACTGGCCCAGCCGTGGCACGGAAACCTATGGGATGATCCAGGTGACTCTGCTGGACACCATTGAGCTGGCCACTTTCTGCCTGCGCACCTTCTCTCTGCACAAGGTAGGGGGCGCCGAGGTGCATGGACAGCTCTGGAGTGCTGTGAGATGTCAGAGGTCCAGGACCATAAAGTTGAAAACCAAGAAGTTATAGGCAGCATAACTGGATTTATGAACATCAGTACCTTGTAAAAGGGCAATCTAGGAACACTCTAAAGGAGCCATTAGAGACAGAGTGTGGGGTGTCCTTGGCTGGTGACACCTGATGTCCAGCCTTGTGTGTTACATTCTTGCTGTCTCAGATGACCTTCGTTGAGACGTCCAGTTTGCTCAGTGCCTCGCATATAGGTACCGCATTTCTTGAAGAACGGCTCCCTCTAGTGGTTGCACAACAAAGGTCAATAATTAGGAGCTAGAATTTTGAAACTGACAGAGACTCCACCCCCCTGCACACTGACGCCCCCCCAATCCTAACTACAGTAGTAGCATGTGGCCCCACATGGCCGTTTAACGAACGACGTACCGACGAGTGAGCAACATGTGATGACTGAAATAATGATACATTGTTTCCAAATATGGGCCTTGGTCCTTAATCCCCCCATCATACTCAATCCATCATCTTTTAATATTTCACTGTCAACTAGAATCACTTAGCTACATAAGCGGAAGACAAGGCTTCATGCATAATTGCAGTAAGAACAGCCCCCCCCATCCCATCTAGCAGCCTAACAGTAAAGGGGAATGGCTGGGGGGGGTCTTCTAGGTCCCAGAGTGAGGCATCTGAGGGGAAAACATTAGCGTCTCATTCTCCAGCGAGGGCCAAGGGTTGCTACCACGGTGCAAATGGCCTACTGGCTCTCTGTGACACTGACAGCTTTCGCTTTGGCCTTCATCGTCCACCTGCCTTTCCACATCTCTCTTCTTCTCTTCCTCTCCTTCTTTCATGCTCCCCTCCCTGTTTTTCTCGCTCGTTCTTTCACTCCTTCACACTCTGGCTCTGATTCCCGCTCGCTCTCCCTTTCATCTGCCGGCCGCTCTGAGCCGTGTGGTTCTGCTCGGCTAAGGAGTCGAGTTTCTCTGGTCTGCATGCAATAAGCAGCTGCTTCCCCCGGACCACCCGCAATGGGTGTGGGCTTCAGTATAAATCACTTAGGATCCCACAAATTGTTTCACCATCCCTCTCCCCAGCACTGGCGTCAGGTAGTCCAAACAAAGTGCTCGAGTAAATCAGCCAGCTCGCTAATGAAATGAAAATCCAATGCACACAGATGACAGGCGGCAAGCGTCCAAAATAATTAAGGAAACGAGGCCAGTCTGATTTTAATTACAGGGTTTATTTATTAATTTATTTTGAAGGGCTGTGGTCTGCAAGTTAGCTGACTGCCTTGTAATGCCCCGCCTGATCACCTAGGGGGCAGCAGAGAGAACATTGCCTGCTGGCAACAGGGTTCCAACCTGTGTGCTCTGCTCCCCCAGCATATGTGGCTGGGAGTAGGGGTGAGTTCCCAGGGGCGACAGCAGTCAACTTTCAGAAAGCAGGAGCTGGATGTGTCTGTTGTAATTCCTTTGTCAGCCTCAGCGCCTTTCCCCGTTCTTAGCACCAGGTGTTAGTAACACTTCTCACATGGTCGAACTCCCCTGGTGCCTTTTTTTTTATCGCTCCAAGCACTGATGAATAATTCCAGTGACACCTCCATTCCAATCTCCATATATAATTTATATATAATAATAGTAGCATATTACACCTCTTTACAAATCAAGTCAAAATGTTGGTCTGCAGAAAACGGTTGCTTGTGTGCTTCTCGGATTGGTTATACTAACCATTTTCCTCCGTTGTTCGTTTCAATAGAACATTGCTTTCGCTATTGATCACTTTGCCATTTTCCCAGAGTAATCGGCTTCCAGCAGACACTATTGATAGCATTTTCTTTATTTAGTTCTTTTTTGTTTTTTTATTTTTTTTTTACTAGTTGTAATTTTTGTCGAATTGAATTAATTAGTGGAGTGTTGTATGATCAAATTAACTTTGGTAGAAGTAGCTGACATTTTATTTGATTAATTTCTTCCTGGCTTGTGTCAGATAAGGTTTGGAATAATCAGCCATGCCCAGGATACACTAGCCTTTAGCAAACAGCTGTGCATTTGGTCAGGTCAAGCAAATTCCCAGGATGCCAATGAAATTTTAGTAATTAGTGCGATATTGATACACTAAAAGTACTCCTAGACATATGTATTATTGATCTTGGTATAACATATTGACCCATTACCCATGGTTTTGGAAAGTATTGGTGCATTTATTTGTATATTGCCACTGGCAAATGACAAAAATGACAGGCCAGCTGACCAATGAGGCGATCTGTCTGTCTCGTCCCGCCCCCCAGAATGGCTCCAGCGAGAAGCGGGAGGTGCGGCAGTTCCAGTTCACGGCGTGGCCCGACCACGGAGTGCCCGAGTACCCCACCCCGTTCCTGGCCTTCCTGCGGAGGGTGAAGACCTGCAACCCCCCAGACGCCGGACCCATCATCGCCCACTGCAGGTCAGGCGTTGTAATAACTCAGCCTTCTCCACTTCACACCTGACGGTGGTGTATCCGAGCTTTGGGTCACGGCAGATAACCTCATTAGTAAATTATCCTCATTAGAGACTAATCAGCCATGTACAAATAACTTGATTATGAACCTTCTAAACATTAGAGGTCTCCCTCATCAAGAACAAAACTAATTTCTGTTGGGCATGGATGTTATTTTCTAGGAACCACATACAGCGATACCCCATGGTCCTCCAGGGAGCGAGCTTCCACACTTAGTGTGCTTAGTTTCGGATAATTCACACGTGTGCACCAGTGGCACTTTAAATGGGTAAGAGGAGATGAAGTAAGAAGCCCTCTTATCTTCGGTCTCCCACAGGCCTCGAGGCATCTCGCGGCAGTTGGTATGCTGCGAATGTTGTGGCTGAGGGCCAAGCCATTCTGTCCTTGCGTTAAAAAAACTCTGAAATATAAGGGGGGGGGACTTCTATTTATGGGGAATCAGGAAACACGTGATGGACCAAACAAAGGAAAATCAACAAACCTAGACAGTTGGGGTCTCACACCTGCGGTTAACCGAAATTATACTACTGCTAATCCTCGGACACTTTAGAATGTTTACGTAATTGTTTAAACTTTAAACAATTCAACAGTTCAATTTGCTTGTAAACTGAAAACAATGTAGCTGGTGGAAGTTACTGCATTGGCTGGAATTTGAATTAATTTAGGGCCCAAATCACACAAAGGAAGTAAAAATCAAAACAAAACATGTCTTGGTTAAAAATTGTACTACTTCTCTCAAATTACCCACCCATTTATCCTGGTTGGGGGTCATGGGTTACTAGTAGATTACAGTATCAGCTTTCTCAAATCCGACCTTAACCTGTAAAAGCATACCATCAAACCACTTACAGTAAACCACACCACATCAGACCACTCAGAGGTATATACAGGGGTGGAGCCACATGAATACTGGCCCCTGCTGAAAGCTGATTGGCCTCTGGAGTTCTCCCTTCCCCTGTCACTCAACAATTCAAAACGTATCACTGGCTAGTGATAGTGCTGTATGAATTATGGGCCCTCTCATTCCCTTCACCTTAAGAAAAGGTGAATTGATCACTTAAAAATCCAGGAGCGACATTTCTTAATGCGACCGTAATGCCAAACATTTTTTAATTGAAGTTCCCCTGCTGGCTGGCGCTGTGAGTGTGGTACATGGATGAGAGGTTACCATGGTTACCCTGCCAGTGACACCCGGGCCAGCCTGACCCCTGTCTGCGTCTCCCCCGCAGTGCCGGCGTGGGCCGCACGGGCTGCTTCATCGTCATCGACGCCATGCTGGAGCGCATCAAGCACGAGAAGACGGTGGACGTCTACGGCCACGTGACGCTGATGCGCTCCCAGCGCAACTACATGGTGCAGACGGAGGACCAGTACAGCTTCATCCACGAGGCGCTGCTGGAGGCGGTGGCCTGTGGCAGCACCGAGGTGCCCGCCCGCAGCCTCTACTCCTACATCCAGAAGCTGGCCCAGGTGGAGAGCGGAGAACACGTCACCGGCATGGAGCTGGAGTTCAAGGTAAGAGCGAGGCCTGCTGGGTAATCCTCCGTTTCCTGTCCCCGTGGTGCCCACACTCATAATCAAGTACCTCCAGTCAGTCTGTATAGTTGTCATGTTCAGTTTATTTTATATAGTGCCTTTCACAACACATCACATTGTCTTTTTTAAACAAATCTGATTGTCTTCTAAAAGAATTTTGGGGGGCCCTGGCGTATTTCAATGGCGGCACCGACGAGCTAAGCATACGTGATGGTGCAGGGGCACATTAATGCCCAAGGCTTGGGAACTGAAGGCCCTGTAAGCAATAAGACAGAAACGTGAAATAATCAGGATCAGCCTGCTGATGTGTGTATGGCGTTAGGCTTAAGGGTGGAGGCATTTTGGACAGTCCTTTGAGGGAACAAAGGGGACTTTTGCCTGTAACGGTACCCGCAGTGATGCTGGATTGAGCCTTCATGCAGCATTGTGTATACACACACACACACGCGTGCACGCTACCCCTCTGTCCTCAGCAGGTGCTGGAGGGGATACTGATAGACTTTCTCCAGCATGTGCTTTATTGTCCCCTAATTCTGAGGCCCCCACCTTGAGCACGTCTAGCATAGTGGGTGGGGTAGGTGTTGTTGTCGCTGCTGTGTGTGTGCGTGCATCCGGGGGGTGGGGGGGAGGACTTGGAAGACTTCCAAGTACCAGCCTGGCCCCTGCCAGCGCTCGGAAAGGAAGCCGCTCATCCTCTTCCTGAAATAATTGGAAGATGGATCGACGAGACGAGGCTTAAACAGGAAGTGGGGGCCGGGCGCTCTAGAGAATTAAGAGCGAGGCGATTTGCTCGGGCGGAGGATGCAAAGAGGGCCAGTGAAATATGACCCATTGTCTTCCCAAGAAGAATACCCACCCTGCGCGCTTCATTCCGCTCGGAGGAGCTACCGAAATGTTTCTTTTATGTAGAAGTTGAAAAAGAACAATGTGTGGTAATGCCCCGTTTCAGAGCCTTTCCAAATCTGTCATTGGCTCCGAATCAGAAGCACACACACTACTTTAACTCTAAAAATAACACGAAAAAATGTGCTCTGACTGGTGGATAATCTTCTTATGGATCATCGCTTGCTTTTCTTTGTTTTTCCGCATTGTTTAAGTTATAATGATGAAAATGTGTATGTACTGTATAGAGAGCATGTAAATGTGTTTATTTTGCCAGGTGTTGACTGCTGCACAATTCATGCCAAGTATGTCATTTAGCCCATCCCCCCACACACGCACACACACACGCACACACACACAAGCACGCACACACACGCACACAGGCTTCTAGCCGAGCTGAGATGCTGCTGAGTGTCTCACGTCTATCCCCCCCCCCCCCCCCCCCCACAGCGCCTGGCCAACTCCAAAGCCCACACCTCCAGATTTGTGAGCGCCAACCTCCCCTGCAACAAGTTCAAGAACCGACTGGTGAACATCATGCCCTACGAGACGACCCGCGTGTGCCTGCAGCCCATCCGCGGCCTGGAGGGCTCCGACTACATCAACGGCAGCTTCATAGACGGATACAGGTGGGGCTTCGGGGGGCCCGGCCTGTCTCTAACCTTGCCGGAAGGGAGCGCGGAAGGCAGCAAGGGCCCCTCCCTTGAAAGAGCTGCTTCCTTGTTATGTTGGGCTAAGAAGCCCATTATGTCATTTATGTTCATTCAAGTCCTGCTAACCCAGCCTAGTTTTTAATGTGTGCGTGTGTCTGTGTGTGTAAAGGGTATATTTGTGAGGACCAAAGTACACTATAGCAAATCCTGAAAAAACGTCACCAGTGAGGTCAATTTTGGTCCTCACTACCTTCATCTTATAAAAAAAATAAAAATCAAATAAAAAAAATGCAATCAAAAAAGCAAAAATGCCCACAGTCTTGTATTTTGTTTGGTTACTTATAGTTAATGATAAGGCTGGGTTGGGGTTAAGGGAGTTGGACAGTCTCCACTAAGATAGGAATACTAACCTGTGTGTGTGTGTGTGGGCATCTCCCACAGGCAGCAGAAGGCCTACATCGCCACACAGGGCCCCCTGGCTGAGACCACCGAGGACTTCTGGAGGATGCTATGGGAAAACAACTCCACCATCGTGGTGATGCTGACTAAGCTGCGAGAGATGGGCCGCGTGAGTGCATAGCGCCCTACCTGCAGCCCGTGCTGATGCTGCGTGCCTCTAATATATTGCACGTCAGACATGTTAATGTCTTACATGCATAACTGCCAATTTTACATGCTGCAATGCTAATGCATCACTTCTAATGTATTCCTTCTCTAAGTGCTCATGTATTGCATGCATAAATGCTCATATATTACACGTGAACAATTTAGCCACATTGCCCGTAGCTTACATTTTTCTTCTGTGTGTGTGCCTGTACTCCCACAGGAGAAGTGCCATCAGTACTGGCCCGCGGAGCGCTCTGCCCGGTACCAGTACTTCGTGGTGGATCCCATGGCCGAGTATAACATGCCCCAGTACATCCTGCGGGAGTTTAAGGTCACCGATGCTAGGGTGAGCCTCCCTGCGTTTACCGCAACCTTTCGCTGCCCCGCTAAACGCCTCGGGGGCTGCATTTAGCATGGAAGTGGCGTGTTATTCTCTGCACGCTGGTGTTTAATTTCGACATTTCTGATTTATAGTGGTGTAGAATGAAATGTAATTTAATTCTGGAATGTTGTACTACGTGATAGACAGAGGTAATTAATGTAGTACTTAAGGTACAGATGGGAGTATGTATTCTGCTGGAAGCTAGGGGTGTTTTAATGCTAAATGCAGTATTTCATTACTGTGATGTATGGTTGTGAATATCCACACCCCAGCACCCTAATCCCCCCCCCCATATGAGAGGGGGTCATTAATGCAGAGGAAATGGGAAGGAGCTGAAAACATGGTGAGAGGAGGGTGTGTTTCTTGCAGGTGGTGCCGCTGTTCTCAGTATCACCTGTAGAGGGAGCAGCTGCAAAGATCAGTCACTTAAGAGGACAATAATGGCAAAGATGTTACTGGGGAAAATGCATGCATGTCGCAGCAGGCTATGATGTCTGCTCTCCAGCATGGATCCTGGGTGGAGGGGGTGTTATTATGCTCCAGGTGGGGGGACAGGAAGGGTTGAGTGTTTTGGTGAGGCAGCGCTAATCGAGATTAACCGTCTGTGTAGGGAACAGCATGGTCTAGGGGAGAGGCGGCCAGGGAGGGGCAGGGGGGAGGCCCCTGGGGGCGGCAGAGATAAGGGGGGATGCGGATTGAGATGCGCCGGTGGGCCGCGTCGTAATCGAGAGCCGCCGTGCCCCCCCCTGACAGAGGTTTCCCCGCAGCAGGATCACTCACAAATTCAATTACGGTGCCGATCGCTGGCAGCTGCCCTCCGCCTCCCATCCCTCACCTTCCCTCCGTTTGTTTGCTGAATTTTTCCCATCTCGGTTTTTTAATTACTTGTCAGGAGGAAAATGAGGTGGCCCCAGGTCCCCTTTGCCAAGGGGACTTAGCACTCCCCTGTTCAGCAGGAGCAGTTGCGACGTCGCCGCACTAACGGGCAGGACCAGCAGGGGGCGCCGACTCAGGCGCCAAAGCTGAGGTTCCCTTGGCGACGGCTGCCGCCGACTCCCAGAGAGAGCGGCCAGCTTGGGGCCGTGTGGACGGATGGGGAGGGGAAGGAGACATCGACCCACTCCTGATTATGTTGTTTAAGTCGTCCCCGAAATGAAGATGCCTGTCACGCAAGGCGCTCTATTGATTTCCCGTAACAGAGACTTATTCGAAACAACAGATTTAAGTGGGCAGGAAGGACAGGGAGAGATGGGAGGTGGATTTGTCACTCCTGCTTGTTCAGCTATGCAAACGAGGATGAGAACGGAGCGGTCAGCCAAGGGGAAGGGTCACAGGGAGCTTTCCTGATTCTCCTGTGGCTCTCTCCCACTTTCCGTGCTCTCCAGGACGGCCAGTCCAGGACGGTGCGGCAGTTCCAGTTCACGGACTGGCCCGAGCAGGGCGTTCCCAAGTCCGGGGAGGGCTTCATCGACTTCATCGGCCAGGTGCACAAAACCAAGGAGCAGTTTGGGCAGGACGGCCCCATCAGCGTCCACTGCAGGTGGGGGTCACGGGCGTCGCTGAGTGGGAGGGATTTGAGTTGATCACCACCTCATTGGACGGGACCTCTGCTTCTCAATGTGTCTTTCCACAAAGCGACGGCTTCACTTCTCTCACCAGCCATGATGAACTCAGACCAGGGAATCTACATAAGGGTGGGGTCACAGAGGCACTGGAACCTGCTGAAAGCTGATTGGCCCTTAGAGTGCCCCCTCCCCTGTCACTCATCAATTTAAAACATATCATTGGCTCATGATAAGGCTAGCCGCTCAATAGGAATTAAAGTCCCTCATGTGCCCCCCCCACCTTAAGAAATTGTAGAATCACTCCTGAACCGAGCCTTACAGAATCATTCAATTCATATAATAATTGAGATTCTCCTGTGTTTCCAGCTCTAAAAGCGTCGTATTAAAGAGAGTTGTTCTCTCTCATCCCTGCTTGCTGATTTAGCTTTGGAGCTTGTTTTGGGTGGAGGATAATCGCTACACATGGGTGGGATTGACTGCAGTCACGTCTGCTCTTTGTACACAAACCAACAAGTGGCCCGCTTTATGGAGGTCATGTGACCTGCCTCTAGCCAAGCTGAGGCAGTGGGGTCTCTCCAGGCGCCTCTTTCGAGCTGACCCCTCCCAGCCTCCAGGGCACCCCAAAACTAGGCAGAAGTACCGTGCATTTTTCTCTTGGACTGGATCACTTTTTTAAAACAGAACTCCCCCCCCCCAGAAACCTAAAGCGAGGTTGAGGTGATTTCACACTCTGACAGATGTGATACATCCCCCTCTTGGACCTGTGTCATGCCTCCTATTCCAGACGCCGTCTGGGGGCAGAGATTTGTGAGCATGAAATATGCAGCTGTTTCTTCATAGTCTCGAATGTTTACACAGGCAGAATTTTACGTGCATGTCCGTCTGAGTGTGTGTGTGTGTGTGTGTGTGGGGGGGGGGGGGCGTTGCTTTCCTTGTGGCCATTTGTATTTTTATGTGGGCCAGCAGCTTATTTAAGCCGACCTTTTAGCTGTAATTGCAGTGGAAGTCGCCCACTGATACCAAAGCATGATTTCACTATATCCATCTTTGACCTCCAGTGGGCTGCTAGTGCAGTTGGGGGGCGGGGAGACAGAAGCATTGGTCCCAGCTGAAGGCTGATTGGCCCCGGAGTGCCTCATCTCCTGTCATTCACCTATTCAAAACAAATCATTGGTTAATGAGATGGTTGTCTCCATGGAATTAATCATGGCCCCACCTAGTATCCAGAATAGTGCTGTCGGGATTGTGCCAGATTCCCGTGTGTGACCCGGAACCTTCTGTGTGGCTTTGCAGTGCGGGCGTTGGCCGGACCGGCGTCTTCATCACGCTCAGCATCGTGCTGGAGAGAATGCGTTACGAGGGCGTGGTCGACATCTTCCAGACGGTGAAGATGCTGCGTACGCAGCGGCCGGCTATGGTCCAGACGGAGGTTAGACATCAAGGCGCCACTGTACAGGAAACAATAATTAGCCAGCTTCTCTACGACAGCAAGATTTTGAATAAAAGTATTTTGGCCTAATTCTTCTAATGCTCAGTTCTGCTGTCATTTGCTGAAGAAAGTATTTTTGAACTTAGTCTTCCCTGTGATGTGGTACAGACTAACGCTGACACTCTGCTTTTTGTGTGTTTCTTAATCTCCTCTAAACAGGATGAATACCAGTTTTGCTACCAGGCAGCACTGGAGTATCTAGGAAGCTTTGATCACTATGCAACGTAAATGGAAAAAAAGCGAAAAAATGTCACCACTAATTCCACCGTCCCCCTCTACAGTCTTCTGAGCCATAGAAACTTGCTTGAAATTTTTGATGACAACAGAAAACAAATCCAAACTTTAACTGTTCTAATTAAAAACGAAAACAACACAAAAGTGGACAAGAACATGTATTATTTGGAGTCAACTGGGAGCAATGGCAGGCAGGGAGGTTGGTTTTTTTTCTTTTTTTTTTTTTTTGAAAGAAAGTACAAACCTTTTCACCTTCTCAGGAACTTACCTGAAGGAAGAACCCAGCCGAGACTCGAACGGGGGAGGTGGGAGCGATCAAAGCGTCGGACTCCCAACTTTACCTCAAGTGATCCGATCTGGACGACTTGAAATGTCTTGTGGACGCCTGCTGCAAAAACAATTCAGTATAAAAGCCGACTACAAACCTACAGTAAAAAAGGAAAAAAAAAAAACGCTTTCTTAAAAGGAGAATGAAATCATTTGTAATTCATCCTAAATCGCAGTCAGGATTTTTAGAGAAACTAAAAAAACTATTGGGGTTTCAATTAGTCAAAGGTGAAGAATTTTCAGATTTTTATACATAAACATTTAAGCTGAGGGGTTAGAAGTTAAAATCCACATTTATTCAAGATTCTGGCCTCTACGGTGACAGCTGTATCCCAAAGGCCCTGGCCACAGCCTGAAGAAGGTGGATCTAGTTGAGTGAATTCAGTATGATTGTGGTCTAAAGTTGTGGTCTAAAGATGCTCACCAAGTAATTACCAAGGACCTTCCTCTTTCTGAATCAGTGGGCCCATCTTCAGTGCCAAGATCAGCGACAGCACCATAGGTCAGGACCGACAGAGGGGATTGTCTCCTGTCTGAGGAAAGGACAGAAGTATGAAAGCAGAATTATTTTTATTAGCTATTCCATGCCAATCGAACCAGTGTGGTGTCCGTTTCAAGGGCACAGATGGAGCTGGGACGTTTGGGGACTGCCAGCAAACTCGACTGCGCAGCCACTACTGTCTCATTCCCAGAAGGTACGCCGTACACGGTCTTTCCCACATGGCCGTGGCATCATTCCATGGTTGGAGGAGAGAAGAAAAAGGTCTGAGAAATCACAATCATGTTTTAACGTTTTTTTTTGTTTTGTTTTTTTTTATGTTTCACGATATTATTAGTATTTTTTACACGTCGTGCTGCTGGTGTGTCGTGCTGTGTGCAGTGGAGCTTAAGGGAGAACTGCTCATCCCCTAGTTGGATGAACGTGACAAAGAGAGAAGAGCTGGGACTTCTCCTCCCTCTGGACGGGTGACAGCAGGCCACCCCCGAGGATGACTGCCCTCCCCCCCGGTTCCCCATACTGTGTCTACGGTGGCCAGCATCCTTTCACAAAGATCTCATGGCGATATTAGTAGTGGTAGACCTACATTATTTCCCTAGTTTCCATCTCAACCGAACACGCTGCTCATATTTTTCTTTATACAATAGCGGGGCACAGCATTGGCGCTGTGTGAAATGTTAAGGTTGGCATGCGGTGGTCCATGGACCCCCCCAAAGCCCAAAGCCCTGGGAGCCTCCTGTCACACCGTCCATATGAACTGGGAGATCTGCACACCAGGCCTGCATCAAACTGGCCTACTACAGTATGAAACCCGGGAGGGGTTCGCCAGAGAGGCTTGCGTCCTCGCTGCCTGCGTGACTGGAAAGTGAGAAGCACCTGTCCACAGACACTTATGTCCCAGCGGTGAGACACTTACGGGATGATGGAGAGCGTGGTGGAAAGAGGGCAGCGAGGACCCCCCCCCGGGTCATCCGGCCTGTATTCGCTTTCTTCTTTGTTTCTGTGTTTACAGCCTTGGGCTAGACTGGTCTCCGTGGAGTTCGGGTCTTTCGGGAGACGGTGGCGTTTGTGGTCTCGTCAAGACTGCCAACTTATGCACCCCAGAAAAAGACAAGAAAATTGACAAAGGAAAAAAAAAAAAACAAAAAACATTTCTTTACCTGGTGTCAGAAAAGTTACTCTCCACTCTGTGATGTATACCAGTATGATAACGTGAACCCCACTGCAGACCCACAGACCCATGACCTCTGACCTTTACCCCCTAACCTTCTCCCCTCCCAGGGATCAGTGCTTTTGTGTGTAAAGAGCTATTGGTAAGTGTACTCGGTAGCAGTCGCGGAGGGAGCCGTGAGTCAATTTCTTATTTCCAAAAAAAAAAGCCTTATTGTTAACATATGAGACGTTGATTATGTATTATTTTGATTATTGTCATTTTACCTTGCAGACTTTTATTTTCCTTTTTTTTCTTAACAGGAATGTTGCATTTTTTTACGTTAGTGGGAAAAATAAATAAATGCTTATTTGATCATATTATGTTAGCAGGCTTTCTATTTTTTCACTTTAGAAATGTGTAATGTACATTTGTGTGCATATATTTCTCTCTGTGTGTATATAATATATATATATATATATATATATATATTATATACACACAGATATGCATATATACACACTCCCACATGCATAACATATATAAATAAACATAGATCATAGATGATATATATCAGCCCGAATGTTACTACACATTTTGCCTTTCTTGTTTTGATACTGCTCAGATCGTGAGCGGCTCATGTACAGATGATACGATGGGTTTGATTTTTTGATTTATTTTTTTGCTTATTGTTTTCATAACCGTGGGAAATATTGTGTGTTTCCTTGGAAACAACGAAGGGAGGTTGATCTGGCGAGAAGCCACCAGTGACACTTAAATATCTACCGCTTGGTAGAGCAGTGCCGGCACTGGAGGTAGAGATGTAATTATTCCTGGTAGTGGTAGTGATAGCAAAAGCTTCATTTTTTAAAGCGGTAGATGGACTGATCTACTAAACTTTGAATATAATACACTAGAGTATAACCAGTCAATTTTTGCTGTACTTGACTAATTCTACGGTACATGGTGAATTTGTACAGGGCAGTTTGTTTTTCTATTTCACGCGCAAGTTGTTTTTATACTGTCTTTATTTCTACTTTTACTTTTAGCAGAACTAATGTATCGAGTAGCCAAATACCGGCCCGGATTTAAACATCTATAAGTGAAGGATTCCAGCCTGCTTTCTGTACAGCTTGGCCCCTCTGTGTTTTATAAAATGTCAACGTCTCTGCTCTGCTTCTGGAGTTCCTTGAAGGCACTTTCTGTGTGACCCGACCCTGGATTCGCTCTTGTTTGTTCCACCATAGTTACCAATAAGACGCTCAACCCAGCTGCATGCTGGGGGGTGCCTCTGGAAGTCCTCTGGACCGCCTATCAATTCTTATCATAGCAACATAACTGCAGAGATGTCACATGAGTCATTTTTTGACCGGCCCACTCCTGTCCGGGGAATAGGAAACATACACCTTGTACCCAGTCAGTCCTCTACAAACCACAGCCCAATAACCAAGTGGTACCCCCAATCAAACGTCCATTAAAGAGCCCAGCCCAGTTCAAACTCCTCCCAAAGCATATTACTCCCCCTACACCAGTGTTTCTCAACCCGGTCCTCGGGAAGCCCCAGAAAATCCACACTTTTGCTCCCTCACAGCTCCCTGCCAGACAGTCCATGGGGTGGGAGCTGGGAGGGAGCAAAAAACATGGACTGTCTGGGGCTTCCTGAGGACCGAATTGAGAAACACTCCCTTACACACAAGTCCAAACCAAGTCGAGCAACCTTACCCAGGTAAAATCTTTAAGACAGGGTCACTTGGGGTCCACACTTTCAACCAGTCTGATGTGACTGACTGTTTCCAGGTCCCAGAAGCAAAGAGGGGGACCTTGGGCCCAGTGCTTCAAATGCAAAATCAACAGATAGCACGTTTCTCAAGGTAAACACAACAGGTCACTCCGCCCAGCAGCTCTGGCCAACTGAAGAGCTGCTTCTGCAAAGCACCCGGAGTGACTAAAGCCGTAAAGAGGCTTCTTGACAGGCTCTCTGTCTTACGGCAGGGCCCCGCTGTAGCCAACTCTGTTATATGGCATCAATACATAGTCTCAATAAAATACATACATAAAAACACAATTTCTTTTCATTTCTTAAAGGGGGCAGATCAATGTGGGACGGCAAATAAAAACTGGAAGAAAAACATCATAAACCCTTTTGAAAAACTGCAACCCAGAGGGCCAGTGATAGGTTATAAATTGTTGCTGCCTTGTAGTTGGGTGTGGTCTTCAGACTGCTGGGCATGGTGTATGGAGGAATCCAGGCAGTGAAAGGGGGGGGGGGGGGGCACTATGACTATATGTTACCTGTAGATGTAGCAGAGCGGTCCAGTGAATGGGGCGGTACGGGGGTGTGCTGGAGGGGTGTGATCTATCAACAGCAACTACCACAACAGGAAAAAAACAAAAAAAGAACAGTAAGAATGTCGATTTCCATGGCCGAAAGTCACCGGTTCCAAATGTGAGGTCTACCTGCAACAAACAGCTGGTCACAAACTTCCCTCTATGTAGATATGTTGACTTTGTATATTAAAGAAAAGGTTGTCTGAAAACTTGACCAATGTCTGTCCTTTGCCTCCTTTTGCTGACTCTTTGGGCGAGCAACAGTATGAGGGATTTGCGTGATTGAATTAATGTAATATTTGTTTATATCTGTATATACAGAATGTCCGTAAACGTGCACATTTTAGACAATTAACGCAGGCAATATGTACTGATTGCAAACTAACAACTACCCTATCGTGTTTCTACAAACCATACCAATTAAACACTAACAAATTAAACTTCTGCTAGCTACGCAATTAGAAATATCTGCGCACATCTTTTTGTGACATCTGGTATATACAGTTTAAACAGAAGGTGTAGTGATGCATAGACAGTTTGCTGATGTGAATTTAAGCTGCATACTATGATAGCATCTTGTTTGTTCACTTGTCAAGGATGATAAATGCAGTATCTACGTTCATCAGTAGGGGGTGGTATTGTACAAAGAATACTTAAAAGTAGTGATTGAGTATCATCCAGTAATATCTACTGGTCTGCACTGCGGTATAACTTCGACTTCACTAGCCTTTTCACAGGGTTGTTCAAGTGGAAAGTCAAGAAATAAAAAAAAATCTATGGGACCTGGGAATAATTATACATAAGTGGAACACAATCACTGAAAGCAAAATATCCACACTGTTGAAATACCAGGACATTGTTAAGAGGGATGTAGTGGCCATTGTGTAAGGATGTATTACTGGAATAGAAATAAGAAAACAATAATAAGAAAATACCCGTGTTTGTTCAATGACAGTCTGGCTACTCGTGAATGGACAAACATTCCACTGGATGTCATTTAAGAGAAGGCAGAGTTTTTGCACAACACTTCTTTAAAAAAGTATGCATTTGCTTTGCGATATCCAAAGCCATGTCCCTAAAAATTATGAAAAATATTTTTTCTTTTCTATATTTGTTAAAATTAGACCGGCAATTTCAGGGACACAGGCCTTTCTTCGGCAAAATCTATAGCCTGTAGAGTAGAAATATCTTCAGTGAGTTTGTTGTCTTGGTTTGAAGTCTATTTTTATTTTGAAATCGAAATCGAAAATTCTACTTGTCAAAGAGATGTGCTCTGCCATTTGGAAGGGATTTCTGCCTGTTATTGAGAGCAGATTTTCTCACTTGGTCTAAAACTTCTTGATGTGGAAGATGGTATCACGAAAGAGATGCCAAACGGCTAACAGGAATGCGGCGTGCTCTCCAAAAACTCCTTTGCCTAAAGGCTTTATTGCAAATTGATCACTTTTAGAAGGAGATCCAATGTCCTAAGAGAACTGTACCACTTTGATTTGGGTTTTCTCCATCTCTAGAGAGTAAGAGGATGAGAACAGTCTCTGTTTCCTGTTGATATGGAGATTTAGTGCGTCTTTGCCACTTTTAAAAATCTGTTTTTCCTTTAGTATTAACCAGAATGTTTATCACTTAGGCAGAGTCTCAAAATGGAGGACAGGGCTGCTTTTGACATGAAGGGGCTGTGATGCATTAAAAAGCCATCCCATAATGATATCATCAGGCATGCCTTCGGTGCAGGCAATGCGGCGTTTCTATGACCATCGTGACCTTTTTAGCAAAAGAGCAAAATCAGTGAGTTTAGTCGGATTTCTTCAGACGGAAGATCGTCTCTGTTCTTCAGCCGCCATCGATTGGCACCCGCTGCAACCCTTAAGATGCTACATCATTAGTGTTTCAAGGTCAGTAAGTCAAGCATCGTGTTCTGAGATCCAAGAAGGGAAAACTAAGATATGTGTAAATAACAATAATACTTCTTTTTCTATTGTAATGCTATACTGAAAGATCATATTGAAACTGGAGGAAAAGTAGCAAGTTACTCAACTGAAATGCGTATATATATATATATATACACACACACACTCACCGGCCACTGTATTAGGTTCACCTTGCTAGTACCGGGTTGGACCCCCTTTTGCCTTCAGAACTGCCTTAATCCTTCGTGGCATAGAT
>JAODKL010000044.1:8497927-8522693 GCA_026780765.1 Petrocephalus schoutedeni
AGCTTCAAAGCTTTCTTCAGAAGACTTCTTCTGATTGGGTGGGGGTGGAGCCTACAAAGGCTGCATAGCTGGGGCAGGGCTTCTGGACATGGTTGAGAAGAGATGAGAAGCAGATGCTGGGCGTCACATACCTTTGTAGATTCCAGGAAGCGCTCAGGTCCAGACCCTCTCCTACCCACAAGAGCTTTAAATCTGAATCTTAGATGCACTATATTTGGCCGTTTCCTGGAGTTTTACTAATTTTTCTGGGAAGGATGCTGAGATATCTTACTCATTCTGGAGCCTCATTAATGTTCTGTTGACTGTGAGCAAGAAGTGCTCTGGCTGTATTCCTTTTGCCATGGTGACACTCCTGTGTGCTCCCAGGTTTAAGATATCTGCAGAACCAGGTTTATGTATTAGAGGAGTCAGTGTTCCATGTACAGCTGTAGAGCAAAGGGTGGCCAGCTAGGCTCTATGATTAATTGGTCAACTGCACATGATTCAGAGTGAAAGCAGGCTAAAGTGAAGAACCCGGGAGAATCTGTTTGTTTATAAAGTTTTTATATTTCATTCATAGTTGTGAGTGTTTTTAATTGTCTTTCAATCTATCTGTATAATGACCATTTCATTGTTAAAAACCATACTGAAGAAACCTGGTCATGTAACAAGAGTTTATTTAAATTTAAATATGAAACTACATCGTCAAATTTGCTGGGTTGAATCTAAAATATATTTTCTATTGCTGTTTTTATGTGACTCCCAGTGGCGAATCACCTGTTTCCGTGTGGAGATTGAATTTAGGTAATCTCTGCTTGGTCAGGCTGACAGGCTGATTTAGAGAATTAGGAGGGGCAGATTTATGTTTCTGTTTTTAACTGTCTCCATCCAGCGTCTGACATCTCAGAAACGTATCCAGCCGGCACTTCAAGAACCTACAAGCCTTTGAGAGCAGACTGGACCGTCAGCTTCAGCTCATTCTGTTTATTTACTGGGTTTGAGCCGCCGAAGCGTTCTGTGCAGTGTTGCTGTGGTAAGACCAAACACAGGCTACACTTAGTGTATAGGGTATAAACATCTGTGGGGCTTTCTAGGGGTACATAGCGCGATGCTTTCCTGCCATTCCCATTAGAATGCCATGATTGGCAAACTTCCTGCAAATTCTCTGGGGAATACACTGGAATTCATGTAACTCAAGTGGGGTGCCACTAGAGATTTTGGGTCCCCAGCCAATGCAATTATGTTTAAAAAAATGTAAACTTTTCCCCCTGGGTGCAATACGGGATAAGACAGTCGATTTTATAAGCAAGTAATAACGATGTAAATGATATTTTTACGCAGCTAAACAATGCTAATAGCATCAATCCCGCAGGGTCGCCGGACCCTAGCTTCCCCCACGATAAAAATCATCGACACTGCAACGATATTGCACAACTGGAAATATTAATTTGACTCTGAGGATGTTTATACAGTCCCGTACTTATTTGTCTGCTGTAGGATTATATAAACACTCTCAGTGTTAAATGAGTTCTCTCGTGTGTCCAAATGACACAAACCTCGCTGTTTACCTCTGGTGACAGCTGTGCGTAAGCCCTTTATCGCTGTCCAAAACGCGGCACTTTCTCTTCTAAAAATATACGGACTGCCATGATTACTGACCGCAGGGGGACAGAAAAAGCGAGAGATCTGTATCCAAAGATAAATACGAGGTTAGAAGATATCTCTGGCAGCTCGCCCCTCCTTTAATCTTTAATAGTTTGGTCTGCTCCTCCACGCTTTCAGTTTGGCTAAGAAGTGTTGCGCTTAGGGTTGCCACATTTCATGCAGAAAAATAAAGGACGCCAGAACCACTATGTGCCAGGTGAGCCAGGTGGGACGCGCAATTTCATTCTCAAATACGGGACGATTCCGTATTTTAAAGGACGGGTGGCAACCCTAGTTGCGCTCACACTGCCTGTGACAAATCATTCGTGATGTCACGATGAAGCCTAGTGTGTTGGATTTTTCCACAAATGATTAATTAAATGGAATGTTTCTGGGCGGTTCGGTTTCATCTAATGGGACGGATGGAAGATAAATGTGATAAATGTGGGTCTGGTGTTCTGTGTGATCACCCGCAAAAAAAGATGATGCAAGTTCAGTCGGCGCGTGGAATGAGGGATCAGTGTCGAGGCCCTTAACATCAGCTCAGTGCTTGTCCTTATATGGAATGTGCCTGTGGGACTCTCAGTTTGTTTTTCTTTTTCAAAATCAAATCAGAATGCTAATCTGCATAGCTCTGACCCTGTGCTTAATAACCAAGTTAGCTCGCTATTAAGCTCGACTTCCAGGATTGCCACTACTGTACCTTAGAGAATTGTGCTTATGTAAAACTAGCACTATCAGTATGTGGGTACGATGAATGGTGAATATCCCATATTGCCCCATTTCCATGTCCTCTACTTCCTCTAAATTCACCATGTCTGTGTAAATTTAGGCAGACGTGCACTGACACGCGTCGCCCGGCTCCATGACACAACACAGATTATCTTAAATTTATTTACATCCTGGTCAGGAGAAGTGCTTGGAAGATGGAGGATGAATGGATGGCTGTTTTATTTTATACACGTCCATGGATTATTGTTATTGTCGCTAAATTATGCTATCAGTAGTAAGTTGTAAAGGGGGCTTGTCCTTTTTTAGCCTGCTTGAGTCGTACAGAAGTACAGAAGTTGACTGGTGCACTATTTCGAGGAAACAGGAAGTGCTTTCAGAAGCAAGGCACACTTCCTGTGCATGCACTTATTTTAAAAATGTCAGTGTAATCGTCTATCTTGATACTGGGAAATGCCATTGGGGCCATTTACAAGGTCAGTTGTTAGAAAATGCTCAGTGTTACTCCCAGGGAAATGTTTCCCCGCCTTCCATCCACGCTGTTCATTATTTCCAGTAAATTTGCTCCCAGTAGAAACATGTGTCCATTCACACAAAAGCACAGGGTCCTTCTCTGTGTACGCTGTGAGATTTTTTTTTTATCGGCTAGTTTATTTCCTAACAGGAACTCCCATTGAATTGCACGGACTTGATCATGCAACGTGCTGTCTAAAAAAACGTCCACGGGGTGGCAGTGTTTCTACACAGTTTTTTAGGGATATCAGACACATGTAACTGAACCAAATGTTAGCAGGGTTTCTCCCTGGAAGGAGAGCACTTGTGAACGAAAGGCTGCTGATTCATTTCCTCAACCAGTAAGGCACCAGTGAGGTTCTCTGAGCAAGGAACCGCCCCCAAGCCTTGCTCCCCGGGCGCTGAATTAGCTGCCCACTACTATGTCACATATGGGTTAAATGCAGATGTCGTTATTGTGCGCAGTGTGCTGTGGTGTCTTCATCTCTTTGCTTGGCTGCGGGCGCCTGTGTCACACTGAAGTGTCCTCGGCCGGTTCCTGACTTCTCCTGGCCCATCCATTTTGCTGCCACCAGAGAGCCACCTCGCCCCAATCCACAGCTCCCTCATGCACTTATTATCCAGATCACATTCAGTCCTCTCCCTATGTTCCCTCGTCTCTTCTTCATTAACTTCTACAGCTTACGAAATAAAAGGTTAATATAAACTTATGGAGTATAATTACAAATTCAGGGAAATCTTTAGGAAGAAACTACAAACAATATATTCATTATTCATTTTACCAAGAAACCACTCATACAAACCTGAGTCTGTTCAGTTAGTATTTCTGATGTGTAGTCTTATCTGCCAGGCTTAAGTTATCCTAATCTCGGCCCCCTAAGAACCAAGACTGAATTTTCCTTTTCAATTTAGCTATCTGGGCTTCACTGAAGTCTATCTTTCAGGCTTTTGAACACAAGATATAGCAACAGAGGAGGATAATATGAGCAGGCTCCAGATAATGTACTAAAGCTCTTGTTGTGCACCAAACGCAAGCCACACCAAAAGCAGAAGTAGCCTAGAGATTACACTGTGGACAACACATTTAGATTTTAGACTGTGTATTACAGTTAGAGCCACAACCAAACCACACAGCATGCTTCCAGTTTATTGACACGAAACTGGAAAGTGCCCATTTCTCAATTTTTTCCTAGTTAAAACCACAGACCCACACGGAGTCGCACACATGCACCTGCAGCAGACGAGCCAGCAGTAGGGACCCAGAGAGAAAATACAGACATCCAGAGCGCATACACTTAAAAATAGCTATTTAACACACATCAATTATTTAAAATAAACAAAATGTCAGCCCTTTATTCTTGAAACAACTGAATGACCATAATGAAAAGTAAACTCCTTAAAAATTAACTATATTATGAATAATTTAATATTGATTATACATTCTACCCACAAACATTTCAGGAAACTTATATTTTCAGGTACCTATTCACCATAATTATGTACAATAAGATAGTTATCTGCGTAGTCTTAGCATGTTCTGTCCTAACTGAGCTATAGTCTGTCCTGTTTTAGTGCTCTTGAATACTGCTTACATTTGGCCATGGACAGGCGGAATAAAGGGCATAGGTCAAACAAGCACAGAGGATCGTGGGAGAAAGTTGGCTTACAGAAGGCTACGTACTGTGCTCAGCCGTCTCGCCTACATGGCCGCTCTAGCATGGAGACTTGTAAATATTCAACATCAACAACCCCAACTGCTTGCCTGTCCATTGGCCTTCCTGGCCTGTGGCCTGAAATGGCCTGTCTGTTAGATTAATCTTTCATTTGTTCATGCAGTAGGATACAGGATAAGACGGCATAGAGTCATGGAAGGACACGCCATATCGCACTAAACGCAGTCAAAATGACAAAGGAATTATTTTAGTATTTCATTTTAACATAAAACTATAATTTTTCTAATATGTGAGCTTGGTGTTGTTCATCCTCCCAATAAATAGACTGTTTAATATTTAAATGATTAAGTTGTGTCCCACCCAATCTCAAACTCTCTCCTATGCCATTGGCCGTTAGCCCTGAAACACTCCATTGGACTTAAGCGACAGTTATCGATTATTGATTTTTTTTTTAAACTTGACCTTTGGGGGCTAGCATTAATTCAGTGATATCAAGATGAGATGCAGAAGTAGTCTGTGGATATCACTCAAACCCCTGACACCTTTAAGTAGATTTTTCTAAAGATCCAGCTGTCAAAACCAAAGTTTTGCAACTGCCCGAAACCAGCCAATGTGGTTGACTCGTGACGTCAGAGAGGGTATAGATCATGAAAAGAGCTCGGTGCCTGTCGGCGCAAGTTAGTTAGTGTCTGGGCTCAGCTACGCGGCACCAGCCACTGGTCAGCAGCCTCGGGCTCATTTAATATCCAGTGAGCGGGAACGTCATGTACCTGCGAAGAGGTGTGCGATGCAGCGACTGAATGGAAAGGTTAGGTGTGGCAGAGCCGGGGGAAGAGAAACTCCGGGCAGGATGCTGACAAACAGCAGAGTGAGAGTGAGGACCATCCTGCGAAAAATAGACGACAAAGCTGGCAAGACCATAAGGATCTTTGCGAAGGACAGGTACTGCAGCCTCTCTAAGTGCAAAACCCCCGACTTCCACTCGAAAACTAAAGGGCTGACGCAGGTGATTAACACACGCTGAGGAAATACAGCTCAGATGAAAAGATGCAGAAATATAGCACATAAATGCGTAGTTTGGGTTAATGCCTTGATGTACTTTCTGTGAAGGCCTTTGGCAATGCGTATAACTGTACAGTAAGTCGTCCTGGGGGGGGCATACTGCGTCATTCTTAACGCATTATTATGCAGGAAATATGGTTCATGCGATAATTAATTTGAAAGCCAGCCAAAGTCTTCATCTGCTAATTTGTGGAAAGCGCTTTGAATTCAATAGCGGTGCATTAACACCTGGCTGTCGATTTCATGTTTAAGAGTTTAAGAGTGTTTCTTTCTTCTCATTAAACTACTCTATCTACAAATTTAAATAACTGAATGAATCCGCTAATGATGCTTCAGGTGGAGTGTGGCTCTGAGGCTGGGGATTTGTGCCAGGAATGCCTGGAGTGATTATACTCCACTGGGCCCTTGAGCAAGGCCCTAAACCTGCAATTCAGGGAAAATTTGTGGGTTGGTGGCAGGATTGGCACTCCAGCCTCCAGGAAAACTTCACACTGTCCAGCTCCACCTGAACAGTGTGGTGCTGAGGTGTCACCCACCGCACCCAGGTTCTCATCCCTGAGGTGGGTTGTGGTGCGCATGCCCTGTTACCTCACCTACCTAATGATGCTTAATATACCTTACCTTGTTCAGACCAACTAGCAATTTAGACAGGGACTCTAAGACCTTTTGAAGGGACTCTTAAGCCAGGTGCAAAAAACAAGCTGGATGTATACGTGCGTATCATCCATCATGATGAAAACTGCTCTAGTAATTGCTGAAGTCCCCATATGCTATAAGTGCTGGATTATGGAGAAAGGTAAAGTCCAAAGGTAAGTCGTTTGGTGTAAATAGCGTTATGTGTTCAGAGTGGCTGTGGGCATTTGGAAATGGGTGCTGAGCTAAGGCGAGCAGCGTCAGGTGGGGAATTCCAGCTTAGAGGGGCTTTACAGCGCGCCACTGGGTTTGTGACTGACTGGAGCGCGTAGTGCGACACTTTGCTGTTTCGTATTAGCAGTAGGTTGTAACAGTGGCATCCCATGCAGGATGTTTTCTGGATATGGTCTGTGTGGGATTTGTGAAGACGTGGACTGTCTGACAAAGATCTGGGAGGGAACAAAAACGTGGAATGTCTGTGA
Source organism: Petrocephalus schoutedeni (assembly GCA_026780765.1). Taxonomy (NCBI): domain Eukaryota; kingdom Metazoa; phylum Chordata; class Actinopteri; order Osteoglossiformes; family Mormyridae; genus Petrocephalus; species Petrocephalus schoutedeni. Next base: position 8,504,643 of record JAODKL010000044.1, read on the forward strand.
GTTGGATGAATGGATGGATGGAACGATTGGCCTTTGACATTACAATGAACACGTTTCTCCCACATCCATGCATCCACCCACCTTCCAAGCCTACCTACACAGTATTAGAGAAGAATTCTCCTGGAACATGCAAGACTCTTCTTGGGTTGTAGTTCTCCTTTTGGCCTCTAGGTGGGAGTCACAGCTGCTGAATGAAATGCCACAGATTGCAGCGCAGCGCTGCACGGCATCCTTTAGTGCATCTGCTTCCCTTTATGCTTGCCCAGGTCACAGCAGTATTTCCACATTACTTTTATTTCAATTTATGAAATGAGGATTCATGGATAGTGGGCACTAGAAGGCCTCGGTCAGACATTTGATTATATAAATGACTATATTAACGTGCATTATGTTTATTAAATTGGAACTGCCATCGTAATCGCTGTATAATTAATCTTTTTCTGAGCTGTGATCTAGCCTGATCCCCAATTCTCCTCTGTTCCCTGGTCGGCATGTGGGACTGGGAGCCAGAATGTGGACTGTCTGGGGATCCCCGAGGATCGGGTTGAGAAGCACTATATTAGATTAATCATAAGACTTGGAGAGTAGGCTTTGATCTCATCCGGGTTATATACACATTGAAGGGAAAAATACAAGCTCTATTTACACCATGTTCCGCTGATGTAATGGGGCCATTGTTCCATTTGCTGCCTTACGTTTCGGCCTGATTTGACATTGAGGCAGATGATACTGTAGCTCTTTCCCAGATCCTGACGGCTAACGTGGAAGTCTGGAGAGCTGTCCTTGTGCCCTGACCTTGTGACCTGACCTTCCACTCCGACCTCCCCCTCTTCCCCTCCCCTGTCGGGCGGGGGCCAGGAGAGGCCCCATGCCCTGTCCTTGGGGCCTCCTCAGACATGCAGTGGGTTCAGGCCACGTGGCACCGGCAGGCCTCGGTGGACGCGCTGGAGCCTCCTCTCACGCTGGACTGCCCGAGGTAGGATCGAGATGGCTTTGCATCGCCACGGTTACCATTTAGGAGCGCAAAGCCAGGGATTAGCTGGCAGGAGTAGCTTCTACGATGGTGGATGTCCCCTCTCTGCATCAGAACGCGCTGTCTCTGTGAATCAGAGGTTTAAAGGAGGAAATTCTCAGCTTTCGCTTCCTTTTACTGAAGAAAAGGAAATTATTAGCCAGAGGCCTGGAATTAGCTGCTGGGCAGCACAGAGTATGGGGCAGGGCAGGTTATGCACCAGTAACTCCAGCTCAGCCCAGCAGGAAGAGTGTGGAAGCAACCAGATCAAAGCAGAGCTGGCTGAAGTGGATCTTTTGAATCAGGAGCAGTGAGCTGTTCTCAGTTAGCAGCCAGTGGCGGGTGTCGTTTCAAACAGCCGGGCCTCGAATGGAGTCGTCTAATAAATTTGGCAAATGAACTCAAGCGAAGTCCATGAGGTGCCTGGATTTTTGTATCTTGAGGTTTAATTTACCGAGGCTTAATGGGTATAAATTAGGCTGGGTGTTTCCTTTCTCGTCCTGTATTGTGACGCTGTACCTTACTGACATTTGTACAGCCGCTGTCATAGTTCAACAGGCGATCAGGTTACTGTAATGCATATAACTATATATAACAGTGTATGGATTTTCACTTATAAGTGCCTTCAGAGAGGTAAGGATGACTCTAAGTGGCTTGCAAAGGGGTAAAACAGCCGGGTACATCCTGGGTTGTTAGGCTAGGAGATGAGACTGCAAACACACTTGGGATTTGCAGGGCCTGTAGGGTTTGCACGCCAAGACTTTTGATGTTGTTAATTGTAGGTTTATAATGGAATAATATAGATTTGTCATAAGATTTCTTGCATGAACGTGAGTCTCAGTCCAGACGTGTGACAGCTGGCAACCCTGGGGTGGGGGGGGGGCACACAGCACAGGGTGAATGGAGGCAGACCTCGAGCCCCATGGTGCCGTAACATGATTGATTCTGTAACCCTCTGGGCCACTCTGTTATAGTGCAGGTTACCTTTGAATGATTTTAAGCCCTGGATCCTTCATTTAAAAGCCCAGTAAGGCCATCATTACAGCAGGGAACGACAGGAGATGACTGTCCATTCCGGAACTGGACAAAAATGAGCAGAACCAGTATCTCACATAAGTGGTTTCACTGGGATCTACGAATGTACTGGTACTTTCCCTCTCACTGGGAGGTACTTTCCCTCTCAAAACAACAGTGGGCTTATGTTCCACTGACAAGCCAGCACTGCGATCAAGCGATAAATTAAACAAATTTCTCGGTTTATTCATGACACGAAAAGGGCAGCGGCTGCAGACACTGTCCCCCCGCCCCATTTGGAGGCCGAGAGACAGATAGCATTTCGGCAGGACATTCTGCCCCATGTGGCCAGTATGCAGAGAGAGCAAACGAGAACCAAGATGGCCGACCTCGGAGCCAGTGTTCCAAATCAGCCGTGACGAGAGAAGACGGGCCAAAGAGGAGCCCGGCAGACCGGCCAGGAGACTCCAGGAGACCAGTTTCAGCCACGATACACATTGCATTCTGTTTATCAAGAATTTTGGGGTGTGACCTGATGCTAAGGGCCTGTCGATGCATGTCTGTGATTTGAGTGCCATTCCTAGCACGCTTTAGTTGTCTGCAATGATATCGCAGATGTTTTTTTTCATAGGACAATGGCAGTGAACATAGCATTCCTTAAACATTCTAACACTGTAAATTACAAGAAACTGCTGCCTTGTACTGACTTGTGGCCCACAACAGGGGGGGGGTCCAGACCACCCATCTGCAGGTTCCTGGAAATATGAGCCCAGCTGAAACGTTAAAGGTGTTAATTATGGAAGGGAAGGTGTTTTCTAGCGACATGCTGTGGTTTCAGGTGACAGTCAACCACAAGCTAACAGTTGCTCTGGAGAACAAACCAGACCAATAAAGTGTGTACAGCAGTCATATGCAGCAGGTGGGGAGTTCCTTCAGAGAAATGAAACCTGAGAGAGACTCAGGAGAAAGAGAAGCCCAGCCAGCACACTGGAGATTACCTTGAAAAGTCAGCCAAGGTTAAAGATTGGCATGCAAGGATCCTGCAGATAACGGCCAGCCCACTAGCGATCGACAATCATTCCTCCCACCCCAGTTTTTCTCCTTTTTACCACTTCGGTTCATTCTTTTCCTTTCATTTTGCTCCTTTCTCATGCCTTCTTATACCATTTTCTTTTCCATCACACATAGGCGCTTCTAATACCTGCCCCAATGCGCACAAAGACATGCCCACTCTTACTGGTAAGATGCTCACTGTCCACACTGTAAATTTTTTGGGTTGAATGATATCTTTTCTCATTTATTTCTTAGTCTTTCCAAAGGAGCGATCTGCTGTCACATGCAGCACAAACGTTGCAACAGCCGCCAATCAGCCTCCCGGGTTACCAGACATACCCCTAATAATGCCACCCCCGCACCACCAGCACCATTACCGCATGGTACTTCCCAAGCACCCTACTGTCATGTTCCCCTTGATGCTGTCCTCTTTGGGCCTATCGTCAGGCGCACCACATGACCCGAGATGAGCAAGCACTTTCAACACCGCATCGTCCTTCAGATGGCAATCTTGCAAGACGTGCATGTTAGATAAAGCATTTATCAGGGGTTAGCAGCCCTAAGGAGTCCCATTGCTGGGCTGGGAACTTGCTGACACAAGGCGGAGGTACAGAGTAGAACGCGACGTGGCCACTTACCTGATGAGCAACTGACGGACGTTCTCCGCACGTCCATGTGGGCTTAAGAGCTATGTAAGCGGATCGAACCTTTGGGCCGTATTCGGCAGGGCACTGGGGCCATCTTTGCAGGGTGAGGGCCGGGTGACCGGGTGTGACTGTGGGTGGGTCTCCACCTGTTTACCACCAGCCAACTACTGCAAAGTTCTTAAGGAGGAGAGTAACGGACACGGCCACACAGGGATTGAGAGGAGAGGGAAACTTCAGGACGGTTACGGAAGAACACCATGAGTCGGCAGAGGGTCATCTGCAGGAAATTCTCCCTGGACAGTAATCTGTAAGTAGTTCTGCACGGCTCGACAAAGCCGACACTGCTTGTGCAGCCCTGACAGATCCACAGTCACCTCTCCAGTTTAGTTGCGTTATCATAGTTAGGATATATTTTTTTATTTTAATAAAGCAACAATATCAGTCCTTAAAATATGCTGTATGTGTAATATAATATAATCCATCCATTTTCCAACCCGCTTATCCTGTTCAGGGTCGCGGGGGGTCCGGAGCCTATCCCGGAAGCTATGGGCACGAGGCAGGGAACAACCCAGGATGGGGGGCCAGCCCATCACAGTAATATAATATAATATAATATAATATAATATAATATAATGATTTTTGACCGGGTTTTACTGCTTAAAATGATCCGATTTGCCACCATACAGCAATGACAGACCGACTGAGGAGCAAATTGCCAAAACTCACTAATTTTTTGTTGCCTTTGAGATGGCCAATGAGCTAAAGGCTTCCTCACCATATGTTCCTGTACTGGGAAACAGCCACCCTGATTTGCTGATTTGCTTCGGTAGGAAAGAGAGCAGGTTCATTTGTATATATTCCATGGTAAGTGCCACCAGCAGAATGAGATCACACTTTCAAAGCAGTCGGGGATCCACCGTTTGGAATTGTGGTCACATGTTCCGTCCCTCACTTCCTCTCCTGGAAAATAATTCCTTTCATGTATAGGGCAAAGGGGTGTAACCCTTTCAAAATATTTAATAATAATCTCATACCTGGCAGGCTTACATATAATTTTTTTGAGGTATGAAGGGATTAGATGTACTTTTGTTACTAAGCCTGGAATAAAGAAGAAAAGCAGATTATTTGCGTGTTATGTATGCTTTGTTTGAAATGCCACTGTGCAGGAAAAAATTAAATCAATCAGGTGCCTTCAGCCTTGAAGTGATTGTGAGGTAGCATATGATGGTGTCTGGCCCCAGTCAGCGGCACTGTTTTGTTTTCTGTGTCAACCGTTTACATGTGAAGCGCTTTGGCCCCACCCCCAGGCCAGAGGTAGGCTGGTAGATCCAGTCAGTCTGGATCCTTTGTCCTGCTCTGCAGGTGACTTTTTTCACCCTTGCCTCTCCCTTCGAAGCTAACAGGTCCTGGAGAAGCTGGAAATCAGAAGGCCTGATGGGAAATGTAGTTCAGAGCTCAGCAGACATAACCAGAAAGCAGCGACAATGGACTTCACTTACCATCAGCCTCTGCAGCGTTGCGGGGAGGCCGCAGGCGGTAGTTGCACTGTGTCAGGCGTGACTCACACTGTTAGGCTCGCAGTGGAAAGCAGGGAGGAGCTTGTTGTGCATGTCAACACTCGAGGGTTTCACAATGAATACAAAAGGTGCAGAGCCAACCACTCCTGCTGGGAGGGTGGCGTAACGTCACAGTGGCAGGTGAGGTGAAAGCCCGTTCCTTCTCACCTCATGCTCACTCTCTGCAGAGACAGATACCTGGAAGCTGATTTTTCAGGGAGGGGGGAGAGTCCGTTAAGAGTCAGTCACCTGGTCTGGCTTCTGGTTCCGAGCCACACTGGCAGTCCTGCAGCATCTTGATTCTTACTTGACTCGGGTCAGGCCCAAACGGTAGTCCTAGATCCGGCCGCGTCTCATCATGAAGTCGAAGGCATGCAGCTGAAAAGAAAAATACAGGAGTTTCTCTGCTGAAATGAGGATGTCTGCTGGCGTAGGAAGTTTTTGGTCGGGTAAAGGACAGCGAGTCTTCAGGTGAGCGAGGCTGGGGTGCTCCCACCAGCTGGGTGGATGAGATTTTTAACACGCGCGCGTCTGTGTGAGATGGTTTTTCTTTCTGGTGAGGGAAAAATATGCGCTAACATTTATGTTGCCATAGTCTATTTGTTTTTTTCTTCTATTTTTTAGTTTATAAAGATTGCAAAAAAAAACAATACATTTCAAAGCTGTTGGGTTTTGAAGTAATCATGCGACTTCGCTAACGAGACATATTTATTATATAATTACTGACAATGATGACTACTCAGGATGTTGTACGTTGGCGACACTTTTAATATATAATTACTGACAGTAATGTGACCACTCAGGATAATGACAGTCCATAAATATTCCCTTGTGGACTAAATGACTAAAGATAAGCTATTTTAGTTATTTAAAGATCTCTGTCTCTAATGTGCCTTTCCTGTTCTTGGGAAGGGGGTGGCTTTACGACACACTCTCATTACAACCTCTTCTCCTGTTCACTGTTTAGCTTTTGGCTTATCGCTTGCTCAGCTATGGTGTAACCCTAGCTGCCCTCTAGCTGGGTGGCTGCAGCCTCTTCTCATTCATTACACGGCCCCTAACAAGCGTGCATCTATTATGATCTGAAGGCGGTGACGTTAGCAAACTGCTCGCGGCAGTTAACATAACGTCTCGGGAGTCCTGATTCTGGGCACAGTTCCACAGCGCCAGTATGAAACATATGAGAGGAAACGTCAGCTCAGAGTGCCAAAGTCGTCCGTGCCAACATTCCCACTCACCTGGTCCTCATGAGGCCTGCAAGATGGTGTGAGATTGAAGGTCATGAGTTGCAGTAGCTTCTTTGGTAATGGAGAAGGTTGAAGGGGTCGGCCTATCCTTTGTTTTAATTGGCTGCCCATAGCAAGTCTTATTGGCTTATTTACCATGAGGTGGCAAATGTGTGGTCCAGTTCTAAAGCCCCTCTCACCTGTCCAAGGGTCCGGAGCTCTGAGCAAAATAAGAAGGCAAAAGGCACAGGAGCTATGAGAAGGTATACAATTAAGGTGACCAGGTGATGTCAGGGAGGTCACTTTGAGCTACCTCAGGCTGGAAAGTTCAGAAAGTACAAATACAGACCAAGATTTTTTTTTCAACCAATTAGTGGAGCAAAAAGAGTCACAGTCATGGAGTACCCAACTGGTTAGTCGAAACAAAATCTTGGTCAGGATTTATACTTGCTGGACCTGCACTCCCACCTCGAAAGGCTCCTGTGCTTGGTTAAATATCTGAGTTCTTCTTGTCCTTTGACTGGTTTGTTTCCTTGATTTAAAGGCTTGTCCAGCTGTTTCACATTAATTGACATCAAGTGACACTTGCATGATTGTAGGAGACTGACCGGTCAGTGCTCAAGCAAAATCCAGGTCCTTTTAATTGAAATGGTAGTTCATGGTTCGTGAAGTGTTCTCCTTGACATGAGCTTTCTGGTCATCCTATGTAAGACGGCAGCATGGACATGTGTTTGCCTCTTATCAGCTCCACTCTGGATGGCGGGAAGCTGAAGAAGAGCAAGAGTAAGAAGCTGTTGGAGCCCAGGAACACCTGTAGCCTAGAAGAAACCCAGCTGGGTGTCCAAGACCATAGCAAGAATTCTTCCAAGCATTTCCTCAGCAGGTCAGTGGTCTTTGAGGGCTCCACTCATGGGTTACCTTCATGGACTCCATGGTTTTTCCTTACCTATGCTTTTCTAGGCCATACTAACAGTCTTCCTTCACTTTGATGCTTCTCGATTACTTTTGATGAAAAAAGTCCATGAATTGCACAAGGCTGATGTTCAAAGTTGGAAAATCGTCCAACTCTGAACATTTCGATTTTTACTTTCTGAACCAGAAATTTCTACCTGTTTTTTTTTTTTTTTCATTTTCATTTATTTTGAATAAAATTGCTCAAAATGATGTAAAGCATCATTACCTTGCACACCTGTCTTGTCTTACTACAGGTCCCAGACAGTGGACTCTGACACACACAACGAGAAGCCAGACGGTTCTTCCTCACGCAATGTACGTCTGGTGAAAGTGCTACTAAATGGTTAACAGCTGGCTCTTCATAAAGAACAATATTGTCGCGATTTTGACACGTTACCACCTGCTTATCACTATTGTATTTCAAGGGAAGGTGGTATCTCTGGTTTGAAAACTTTGCCCTTGTGCACGCTTCATTCCATATCCTGGAGTTTCATTTTCTATTCACAGAGTATCACAAAGCATGACAAAACATTCCACAAGCTTTTTCGAGACATCCCCGAAAACGAACACCTGATACACGGTGAGATGACCGCTGAACGCCTGCTGACTTCCCATCCTCTGCGCAAAGGTTTAAAATAGGACCGCTTAAACCTAGACTATGACAGAGAATCCAGTGCAAAGGGCAGTGGTCAGAATGTGCTTTCTGACTGCAAACAAAATGCTGGCAGTTCCTTGTGAACTAACACCCTATGAGAACTGGCTGTTATCAAGGTTCAATTAAATGTCAAGGGAACCTCATGTGACTCCACCTCCCTGCTTTTATTTTGTTCAGCCTTCACCTGTGCCCTACAGAAGGAGGTGCCCTACCATGGCAAGCTGTATGTGTCCGCGAACCATGTGTGTTTCCACTCATCAGTGCTGCTCAGGGACACCAAGGTAGAACCTTGAACTCTGACTGGCTGTAATCCAGTCATCCGGTCATGGACTGAACAAAATCCAGATATCCAGCCTTGACATCCTGAAGCACTTCAAATCTACACTTTAGCCTACAAGGCATCATCCTAATGACCTAAATTCCTGACTCATTTGTCACGTTAATTAATCGAAGGTGTTGATCCTGGTGGCCACAGTGAGGGGCGTGAAGAAGCAGAACACAGCCCTGCTGTTGCCGAACGCTTTGTCCATCCGCACCATGGATGGCGAGAAGGTCTCTGTTTATACAACAGCAAAGCCCTCTGAATGATCTAACAGACATGACCATTTTTGTGGCCATTGTGATGACCTATAATGGATTAAGAACTATAATAACTCAGAGTAACAGTTATGCAACTCGTGTTAGATATATGCTTCCGACTGATGGCTGACTGAATCCTGTTGTCCCTGTGCTTCACAGTATTTATTTGTGTCTCTGCGGAACCGGGAATCCTGCTACAAGCTGGTCTGCTCTGTGTGTCCTCATGTGGAGGTGGGTACTGCTTTGACTGAGCATTAATCCACTGATATCACTAGCATCCCTTTCTGTGAGTTAGCAACAGGCTAATAATTGCAGGTTACTAACATCCCGGTCTTCACCCTCTGTGAGTTAGCAAGAGGCTAATAACTGCAAGTTGCTAGCACCCCAGTCTTTACTCTCTGTGAGTTAGCAACAGGCTGTTACTGCCATCGGTCATTAGCATCCCAGTCTCTGTGAATAGCATTGGGTTGTTCTGGTCACAGGTCATTAGCATCCTTGTTTCTTTCGGCCTATAGACTGGGAGTAGCAACAACAGCCCCCAGGTGTCCTCTGCAGAAAACAGCATCGACAACAACTGGGATGGGGTAAGACTGCCCAGATCCATGTTTAAAATTTTTTTTATAGCACTTTAGCAGACATCAAAGATGAAACTCTATTGTGATACTTCACCCATTAATGGGCTCCCACTCCATGCTCTACAGCCCCTCAACCTGTCTAGAGTAGAAGAGAATGTTTACCCTGTGGATGAGGGAGACTCAAGTTTCCAACAGAGGTTGACCAGATTGAACAGAGGTGAGTCAGTGGTAATGTTCAGGGATGTGATAGTTGTTGTCTACACACAAACACACACAAAACATACAGCCTACAGTACAGGCAATACATAGAGATAAACACAATCCCTTGTAGTTCAGTTTTCCAAACACACCCAACATACACAGAATATGTACATGCAGCACACATGTACACACACTTTCTAATGGTCCACCTGTCTTGGGCTGAAGCAAGAGTACCAAGAAACATGAAGCTGTGTTGGGTTTTGGGTGGCAAAACAATAACTGTAAAAACCATTAATCCGATTTCCAGTAGCTCAACAGTACAGAGTTGTGGGGAATAGCAATAAAATAATAATAATAATAAATCATTTAGCTTTGATAGATTTTTAAATCTAGATTCTGATCTGTGCCACCAGACTTTCAAAGAATCCCATATTTTTTCGCGAAATTGAATGAATAGCATTTACTGTTAAATTTTAGAAATAAAAATGTGATATACGAAAAATAATAAGAATCAAAAGTTATAGTTTATCTGTGTACAATTTTTATTTCATGTATAATATTCATTTTCAGTGCTATCTGGATGAATATGAAAGCATCTTGAAATTTTTTTTTGATGTTTAATCTGTACCCTGGAGTCTGCGGTAAAAGATGATAGTCTTCCTTAATGAGCATGACTAGATTTGTTGTGTAGTTAACCTGTGGGTCTGCGTGCAAACATACAAGTGATCTTGATCCCTTTTTGGTCTCCACTGTCAGGTGATCTGTGGAGTGATTCACACGGCACTGTTGTCATGTAATGGTCTTGATTGCATCCTCAGACACAGCGTCAGATGGGAGCGAAAGCAGCCGTGAGCTGGAAGTTAGAGGTGCGTAGCATGCACACATGCACATAGACACCCTTCTGCCATGGACTTCCTTTGAAATTAGTCTGTCCTCTCCAACCGAACCCAAACAACAGAGGATAATTTGATAAGAAAGTTCTGCAACATTTTGTGGCATCTTTTGATGATGAAATGCAGAAGATGCTTTAAAAATGCTTTTTTTAAAGAGCAGTGGCGATGTCATCAGAAGCACAGTCAAGCTTAGGTTTTCAGGAGTAGAAGAAAAATGGCTCACATCCCTAACACACACACAACTTTTAGCACTCTAACATTCAGGCGAAGAATATAGCACGCAATTAACACGCAGAAAGCATGCACACTGAAGTCCAATGCCCATGCAATGTGTTTGTGGTGCTGTTGCTATAGCAAAGGTGTTGCTATTCTGGAGGGATGGAAACACCGGATACAGACAGAATACAAACAAAAATGAGCGTCAGACTTCACATTTAATATTAATGTCGGAATAACCAGGGATGGTGGGATCATGTGCCAACAAATAACAAACACTGACTTTTAGTCCAGCCTTGTCAGTCGTGTAAAGAAAGCTTTTACTGATCATTTCCGAGAAAGCCTATTGTCTGCAGCAAAGAAGTTGTTTATAAAACCAAAATACTTCAGGGGCAGTTCTGGGATTCACAATGCAGGAAGCAAATTGAAACTTGAATAGCTGCTTTTGTTTCGTCAGATAGTTAAGAATTCCAAACGGTTTTACAGCTATAATTACTTTAGAAAACCACCAAATAAATACCTGTCCTATGAGGTTATTTACTGTATACTGGCATATTAAGGTGCTAATAGATTCTGACATTCCTCCTTGGATAGGTAATTCCTGGGTTTGGACCATGACAGAGAGACTAAAGTCTGCGTTAGCCCAGAGGGAGTCCAATAACTTCAATCTCCTCCTCTTCATCTACCTCTTTCTGTGAGTCCCATTTGCTCTTCGTCCCACAAAGAAAAACTCATGATTTTTAAATATGCTGCACGGCAACGTGTACCAGTTACATGCAGCTATTATCAGACATTACCACACATGGTGTTGTTAGACAGTTATCGGAAATTTACTAAAACTCACTTTGAAGTGCATGAAGTAAAAGCGAGGATTACAACCTAAGCAGTGTTGAGTGATATAGAATATTATGCTCTTTTTTTCGTATGTCCTTGGGAATATTTCTAGAGATGATTTCTCTCTCGATTATTCTTATAAGTATGTTGACTTTCCGGATTGTTCTGGAGGGGGAGGAGTCAGAGTGTCGCGGGGAGGGAAACCTGATGTCGTTTTGCGGCTGTCCGATGGGTTCGGCTACCTGGAAAGTGAACATGTGCAGCGTGCGGTCTGACTGGAGCAGTTCTGCTCACGCCCACAGGGTGGTGCTACTCCTGGTGTCTTCGGGATACATCGGGCTGCGGATTGTGGCCCTGGAGGAGCAGCTCACCTCCATGGGCGCCCTGCCCCAATTCTCCCTGTCAGGAAAGTAAGTGCGCCCGATACCTATCAAAAACCTTCTGGGAATCAGACATGCTCTTATTTTGCTTTGGTTGAATTGTACAGCACTTTGGTCAGCCGGGGCTGGTTTTAAATATGGTGTATAAATAAATACTGACTGCAATGGACTGGCGTCCCGTCCTGGGTGAAAAGATAAGCATTTCAGGGGCCCCAGTCACTAGAGGAAGCTCATGAGTATGTGAGCGTGGATAGTGGCAGCATTAGTGGGCCGGGCCTTGGGGTGGTTGTGACTGCAAAAGTAACACCACAATAACTTCAATAACAAGTTGAAGTCTTGACCAGTAGAAGCAGTTAGAAGATGCGTGCACAATAAGATGAATTGTTTGGGTCACTCTACTGGCGTATATGTAAGTTGTGGCCAATGTAAGTAATGACAACACTACCTCCACTGACCCCCCCCAAACACACAAAAATGCTTTGAATAAAGCTGTCAACACTCCCTTTTCTGGAGCCATCATTTCATTCCTCCCACCGATTGTTGAAAATCATTTAAGCGCAAGGCATGCGATTGGGCGTGCTCCTTAACGGCTGCCTTTGCCGCATGACCGCTTTCCGATCCCTACTGCTCACCTTACCTAAGCTCCAATGCATGCACTGTCCCGTCACGTGACCAAGTTTTTAAATGCCACCGACAGACAGGAGAACAATCAGAGAATGCGGCGACGCAATACTCCCCCGGGGGGTAGCTGACACGCCACGGCGTTGTGAACCGCGGGCAACGTGAACCGACACGAACCCTCCTCTAGCTTCTTTATTTCTGGCGATAAAATTCCTGTTTTTACATTTTCTGACATTTAATCTTATTGTATTTCAGCTAGCTACAATATATCCACCTCTTCCTTGTTTTCAGATACAAGAACACGTAAGGGTTTGGCCTACAGCCTTCAGAGGACATCCTCAGGAAGACCAAATGTCTATCTTTGAAAAATCACTGGGCCCAGGTCCACATCTGGAGGACCTGTCTACCAGCCTATTAATTTTGGTGATCTTTGAAAGCACTTCAGCAGGAACTGACCCCCACCCCACCTGGGCTGAGATGCGGGGTTGTGTGTGGGGGGGGGGGGGGGACTGAGGCCACCACTGGCAGGCAGCTGGACTGTCTGACCTCCTTGGTGAACCTGACATCAGCATCAGCCTCAGTACCAGTGGGCATTCTGTTGCCAAAACGGGTCCCTCAAATATACTTCTATTTTTAAACCAACCCAAGAGTTGTGGTCCTTTTCCATTACGCTCTCCTTTTCTGCACAGAAAGTGAAAGACAGGTAAGCACCCCCCTGGGCGTCTCACCAGGGTGACTGATTAATCAGCAATGTGTGCGATCTCTCACGGCACAATACTCACGCTGATGCCATCTCGCCTTGCATGGCGTGATGGAGTGGGTGGAGGCACGCCCCGGAGTCTTTCTCTGGGGGAGAACGAAAAAACGGTGCAATGCGGTGGCCATGTGACATTCTCCTAGGAGATAAAAACACATGCAGGTATTTCAGATTGTTCTGGACTTGGTCAACAGCAGATAAGGTCGAACACACGTTAACGTCATTAAACAGGTCTGTCGATTTTTTTTTTGTTGTCATTTTTCTGTAACCCATTTATGATTTCAAAAGGGATTTCACTTTTTCAAGTCTGGGAAATGGTACAAGTTTTTTTTTCCCCAACATTTAATAGAGTACTGCAAGAACTGAAACTGATGCCATCTTTAATTTAAGCCATTTTCACCTAATATATTAGCAATTAAAATGTAAAACTGCTAAAAAGCTCCCGAGGTTTATATTTTTTTCCTTCAGACATAACTATTAGGTTCCACTACAGATCTTCTGAATTTGTTCAAAAAGCAGGTGATTTAAAGAAACGGTGGTAGCTATAACATTATTAATAATGATACAGGAATAGTATTATCTGATTCAGATAAGTGCCAGAACATTATCTGAGAATGTAAATTAATGAAGAATTATATGATTCTACAGCTGGCTGTAGAATGAATGTAGTTTATGTATGAGGACCATGAAAGCTGCGGCCTAATAACTGACCGCACCATCTGGTGATTATTATTAGGAATTTCTTTTGATTCGGTGCCGTGTTGAAGATGTACAGCTGTTAGGAAAAGAAGGTAAATGCGAGAATATCTTTCAGTCTGGCGCTTCTCTCGATGGGAAGAAGGGACCACTGCGACCTCTTTCACACCGATGTGGTGCAGGAGAAGTTGTGCATTTTCACTCGTCCCTGCCGACATCCCACGTTCTTTTCCTTTGAACTTTTCTGTCCCATTTCTTTGATTTTCACTCCTTCTGTTGAGCTGAGTAGTTCTTGATGTCACCTCTTTGCCACTGGTTTTGGTTTTGTGGGTGTAGCTGGGGTGGGCAGTTTTCTGGCTGAGGAAAAACTGGGGCCCAAGCCTCCAGACAGGTGTCCGCAGTCTTGATCTCATTGTCCCCCGAGACCCTTTGCACTCTGCACTCAGCTACAAGTTACATGGACTTTTTTTTTGCTTTTCTGTGAACTGAAATGTTCTCTGTAACTGTTTTTGACTAAAGGCCTCTTTAATGTCTTTTCCTGGTCATGAAAGCCGCCTTTCTGAGGTAGGCTGTGCAGTTGAACAAAAAATAAATTATGATGTGAGGATTTTTTTTTTTCTTTTCGTGACCAAAGATGCACTTTCTATAAATCATATTTCAGACTGAGGGGAGTGTAAAAGACACAGATGCTGGTCTCTTGGTCAAAGAAAATAATGTGTATATATCAAGAAAGTGGTGAGATGTACTGGAGTGGCTGGGTGACTCAGTGGGATGGTGCTCTCTCCTCATGCTTCCAGCTTCAGAGCTTTGGATCTCATCTCCACTACTTGTGTATGGGGTTGGTATGTTCTCCCTGGGTTTCCTCATGCCCTTACATGACATACAGCAATGTTTTAGTTGTGTTTTTGTTCGCCGTCTGGCGGAGAGCTGCTGAGGAGCAGAAACCTGGGCCATCTGGGAGTCCCCGAGGAGAGAGTTGAGGAGGGCTTGCATACAGTTAGGCGAATTAGCATCGTGAAATTGCCTGCAGTGAGCATGCATGTGCTCACCAACGGACTGGCGTCCCGTGCAGGGTGTGTATCCCAGCCTGGCCTGACCAGCAGAAGCAGCTGGAAGCTGCATGCACGATAAGATGTACAGTTTGTACTGTTTATGATTAATCATTAGGGTCACTCTGCAGACATAAATGTCAGTCGAGTCCAATGTATGTAATTACAACATAAAGGTCCATCATCTTGCTTTTGAGATATCCAGCGTCCTTTTCTGTAACACCACTGTGCCATCCACAAATATCTTGCTATCCCATCAAGTGACTGGTATTAATACATCTTTATTGATTTCAGGCTAAGTTTTCCTTTTAATGGTCCTTAACACATATTAATAGACTCTTTGAGTCGTCCTCAAGTGTGTTTAAAATTACACAATTGCCCAATATCTTATCTTATCTTCCTGGCAGGCAGCCAGCACATTATGAACACAGCCTTTTTTACACAGACCTTATAATCACACTCCTACTCTGATTCATCACTTCTTAAGATAAAAATATCCACATAAATATTTGCCTTTGCTAACAGTATTCACATTAAGCCCAACTGCCACTGATCATTCCACCAAGTTTGCAATCAGCTCCATATACGTGCCACATGTCTTCGGGTCCCTCATAGTATCGTCAGACGGGCCTCCAGTGGTCAGTTAGTATTACCAGAGTAACTCCTCCCGTGCGACTTTTTCCCGGAAGCATTCGCAAGCCGTGAACAACACACGGCTCATTTTGCCTTGTGGTCCCAAGGCACATACTATGACCAAATACTGTGGTAAAATAGGGTAGGCTCCCTAACCAAAACCACATTACTTACTATCTTGTGATGTTATTAATTGTTGTATTTTGCTATTGCACTTTTCCAGCATGAACACAAATATGCAAATAAATACAAACATCACAATAACAATTTCATTAGCAGAATTCAGGTAACCTTTACTGGTTATTGGTAGTAGTAAAGTACCAATGTAATGGTGCATTTACAGGTAAGCAATAACTTTTGGATTATGAGGCTATTTAACCACTAAAAGAAAGTGGCATATTTACACTTTATACATGCTTAAATAAATATATGTGCATATATATACACGCATGGAACTGTAAAAGTACCTTTCTGCTGAAATGTCATGTTCATTGGCCCGGGTACACAGTCCTGTCTGACGTTTTTTTTTTTGTGTGTGTGAAGTTTACATCTGTAGTAAGTAAAAGTTGGCTTAAGTTTATTTTATATTATTATTTTTATTATATAGTATTTTATAAGCACAGCCCGGCCTCACTTCTGTCACGTTAAGTCAGTATGATGGCTGCATACCGGGCAGGGCCAGAAATGTTTCATTCACCCAAGCGTATTTGGCCAAAAGGCATATCAGATAAGCATGACGCCCTGATAGGAGTGACGAGGGGTACTGGCTGCGTGTGCCAGGCCGCCAACTCTCACGCCTCTGGAGTGACACTCACGCTTTCAGACTCTCACGTAATAAATCTTACGGCAAATCTATATTACTCCATTAAAAACCGAAAACTAGCTACATCAAAAGTATTGCGGTACTTTGCAAACCCTAAATGCTATTTACAAGGTAATAAAACTGTTATATACTTGCAAATGCAGGTGCAGACTTAAAAAGTCTCACCCTGTGTGTGGATATACCTTGCCCGAATCACCCATTTTGGCATATTAACTAATAACAAAAAGCACATTATTAAAAGGAGCGTGTCAGTAGTTTTGTTTTATACTGGGTTGTGACAGTCAGTGTCAGTATTGCTGTTATCTACCATGACAAGCTGAATATAACATAAAAAATTTATTAAATGCTTCAAATGAAACATGATCCTTAAGATCTGTGAGCAAAGCTACAAGTTTGGGGTCTTTTAATAACATGAAAAAAAATCAACCCTTTAAACCAGAAACTTGTTTTTTACACACACTGAGAATCAGTGTCAGGCTGGTTTAAGGGCCTCCTGATTGCCCCAGATGAAGCTCGACTGTCCGGTCAGGTGACCCGTTCCCCGGGTGCTCTCGAGCCGCCTGATTGGCTGGTGAGCCTCATGCAGCATGCTGGGCTCAGGTCAGCGTGGCAGACAGGCAGACCATTCACGAGTCACCCCTTCAGCTGGCGCCCGTTCCCCTGGCTGCTTTCATGTGGAGTTTCGGACAGAGGGAGCAGCCGTTTCCACACTCCCTTCAGCCATGTCACCGATGGCACTTGTGATTCTCTCTTTCTTCACCGGTATCCTCAGTGGTGAGTGCCTGTCACTTCGTGTCTGCCGTGCCTCTGCACATCACTTACTGTCTTGCTTAAGAGGACCTGATTAAACAAGCATGTTTGGTGTCCCGCTGCTTACAAACCAGTGCATTAAAGGTTTAGAAGACAAAAGGGATTTATATACTGTGCTTTGCATGTGTTCATAAGTCTTTCATATTAGGATGCAACTGTTGCAAAAGTTTTATGTAAGTTTGCCACTTGCATGTGTGTTTAGGTATTTTCCAAGCAAAGTGATTGTGAACGTTTTTATTTTTAGAAAGTTAAAAATGTTAAAAAAACATTTTATCACCCAAAGCAAGCAATGAGAACATATAACATCTGCAAAGAGCAACAAATCCTAAGATAATAATAAGAATATTTTTATTGTTCCCCATAAAGAAATCATGGCTAAAAATCCCCCACTGTTTTTTCTGGGACTGTGTGCTGACATTGTGCTGACAAAGTTAAGGAAATGGAGAAGAGGAGGACGCGTGGATGGCTCTCATTAAGATCCCGATGGTTTATTATTGCTGTCCGTTATGGATGCCCAGCTGTGATGTTGTGTTTTGTCAGGTGTTTGCAGCCCAGGCGATCCCGGCCGGTCCTGTAACGCTGGCTGCTCTGGTGAGAGCAAACCCCTCTTCTGCTTATATTGTGTGTCATTGGCTGTAAACTCTGTGGCCCTTGTCATACATATATGAATTCTTTCAGAAATGTATGAAGATATTTATCGCTATAGGATTATCGAGTATAAAATTCCTCTGTGTGATTTAAATGTGGCCTATCCTGCAATTCAGTGTGAGAATCTGGTATAAGACCTGCCCAGTACATTGTATGTCCAAAGCAGTCTGTTCCTTTAGATGTCCATTATTCATTAAATATTACATAAGTCACATAAAT
>JAODKL010000044.1:8531192-8551562 GCA_026780765.1 Petrocephalus schoutedeni
ACCAATGGAAATGTACTGTACAACGTGTGACATGCAAAGTTAAGAATGGGAAGATCTATAGGACACTGGCATCTGCTCCAGTTCACAGGACGTCAGTCGAGCGAGGGCGAGCCGCGCTGCGGGTTGAGCGCAAAGGTGTTTGGAAACGAATTGGCCTTCATCACCTGTGACGACGTCCATGCTCAGGTGAAGCGAATGTCCCTCAACTTTGCAGAAGTGGCCGTAAGGCTGATGAAGGTAAGAGGCCCCTTGGTGTCAGTGAGCTCGAGGTAGAATAGAGATAAATGATATGAACCTGTAAGCCGACATGTACAATTAATGGGAAGATGTATAAGACACTGATGTGTTTCAGAATACTTGCCTTGCATCCCTACTTGACCTGCAATATGAAGGCTGATAAATAAGACTAAGTCGTTAATTAATTGAACAATTGAGGTTGATGATGGCAGTAGCAGGGTGGTGCAGTGGTTAGCAGTTACGTCATACCTCTGGGACCTGGGCTTGAGTCTCTGCCCTGACTCCATGTGTCTGGAGTTTGCTGTGTTGTGAAAGGTGCTGTATAAAAATGAATTGAATGTTCTCCCTGTGATGTCGTTGGGTCTCCTCTGGGTGCTCCGGTTTCCCCCCACAGTCCAAAAATATGCTAAGTTTGGAGGTACCTAATTGTCCAGGTGTGAATGGTCTATGACCGTGCCCTGTGATGAGTTAGAGCCATGATGACCGATGGTACTCTTCAACCAAACCAGCTCTCTGGCTTCTATATGTGGTGCCCTTCCTACTTCCTTAATTTTACTTTCTTGATTAAAATTATCCAACTGCATAAATTCAAAACTACATCACTCTATTCCTTCTCTCTGCATAAGGTTTCATAAACTATGATGCACCTCCTCACTGATCCTCTTTCCTTGGGTAGGGTCAGGAGCTACAGTTTCACCGTAGAGCCGTTTTGGCCACAGCAGAGCTGGTGTTGCCCTCGCTCTCCGGGTGGCCCATCAAAGTTGCCCTCAACCTGTCCACATCACTTAGCCTCCGGGTCAAGGGGAGCACCAGCCTTAAAAGCTGGTCCCACTTCTCCATCGCTGGCTACATCAAGCCAAGGTGTGTTCTCCATGGTTCTCACTAAGTGCTTTTGAACCTCTCTAAGAGTCTCATCATGAAGGATCTCTCTCCATTTCTCCTAGTGCCTATGTAGGGATCTCAGCCCGGATGGGTCTGGAGGGCATCTGTGGCCGGGCAGGGGTGGAATGGTCCATGGGACTCCGAACCTCCACCAGCTTGGATGGTGGCATTCAGCTCCAGAGAGGCCAAGACCTGAAGGTGTCACTTAACACACCTGAAGAGGCGATGGACATCATCCACTTCAGGTGAGTGGACCTGTTATTTATACAGTATGTGGCGTCAAAATAAATCCTACCTAATCTACGTAATATCTCAAAAGTCTCAAAACCTGTCCCATTATCTACATACCTATGCAAGATGTGTAGTTTATGTGTAGTATACTAGTATACTAATAGAGGATGTGAATGTCTCTCTAACACAGCTCCAGGACGTACAGTGTAAGTGGTGAGAGCAGGGAGGAGGTGAGAGGGCCCCGTGACCACACGGAGAAGAGCACCTGCACCCCACAAGACCGTGAGTACACCCCGATAGGACGGAGGGTCCTGCTAATAGTGCATGACATCAGACAATTAAAAATAACATTGAAGTGTACTTTAATTGCCCCCATGAACCTGTGCCTCTAAATCAGTGGTCTTAGACCTTATTTACAGTATGTAATACTTTTGCAAAGAAAATACCAAGCTGACTGGACAACTGACTGCGCCATTGAATACATTAGAATAATGGATACATACATAGATCCATCCATCCACTTTCTGTACCTGCTTGTCCTGTGCAGGATCACAGGGTTTCCTCTGGGTACTCTGGTTTCCCCCCACAGTCCAGAAACATGCTGAGGTTAACTGGAGTTGCCAAATTGTTTTAATAGTTTAATAGTGTTTGATTTTTTTTTATTATCTGGCTGATTTCTCCTCCCAGGGTGGAAGCTACTTGGATGGCAGCTTTGCTCCCAAGTCTCCTACCCCTCATCCCCAAGTGGGCTGGTGCTGCCCCCTGCTGGTCCAGTTCAATTGGGCCTCAGGCTTGTGAAACTGGACAAAGGCCTGCACCAATACCTGCTGGAGGCTGGTTACTCTCTGCTGCAGCAGGTGCACTGGATAACCCGTATTCTTAATGTAACTGAATGGGAAATGGTATGTAATTGTATGTTGGGGGGTAGCTCAGTAGGCTAAGCCTCTTTGTCTGTAATCATAAGGGTCGCCAGTTCAAGCCTGGCCTCAGCCCAATGCTCGCACATCCATGGGCATTTGAGCAAGGCCCTTAACCCCCAGATCTTTGAGCACCACAAAGTCCCCCCCGCACCCCCAAGCTTCCTATCACCTGTATGATGAGCCAAAGAGAATTCCCCCCCAGATGTTAATACAGGCTCTCTGTTCTGTAGTAATATCATCATATGGTTTTGTTGGCTTCATATACCTTCACTTGCGTATTACTTAGAAGTATGATGGTTAAATAACCTGTGCTTTGTTTTTTATAGAGGGGCACCTGGTTTCCCAAAGAGGCCTCTCTGCATGTTTTCTTGGGAACTCCACAGTCTACTATCCCCAGAGACCTGTCCCTGGACCTCACCTTCAGCTCCATTAACCAGCAGCTGGCCCTGAAAGTCAGCCACCCCCTCAAGACCATCCACATTCAAGGTCGCCCACACCACCAGCCCTTTCTTCACGCCCTTTTTTGATTGACAGATCGCACGTCAACTTCTGTGTCTTGTGATGTTTTTGCAGGGAAAATCGATCGAGTGAAAAGCATGCGTGCTGTGAAAGTGGAACTTTTGGTCGACAATGTTCACCATTATTACATCAAGGTAAATGCTGGTGAAAAGCACTCTGCATCTCAGACACTTTAAAACAAGGGAATTGTATTCAAGGATGCTAGAATAAAGATCCCATATCTGTAACTTTTATTGCTTTTGTAGGTCTTTGTTGATATTTCTAGACCAGATCACTTACCATCATGCCTGCATTACCCATAATGCAATTTGCTGTTGCAGGGGCTGACAGACGTACAGGGCCTACCCGCAGAGCTGAGGCTGCTGTCCCACCTAGAGGCCAAAGTGATGGCCGATGGGCATCCCATCGTCCTCTCTGCTAACCTCACCCGTGGGCTGGGCCGGAAGATAAGCGTGGCGGCCATGCTGAAGAATGTGTTCAGGGAGACGGCTTCACTCTCGGGTATGAAACAGGCCAAAGTTTCCCTTCCTAATGCATCGCTCCGGCATGTTGGCGTTATGTCATCTGGTTTTGTTGACAGGGCTAGTGGAGTGGAGGACAGATCAGGGGCAGAGACAGTACTCTGTGGACGCAGAGCTCCTCCTGCCTGGCTTAGTGGGGACCCAAATATTTGGGCTGATACAGAGCAGCTCCTCACTGTGGAGCTCTGCTCTGAGACTGAGATACGGTCTTCCAGGTGAGAATGGGTGAATGAGTGCCAGTTATATAAGCTCTTGGGCAGAGCTCGATTCGGGGGGGGCTGTGTCCAATCACTTATACAGAGCTTGTTGTGTTGGCCAATGGGTCACATGACTGTAAGATTTATACTGTGATGCAATGGAAGCCAGGGCAATGGTGTCCAAACCCTTCAGCAGGAGATGCACGAAGTCTACAGAAAGAGTGTCACATGACCCAGACCGTGAGGAGCAGGCATGAGGTGGACCAGACCTACCACCTAATGGCAGACCACCAGTTCCAATGCTTGCACGCCACGTTCTTCAACCACAAGGTGACAGCTTCTGGATGGCACCACTTTGCTTGGCATTCACATCCGTTTCTTTTCCCAGAGGCATTCGGGCTTTGTAATGAGCGCTCGTAACTTCCGTCTTGTTTACACTTTATTGCTTTTTACTGCTAACTGTTTAGTTTGTTTTTCGAAGAAATGCACATTATTTACAGCAGCTGATTCTTAGGGTAAACCTTAGAATGGGAATGAATGTGGGAAACCCATTCTGAATTTAAGCTTTGGTCCCCATTAATATTCATAATTCACCAGTTTTAGGCAAATTAGCAGTTTTCCTGGCAGGGTCTGTCTTACTGTCTGTCTGTATAACCGCATCTACAGGTTGTCCTTTAGCTAGTAATGCGTGTGCTCAACAAAGCTATGTAGACACCCAAATGGTTCTACCAACTTTACCTTGAAGACTCACCGAAATAATTCCACTCCAGAACTGCTGGTTTAATTAAGATTCCGCCCAGGTAGCTTAGGGATTTCGTGGCTGACCTCATCAGATTGCGAAAACGGGAGCTCAGAAATGCCTCAGGGAGCCTTGTGATGGATCCCCCTGCCCTCCTTCTGCTCTACCACAGGTCCTGCTGAAGCATGAGGAGGCCTCTGGCCAGATCCAGTCATCACTGGACCTTAGCTACGGCAAGCACTGGGACGAGACCAACAACAAGCGCCGTGTCCTCCTTAGCCAGTCCTTTAAGAACGAGTCCAGGCACACACTCACCAGTTACCTTCTGGAGGTACAGCCTTTCCCAGAATCCACAGGGGCGCTGTCACGTCCCAGCTCACTGGGAACGTTCCCAGAACTTTGGCCAATGTCACGTGAAGGTCCTCTCAAAGCTGGCAGAGAACATTCTCACTGTAACATCAATGGAACATAATTTCCATGTTTTACATTTTAACAAAGATTCTGTCAGCATCAGCGTGATAACATTATTATGCAGTTAATGTTTAAAAATGTTGTTTTAATAATAAATTATTATTTTTATAAAACTACTACATAAAACCACCTTTGAGCTGTAAAGTGCTGCTCTACCATGCCCTTTGTTTGTTTTTATATCATTAGTTGTAGTTGAGATAATGTTCTTGGAACATCAGCAGAACTTGTCACTTTAACTTTTCCATACCTTAATCATAACATTCAGTAAGTGCTCCTGGAAAAAAAAAATTGTTAGCTGGGATGTTAGCCTGACCATGTCTCAGACTCGGGCTAGTTGTCCGTTGATAGTAATGTGATTGCACACCCATGGTGTTTTGTACACACTTGAATGGATATAGCCATTTATTATAAATCATAGATAATTTTTGCTAGAAGGGGTTCATCTAGTTAAGCTTCTGCCCAACTAGCTGCTGGCTTACGCTGTTGACCATATCCGCCTGTGGAGGTGATTCAGTGTTCCACCCCCCCGCCCCCAACCCCCCAGTTCAGCATGCAGGTTCTGGAGAAGCACTTAAACTACAGGACTCAGCTGTTGCATTCGCACCTACGGCAGAACGGAGCAGAGAGCAGCACCCACCTGAAAGTCAACTACAATGATCAGCTCCCCCTGGTGGCTGGCCTCCACTGGCGGGACTCCTCCAGGAACCGTCTGAGGAAGTGGGAAGGTAATCAGATGAGCCCTCAGATACTGTGACTGATGCAAGACCCTGCAAATTCCAGTCCTTAACTGTGCTTCTACAGTTAGACATATTTCTGTAAATCAACACCGCAAAGACCTGGCTTCACTTGAATATTTTCCGCGAAATATTTTCAAATGATTCCTCTCCGCTTCCTCCTTTCCTCAAATAAGTTTTCTTATGCACAGCTAGATAAAATAATCTATCCAACAACGCATTCAACTCCTCAGTGGTCAAGTGTTTTGAAATGCATAAAATGTTACATTACGAGCCCCTAGGGAACATTTACACCACCAGCTGCAAGGTAACCTCGACAAATCTTAACTTTGCCTCCTGCCGTTTTGAAACTCCAGACAGGATATGACATCACTCAGACTTGGACAACAGACTTTGTCAACAGATGTCTTGTTTGGCCAACAGGCACTTTCAACATGGACACTCCCTGGCTGTACATCTACATGGCGCACAAACTGAGCCAGCCTCAGCGCCGTGCTCTGCAGTTCAGCACCGAGATCACAGCACGCAAGTGGGTGACGTTACGGAGCCTGGTGCTGGAGGGCTTCTACCGGGAGAAAGGCCGGGAGAGGGAGGGCCGGCTGCATCTCCACACGCCCACAGATACCTACCTTAAGGTACATTCCAAAGAAATGCTCAACGCCAAAGTGAACAGAGTCAAAGATTGGACACTGAGGCACCAGGACTGTTGATCTGAGCACAGGAAATAGGCTATCATTGTGACTTAGTCCGTCTGCCTGGCCTCCCTATTCCAGGCAAGCGGTTGGGGCCTTTTGGGAAAGCAAGGCCTGAAGGCCTCTGGGGCCCTAAGCTCAGCGTGGACCCCAGCGCTGAGGGGGGATCTGTCCCTGGAGGATACTAAGCAGAGAAAGGTACTCCAGCTAGCCTCCAGCTACGGCAGACACAATGTCAGCTTCTCCGCCAGCCTGAATACTCTGGAGAAGGTAAGTGCAGCTAAGAATGGTGGAACTACTGCTTTGACTTAGGACATTCTTAGTTATGGATTTGTAGACTAGGTCCTCCTAGGTTTATATCATCTTATAATCATGAATAATTATCCAAAGAAGAAACTTAACTAGGAAAAATGCCAAGTGGACATTCATGGGAATTTTCTGGGACATGTAACGGGCTGTGACAGCACTAATGTAAACAAAAGTTAATGCACAAAACAGCTTACTAAAGAGTTACTAAATGGGCTTATCAGCTTCTGTGGCTGTTACAGAGGCTGAGGAAGAGGCTGGTGGTGATGAAGATGGTGCTAATGGAACCCCAGAGCGCGCCGGTGGAGTTTGAGCTGGAGGGGGGTGTGGAGGAACTGAAGAGGAGCAGGGATCTGTATCAGAAACAAGGAACTCTGCGGCTCAGGTCTCCCCTCCCTCGCTGAAAACGAGATCTTTAGATTAGATTAGATTAGATTAGATTAGATTAGACTAAACTTTATTGTCAGTGCAATAGTCCACAGAAGGTTGTTTGGCATCTAATCCAAAAATGCAAAATAGTGTATAAGTGCAAGAAATAGCTGTACACTATATACATGTGTAAAGATTAGTTAGAAAAATGAATTTATATAGTGGTAAACATGGTGTGTTTAAGTGTATGTACAGCATCTATTATTGTGGTAAAAGAAGTATGGGACTTTTTGAAGAGCGTAACAATATAGATCAATGTAGATCAATATAGATCTGCACTGATACTGAGTTGGACAACAGGCTGGGGGGGGCAATTAATTCATTTGAGTTTGTCGCGGTGCAATAGCTTTTTTGCTGCTCAGTTCAATAAAAACTGAATATTTATGGAACCGCCTTATGTGATTATTACTGAGCTGGAAACGCTGCTCTCTTTGAGTAACTGAGGGCTTGCTCAGTTTTATTCCAGCTGGGATGCTTTACATTAATTACGCGTCAGGTGATGTCGGTAGCACCCGGGACACCATCGCCTGAGCAACAGGCCCCAGCCCTATTCCTCATACCTCCTCTCCCCTCCCCACTCAGGCAGCCTTTCCTGCACCTCCCGCAGAGCCTGCTCCTGCAGGAGGTCTTCACCGTGGACCTGCTGCGGGCCCGTTACGTCCTGGAGTCCCGGGCCGTCCTGGGCCGGAGTAAGGAGTGCGTCCACATTCTCACCCTGGGCTACCAGCCGGCCAGCCCCTTTGTGAGTCAGGTGTCGGGGGCAGGCTTCACGGCCCATCTGCGGCAGAGAGGCGTGATACTGGCGGGAATTAGAACCTCAGCGTCAGTCGCAAGTGTTCAGAGCTGGGGCGCGGACTGGTGGTCTGTTCCAGGCACTAACTGAGTCTGTATGCATGTGTGTCTGGGTGCGCGTGTCTGGTCCAGGTTTGCTCCGCCCTCTCGCACCCCTTCAGCTCCGAAGTCATCCCCCATGATTCCGAACTGTGCGTGACTCTGCACAGCAATGAGGTGAGAGCCAGTCCTCAGCCCTCCTTTGACACACACCATTGTTTGGTCAGAAAGCGTGCCACATATCAGGACCCCATAAAACGCAGTATGATGATTCACTGCATTATTATGTCATTGGGAAAGCCTGTGTTGCTGATGCTTCGATGTTTTGGGGTCAGAGACCTCATGATTATACAGGAGCGAATCCCAGGATTACCTTAATTAACCTCCACTCCTGTCCACTGCTGCGATCTAATGACCTCTTAAAGCACAGTTAAATGGATTTAGAACAATAATTTTCCAGGGGGGCTGAGCCAAAAACTTGAGCGAATGAATCCCACCAAAAATATGCTCTAGAACGGCATATGTTTCAGATCACAGGCACACAATGTTTTAACAGTCTGTTCTCATCACAGACACAGCAGGAAGTGCGAGGAACCATGCGGGTTAATAAGAAGGAGCGGATGCTTGTTCTAGGACGCGTCTGGAACGTGTCAGACTCACTACAGCAAGGCTATGGCCTTCAGATCAACTTCACTCACGCGTTCCAGGTACGGCCAGACTCATTCTCAGCACAAATACCAAGCGAAGCACTCCCATAATGGACGCTGTTTGACTGTTTCAGCTACGCATCCCTCCATCTACGAGTCTAGAGGGTGGTCTATACTGGAAGCCTGCCAGTGATGATACTTTTGATTACCTGGCAACTGGAAAGACCATAATCAGTCCTCTGGAAGAATGCCAGGTAAGTCACTGCACTGCTTAGCACATTGCTGTTAGTTAAACTCACTGGCGGCCCATGGGGTTTGGGAAAGCTAGACTTTAATATCAGTCTGTTATTACCCTACAGCTTTCTGTGCAGCTGAATGGATCATCCAGTGAATTAGGACTGTATTCATCACTCAGTCACCCGTATATGTCCAGAATTCCCCGGAACCTTCAGGTTATCGCCTTGTTCTCCTCCACAAAGTCGTGTTTATACATTCATTTGCTGACCTTATTAACGTCGCTCTGAGCAAAAAGCATCTCACTGATGCTCGTGCACCTGAGCTGCGGAGAAGGACCTTCTTCACACCTCGCTGCCATGGTTCTGCACCCAGGCCCACGCCAGGGTGGAGCTGTCGGCAGAGGGTCACGTGGCCAGCTCCGCGTCCGTGACGACAGATGGGGGGGAGAGAGTCACGATGGAAGTCGACCTGCTCAACAGCCTGGAGGGAGACACCCGGCTCCTGGGGGGCCAGGCGGTGTTGCGGCAGAAGCTGTTGCCCGTCCTTCAGGACCTCCAACTGCAGCTGTCAGCCAATGTCTCTGAGGACAGGTCAGTGGCTTCATCTCTCCTGGGTAGCATCCAGGGTGGGAACTCAGGCTAATGCTGCTCGTTGTTCATTGGCTTTTTTTTCTGTTGCTCTGCTCCAATTGGCCACATCCTGCCCTGAGGGGAGTTCCACAAAGCAGGATGTCTCAGTTAGCTGGGTTAATTTTAGTTAGAAGTCATGGTTCTCCAGTTGGAACTTCTAGCTTAAGTTAACCTAGCTAACTGAGAAATCCTGATTCGTGGGAACACCCCTTAGGAGTTTCAGTTACAACATACATGCCTAAAAGTATATGCAAATGGGGTCAAAACGTCATCTATGCAGCAATTGCACCCCCAGTGGCAGAACAGAGACGTACGCGTGAGTCTGACTCCACCCCTAGGCTGTCAGCGGCATGCACGGCGGTGCGAGGAGGCGGAGCACTGCGGGCCCAGCTCAGCGGGGCCATAGGGCATGGAGCCGGGCTGGGGATCTCCATTAGCGGGGGTCTGCAGCACTCCCTGGCCGGCCTGGTGGCGATACCCTCGGCACTGGGCGTGGAGGGCACCCTAAGGCAGTCTGAGCAGCTCACTGAAGGTACCTGGCTGCCTCCTATTCCTCATAATCAGCAGCATTGTTGTTTATTGGTTGTTGGCTTGTTTGTTGTTGTTTGAGACTTTAATTTTAACCGATTTATTGCCCGATGAAGTCAAAACACAGAAAAGGGAAAATGGAATAAGGGCTTCGACATTTTTTTGATTGCCCACCAATAGTATTAGTAATTTGTAGTAGGTCTGTAAACTAGAGGGTTTGAGAGTTTTCCTCAAAACAGCTCTTTTTTTTTATATAAAAAAGGCAGTTAAGGTGTTTTTCCTCTATACGCCAGTACAAACGGCAGAGCAGATTAATCCGGTGATCTTCAAGTCACAGTTTGTCTTTCCAGCTACATGTTGCACTGGCATTACTTTTGTGGCACTTTTCTCACTACAACCAAGAACCAAGCAATACTATAGGACAGCCAAATGGAATGGATTCGAATTGCAAATTTACACGAGTAAATGCTAATTCTGCTAGCATTTGATGGTCATCCGGTCCTGTACTGCTTTGCTGTGCCTATCTTTGCAGTCATGTCTGTGCCACTTTCTGGGCAGTGGATAAGGAAACTTCTGTTTGGCTGGTAGATTTGAAGCCCATGAGCTATGACTGGGAAGTGAGCCTATAACATACTGGTACACACTGAACATACTGATGTGTTCCACCCGCCACATTCTCAAAGGTTCTCAGGAAGGCAGGCAGGAAGGGTCTCAGACGCTGTCTGATGTTTGTCGCAGGGCGGCTGACTGTGATGGCTGGCGAGGCCTCCTACGGACTGGAGCTGAGCTGCGGGGGGGGACCCAATTCTGCAAGCCGGGGCCTGAGGAAGGGAGGCGTGCCGGGGGCGGAGCTGGATTGGGAGGGGGCGTGGCTGCACATGCATGCGGGGGGGCAGTCAGTGAGTGTCAATGTGAGCAGCAGCAGCGGAGGCCCACATGGAGGAGGGCTTCATGCTCTGCTGTCACACACCTCCCCCCGGCTCTCAGCCAAAGGTACAGACAGCCCTGCCTGCCCCCACCCCACCCTGCCCCACCCTGCCCCACACTCCC
The DNA here is from genome assembly GCA_026780765.1 of Petrocephalus schoutedeni. Taxonomy (NCBI): domain Eukaryota; kingdom Metazoa; phylum Chordata; class Actinopteri; order Osteoglossiformes; family Mormyridae; genus Petrocephalus; species Petrocephalus schoutedeni. Next base: position 8,541,993 of record JAODKL010000044.1, read on the forward strand.
CTGCCCTGTCCCGCCCCACCCTGCCCCACACTCCCCTACCCTGTCCTACCCGACCATGCCCAGCCCATTTTCGTGTGAATTGTCCTATATTACAATTATAATTATTATTTATATATAATTATATAATAGTCTATCAAAATATAATGTATATGTAAAATATATAAATATATCGCCTTCATCGTTGTGAAACGTTTATGACATCCTGGAAACAGGCATTCCATCTGCTGCGAGCGTGCAGGCGAGCTGGACGTGGGATGAGCGGGCGGTTTCCATGGCAGCGGCACTGCAGGCTGGCTCACAAACCCTCCAAGCGGAGCTGGACGGGGTCAGGAGGGGGCACGGGCCCTTGCAATGGGAGCTCTCCTCCAGGCTGCAACACCACATCGCCGCCCTGCTGGAGAGAGGCGTACCTGCATCCATGAGTGCAGATGGACACTGTGAGGTACATCTGATACTGCCCTGTCTCCATAAGCCTTGATCATGTTTGCCCGTCGGGAGTTACAGTCCGATGTTAAGAGTAATAATGGTTAAAGCTGTAAGACAAGGTTCAAGGTCAACTGGCTGCCCAGTCCTTCCCCCAGAATGACAATGAATGATTTAAATCCTAATTGCTAATCCTGGTCTGGGTCACATGGGGGGCTGGAGCCTATCACAGGCAGCATAGGGCACAAGGCTAGGGTCCACTCTGGATGCAATGCCAGTCCATGCCTATGCCACCCTTCAGGAAGAAATGTGTGTATGTGTTGAATAAGGGAGGGAACTTACAGTGAGCTTCAAGTTAATGAAATTGGGCTCAGTTAAATGTGGCATCCTTTCCAAACTCACCCGGGATAGAAGAACACAGCTAGATTACCTAAAGCCAGGTGTTAAGCGATGCTATCCCCTTCATTCTTGAAGCATGCCTTCAATTTCAGGTCCAGAAAGTAAAAATCCCAACCAGGATTTTATTTCAACCAACTAGTTGAGCACTCTATGACTGTGACTCTTTATGCTCAGCTGGTTGGTTGAAACAAAATCCTGGTTGGGATTTTGACTTTCCGGACCTGAAATTGACACCTGGGTGGCAGGTGGGAGCGAGTGCCGTGAGCACAGGGCTGAGCGTCCGCGTGCAGGACCAGCGGAAGGCACACCTGCACATGGAAGCGGGACGCGTGGGCGACGCGGCCGGGCTCGCCGTGTCGCTGGGGCACGACATCCGGACGCTGCGCGGAGTCTTGCCGGGATCGTTTCAGGTGAGTTGGGCGCCTCTAGTGGACTTTTTTATGCATGAAAATGCAAGCATCAGGATTAGCTTTCAAACAGTATCATTATAAAAACAAGAGCGACCTAAAGGGCTTGCAATGCCATTTGCTTCTAATTTGTTTTGGGTTTCTACATGTTTTCATTTTGCATTCGTGATTTGCGCGTTCTCTCTGTTTGAATTTGTCTGAGTATGAGTTCGGCCCGGCCCCCCCGGGCCATGGGGTTGTGTTATTGCAAGTGAAACTGGCCATTACTCCTTGCCCTATCCAAATAAACCTTGCCTGGGGGTGGGGTTGTTTTCACAGATGAACTGCAGCGGCCACACCGCGGTGGCCCAGCTTTCAGGCCGATGCTCCGGAGTGGTGGCGGGTTTCCCCATCGAGGTACGAGCCTCCTGCCAGCAGGGGGTGCCGCGGCGCTGCTTTAGCCTGGCGCTGAGCCTGGGGAGGCAGTCGCTGAGGGCTGGGGGTTGCTATGGAGACAGGAGCCCCTCCTCTGCTGCGTTGCGCTCCCTGCGAGTGCCACCTGGGGCCCAGCTACGCGCTGCTTTCGAACCTCGGGCCAGCCCCTGGCGGTACTCATTGAGCGCCTCGGCGAATGCGCACAGGGTGCACCTGAGCGGGGAGCTGAGAGCAGCCCCCATATTCGGGTGGAGGGGCCAGGCATCGTACACCGGCCCGGGGGGCCACCCCTCAGCTGAGACCCGTGTCATCGTCACGATGCGCCGATGCCACCTCTCGGCCGACGTCACTGCGGCCTGGGACGGTGTCACCACCAACCTGGTGGCACGTGCTCACTGTTGGGGGCTTAGGCTCACATGTGTGCAGGTGCAAGAAGGGAGGAGGGGGGGCCAGACCACTGCTGTGGTCCTGGGGAGGGTAGGACAGAATGGCGTCCAGGTGTCGCTGGACCTGGACAGGAACCAGGACTCCTTGCACTCCCAAGCCATGCTGCTGATGCTGGAGAACAGAGTTGAGCTGGACTGGACCCTGTGGCACCACTGGAGGTCTCTCCGGAAGGCCATACCTCCGATGCTGGGCCTTCACAGCTCGACCAGAATGGACTGGGCCTCTTTATCCGGAAACGTCCACTTGACTTTGGGCTCGTGCTTTGCCCAGTTTGACGTCTCCACCACACGGGGGCCTTGCACCCGCTCCCACGCCGGGCTCCGGCATAACCTGTCCCCGCTCAGGGAGGCCGGCATCCCGGAGGACACGAGCTTCCATCTGGACCTCGGGTGCTGCCGGGCAGCCCCAGAGCTCGCCATGGGCCGCTGTGCCATCTCGGCTCGCGGTGCCCTCTGCGGGAAGACCTGGGAGCTGGGCCTTCAGCAGAGGGGCTGTCCAGGGCTGCAGGTAGAAGGTAGAGCGGAAACATGGACAAGCAGAGCTCCTGGACATGTTTCCCAGAATCTCCCTCCCAAGTCCTGCCTTTCACTGCCACTCAGCCTCTAGCCTGAGAAAACCTTTAGTTCCTTGGGAGTCTCAACCTGATGCTAAATGACACTTCTTCAACGAGTATAATCTATAACTATAATCTTCTCTGAGTTAAGTTATATATTGCATATAGTCTCCTCCATTTACGCATCTTCCAACCGCTTATGGTGATCAGGGTCGCAGAGATCCTGGAGCCGATCCCAGGCAGCAGAGGGTGTATAGTTTATTTAGTTTATATATTTATAAAAATAATTATGTTCTGCCCCAGGGTACTCAATTTCCTTTTTTGATTGTATCGATGTTCATAAGATATTCTGAAAGGCTTTTAAACTGTCTTTTAAAGGCACTACAGAATGCCGCTTCGGTGAAATTTGTGCAGTGTTCCATCGCTCCGCATTTCTCTACATCGCTCTGCATCGCACTGCGTTTCTCTACATCGCTCTGCATTGTTCTACATCATTCTGCATTGTTCTACATTGCTCTGCATTTCTCTACATCACTCTGCATTGCTCTACATAATTCTGCATTGTTCTACATCGCTCTGCATCACTCTGCTTTGCTCTACATCGCTCTGCATTTCTCTACATCACTCTGCATTGCTCTGCATTTCTCTGCATTTCTCTACATCGCTCTGCGTTGCTCTCCATCGCTCTGCATCTCTCTGCATGTGTGTCCCAGCCTTGTCCCAGCTGGTGCCCGCGTCGCCACTCATCGCCCTCCCCGCTTTCCGCAGACCTCTGTCCCTCGCCACGTGTCCATGAACGGGTCCCTCGCCACCTCCAGACCTGGCCTGCTCTTGGATGCCCAGCTGGAGAGGGGGCCCGGGGAGAGGGCAGAACTGAGCCTGGCAATGGAGAGCGGTCCCCGGCCTCGCCTGCGGGCTGCTGTCCGGCACTCGCTGCCCTCGCTGCGGCAGCTGGGCGTGCCCCCCCGCAGCGCCCTGGCCCTGTCCGCCCACTCGGAGGGGCAGCCCTCCGCGCTGCTGGACGTGGTAATGGGGCCATGTGAGGTCATGGCCCGGCTCGGGGCCGAGCCCAATAGTGGAGTGGGGGAGACCAGGTCAAGCTGGACTGCCAACTGGACCAACCACTGCCAAGCCCTAAGGGTAAGCCCTGCTCCCCTAGTCTGTGTGGGTCCAGCTGAGCCCTTAAGGCACCTATAGTGTGACATGGCAAGTTATTCCAAGATGGCTTTAAAGATGACGCCAAGCACTGCCTTGTTGCTCGCTCCCACATTCAGCAGAGTTTCTATACTTTTATTTATACTTTTTATTCTGCAAATTTGGTCATCATATATCATAGTTTTTACACGTTTTTCACACACCAGATCTCAAGTGATGTGACAGATAAAGTGACTTTACAGCTGTTAGGTCTAGACACCCCACCTCTCCTGCAAGTTCCAGGAGTCACGCGCAAATTGGCAGCAGCGCCCTGGCCGTCTGCGAATGGCGCGCAGTCTCCCGCAAATCTGGCTATTCAGCAGCAGTAAAATTAGCAGGCAAGAAGACTTAGCACCGCAACCTCGGCCCACGGCGCCAGCAGCCGTTACCGCCGGCCCCGGCCGCGCCCGCCCTAGCTAGCCAGCTGGCCCTAGGATTCCATGAAAATTTATACCGTCGTACCGCCCAGACATTATACCACAGTATACAGCATTTCGCACTGTATTTTACAAAGCAAACTCTATTCCAGTATTTCCCCATAAAATTTGCAGAGCTGGGGGGCATTACAGTGATATTGCCGAAATCTACCCCCCCCCCCGCCTGGTTGGGTGGGGTGTCTGTAGGTCTGCCTCCGCTCTCCAAAGCCCCTCCCTAAAGTGCCCAGTTATCACTGGCTCTGTGTCGTGCCGCTTGACCGCAGAGGACCACACCAACTGGCGCTGGAGGCTCAGAGTGCGGCTACCCTCCCTGGGCCTGTGGCTGGGCTCCTAAGGGGAGCACACACACACACACGCACACGCACATGCCAACCTGTGTACTCAGCTGTGCTGCTCCCCGCTTTCAGGAAACGGTATCATTTCAGGAAGAAAAATAATGGGATTAACCAGCCATCACTCCTCATATTTACGTCCAGATGCCACAGTTCCTCCCACAGTCAGCATCACAGGCAAACAGGAATGTCCGGAATCCGGGAGTAACACTTAAGAATTCCATCCAGCAATCCGTGAGACTATACAGAATGGAAAGCTTTTTGGTTTTTGGTTCCCGGATAAGTGTAGACGAAGGAAAGAAAGTATGTAAATATTCTGGCATTTTTAGACAATTGCGTCAAATTGGAATTTTTAAATTGGAACTGGAAATTGAAATTGGAATTAAATCTGAATTTACTTGTTTTTGATGACATCACCGCTGGCAGTCAGCACCAGAATGTGCCCAGAGGGACATCCCAAGCTCAGAACTAGGAGTGTTTATGGGGGTGCATGCTTGATTAACCACCTTGCAATTTTCACAGCTCTCAATGGAGAAACAGGAGTTTTTACCTGCTTGTCTTGCATGTCCCATTTGTTGTGACTAGTTGGCTAAGGATCCCAAGTATGAACAGAAAGCAAAACTCAAAGTATGTACAAAGCCGTTAAGCATTACAAACATTTGCCACATGATAGGCTGAAGCATTGCCATCTAATCGTACCCAATGGCGGATCCTGGCAGGGCAATATGGGTGTTTGGGCTGGAAAAGCAGGGAATTTTTTAATGGAAACTGCACAGTGAGCCTGTGATATGAGCCTGCATTGTGTCTCAGTTGCGTGTGCGATCCGTGTTGCAGGACGCTGGACTCCCCGGCTCTGTGGAGATCTCTGGCCTCGTCTCCCTGTCTCCCTGCCGCTCGGCTCTCTCCTCCAGCCTCCGTATCGATGGGGAAGCCCTGTCCCTGGAGCTGGGCCACTTCTGTCAGCCCTCACAGAGCTTCACCGGCGCCCTGACGCACTCCTTCTCCCAGCTGCGTCGAAAGGGCCTCCCTCCAGAGAGCAGGCTGGCCCTGCTGGTGCCTGGAGGCCCTGGCAAGAATGGCACGCTCCTGCTGAAGGTGGGCCCTTGTCAGGTCAGAGCCAGCAGCGACGTGGGTCCTGCAGGAAGGAGCCAGTGGATTTGGGCCACCGAGACTGCTTGTCCACTTTTAGAGGTACGAGTTTCATATTTCAGCTTTTAAAATATTTACATTTATATTTCACAAAGTCATTACGAGGTTCTGTGCCAGTTATGCAGCCATTTATGCATATTTTACTCCAATATGAATTAAATACTTTTGTTAAAAGGGAATTTTGGAGTTATGGGACCATATTATTATAGTCATTACTAGCTTAGAATTCCTATACTGTACAAGCAGTTCTCCATGGACACAAGGAATCTGTCCGACAAACCTTTATGTAAGTCATATTTTATGAGAATGTCAGATTTTCCTTCCCATACTATTCAAGACACGATATGGTGAAAAACACATAAATCAAAATTACTAGTAATATATACTAAAGGAAACATATAAGATAAATGAAAAAATAAAGATTGTATTTTCACTGAAGATTTACTTCCAGGCATAAGTCGCGTTTTTCGCCCCTGTGCATCCTTAATGCCTCATGTGTCTTGGATGCTTCTTGCGTAAGTCCGGATTTACGCATGTTGGTTAATAAGATAACCATGGTAACCATGGTGACCCCCCCGGCAGGCCCTCGGCCTTCCCGCTCAGGCCCACATTAACGGCTCGCTGCTGCTGGACGGCTGTGCTGTGGAGGCGCTGCTGGAGGCCCTGGTGCAGGGCCGGCATGCGTCCCTTCAGCTGCGGGCGCACTGCCGCCCGGGGCTGCGCGTAGAGGGCGTGCTGCAGCACAGCCAACCCGCCCTGGGCTCGCTGCCACGGCTCGGCCGGCTGCTGGTGGTGGGGACGGCGGCTTCCTCGCGTTACGACGCCCAGTTGGCCCTGCAGCTGGACCTCTGCGCCCTGGCTATCTCTGGAGGCCTGCGGAGAGGCAGCCAGCTGGACGGTTCGATGCTACTGCAGAACAACTGCACGACCTTGAAGGTATGGCTGGATCCAGCTCCATCCTACAATATAAGGCCCAAAAACCCAGAAATGCACACACGTCTTTCAAAGCATGTTCAGATACGCAGGCTTCAGACTGTAAGCTGCGCTGGAAGGTCATTTCAGCCCTTCTACAAAAATGATGCAGAAGGCACTCTGCTTCTCCTGTAGGAGCTGGGCGCTCCATCCAGGCTTGAAGGATCTGGATCCTTGGCCATCAGCAAGGGGATCACAGACTCGCATCTGGCCCTAGTTGCAGATGATAGGAAATTGCGGGCCTTTCTGACTACAAAAGCAGATGGGGTATTGTAATCCTTCCATCCATCCATTTCCCGCGACTGCATGCCGTAGGATCATAGCAGTGATTACCTAATTATTATAATTAATTAATATTGATACTTTATTGATCCCCGTTGGGAAATTCTCTTCTCACCTCCCCCAACCTTGCTCTCCACACGAGAGCAAGCTTGACCATGAAGGGCAACCAGCTCGTGCGGCACCCAGGGAGCTGGGGGTTAAGGGCCTTGCTCAAGGGCCCACAGATGTGCGGAGGCTGGGCTTGAACCAGCAACCTTCTGATTATAGGCACACACTCTGCCCCCATTGGCTGCATTTTTGTTATAAACACCGAAAGTATGCGAATGGGTTTACGTATAAATGCACCAGGTTCAATCCCGACATGCTGTTGCAAATGGCTGTCGTAAATCTGAATAATCAGTAGATAAAGTGGCTTCAACCACCCAAGTGTTATTGCAATGGAATGGACCCATGGGGAAATGTGTGTTTCTTGTTCTAGAACAAGCTGGAAGTTCTGGCCCTGCTGAATCACTCCATGCCCCTCTTACGGGTAGCTGGGGTCCCTCCCACTACCAAGCTGTCTTTTGACTCTGACAGGGGGCGCGATTCCTACCACAAGACTCTGAGTTGCATCTTAGGCAGCCAACAGGTAGGGGGCAGTGTTGTGTTATGGGGGCACTTTATGCAGCAGGGTATGTTGTCTTGTAATCTGAGCACATTGACTTGGGCCTGCTTTGACTCCTACAGATCACTGGAGATCTGAGTATTGAGAGGATGGAGGAGGGGGTCAGACTGAAATTCTGCTTCAATCACTCTGTGGGCTCCTTGAAGGACTTTGGAATACCCAAGAACAACAGCATCCAGGTCCTCCTCAGCCACATCCCTCCATACATCCATCTCTTGTCCTTCCTCTCTTTTTGTGGACCTGAATCAGTATCGCTCTGTTTTGTTCTTCTTGGTTGTGACCTCAGGCCAAGCTGGGCTTCGGGGAGGTGAGGAGCCTATCGGTGCACTCTCAGCTCGGGGCTCAACTCGCCAGCCTGGAAGCTGAGCTGAAGGATACATCCGAGGGCACCGAAGTGACTGGGTCACTGCAGCACAGCTGGCACTGGTTGGAGGGGCGAGGGCTTCCCAATGTCGTGGAGGTACGTGGCAAGACGGCCTTCAGGAATCTACAGCCATAGAGCTATGTGCAATATAAATATGTAGAGGAGACTTGGTCCCGGTGATAGGAGCAAGTGAGCTTCTGAAGCTTGGCTGGGAATATTATGTGAAGTCACTAGCCGGCTCATCTCACTCCTCACTGGATAATTTATTGGTTCCAGTTGGTCTAGGTGAGGCAGTGACAGGCATAACACAGACGACTCCACCCACACTGGCTTTTTTGTTGTCTAGTTATTACTTAACTGAACCTTCTAAAGTGTGACTTTTTGCTAATAGTGGCAGCATGGTGGACAAAATACTTGAAGGCTATGAATTGGACTGTCTTTGGTTGGGTTAAGAGGATCAGCTAAGAGGATCAGCTAATGATTCTGATTAAGACTTTTCATTTAGCAGCTTAGCCCAAAATAAGATCTCACTCGCGACTCCTCGGCGTCCCCCTCCAGGCACTGTGCTCCGTACAGGGGCACCTTCCTAAGCTGCACACCAGGGCTCACCTCTCGGTGGACGGGGAGGAGCGGCTGGCCTCTGCGCTGAACGTCAGCCTGGCTAGGGGCCGCCTGACCCTGCTGTTCTCGCTCTCTGCCCCCCGGGGGCTCCTGCCAGGGCTTCCGCACAGCCTGGGGACGGCCCTGACCGCACACCAGCAAGGTAATTCCAGCACGGGGGGTGCTGTAGCCGGGGTACCAGTGGATACCATGGGATTTCACAACAAGCATGCCCTTCAGTGTCAAATTATCTCTTTATATGTATGTGCTTGTTTGGTTATTTGTTTATTTGATTGTTTATTTTCACATAATTTATAATTTTATTTATTTGCTGTTTGTCCTACGGATAAAAACTGTAAAAAGAACATAGTGGACCAGTAAAACCTGTATTTAATTTTTCTAAGGCATTAAATAAGGATTGTTTTTGTTGTTGTGTGACTGTTATTAAGGCTTAAGGGACATTTGACCACTGCCAAAAAAGAGAGAGATGGTTTAGGTGGCTAAGTCCCATATGGCGCCCCCCACAGGCAGCCAGAGGCAGGTGTCTGTGGATGCTTACTGTGACGGCGCACGAGTCCGCATTGCCGGGGAGATGGCCGGCTGGGGAACAGGGGGGCGCGAGGCCCGGGCTGCTGTGCTGCATGTCGGCCGGGAGCGAGACACCCCCACGCTACAGGTGAGCCGCATGGGAGACACAGGCAATGTGAACTCCGACAAGCAGGATTTAGACAGACAGAGTGTCGCAGTTAGTAATTAATAGTGGTGGTAATTACTGACACACGACTTCAGCAAGATTAGGCTGTAATGGTCTGCATGTAAATTAATTGGCAATACTTTATTATTATTATTATTATTAATAATAAAAATTAGTTTCTTTCCCCTTCCCTGTTTGTTTGCCTTTTGGTGTGTATGTATGTGTGCTGTCTCCCCATG
>JAODKL010000044.1:8576891-8623597 GCA_026780765.1 Petrocephalus schoutedeni
GTTGGTGTGTCTGAGATCATGGAAGGTCTCTTATTGCCTCTGTAAAATGTTTTGAAAAGTACTATATAAAAGCAGCCTTTTTTCCATCTTCTGCTTGTCCTCCTTCTCTTCTGGCACCCCCCCAGGCTGCTTCTTCTCGTCTTTCATCTTTGAGTGAGTGGTTACATTTGTATAGCGCTTTTCATCTCACACAAACACTCACTCCTTCATTCTTGCCCTTCCTGGGGGGGGTGCCTGCTTCTCCCTCCTCCTCCTTCGTGCTGTGGGCTGCCTTCCTCTTCCTCCTCTTGGGGGTGACACTTGTAGTCTTGTGGCTCCACTTGACCTGGGTGAGGGCTGTATTGGGGCGCTTGGGGAAGCCCCAATGGTGGCTTGGAAAAGAGCATGCAGGCTTTGCATATGGAGCTCTGGCAGAGATTTGAACCCAGGCCCCATGGGTGTGAGGCAGCATACTTAACCACATCACCACTGTGCAGCTGCCCGCCCACCCACCTTCTACTCTTTTGTTCTATTTATCCCTTATATCTAATGGGTGAATTCTCTCCTGCCCCTACCCTGCCTTGATTACTGTGCGGGGAGCACATTTGTGCAGAATGACTGCCTTCTCATCATATAGGCGGGTGCCATACAGTGGTGGTGGTGGTGGTGGTTAAAGTGGCTCCCCATTGTGTCTGTGAAGTGCTTTGGTTGTCTTGGAAAGCAGTATTCAAATGTCACATTCATTCATAAGGGGTCAACATCAATTGGGGAAAAAAAACTGGTCCTTTTGTGTGAAATTCACAATGTTGGTTAAAAGCATTTTATTGGTTACAATATCAATTCATAGCAACATACAGTATCACTGACCCACTGTACAAATACAAAAAAACTGGTGTGAAGACTAAAAAAAAAATCATAGCAAGTGATTATAAACTGACAACAGCATTGTAAGAACTCATGGCACCAAGTCCCTGGATTTGCCTGGCTCAAATATAAAAATAAATAAAAGGAGAGGAGAAAGAAAAAACAGAACATGAAAGTCAGAACGGAGGACTGTTATTAAACGTCAATTGTCGATGCGTTTTGTGAAAGGGGGAGAACAGAAGAAATTATGGAAAGCCAGAAATATGACAAAATGTAAATCTCCCTTTCACACCCCCCCAAAAAAAAAAAAAAAACCTAAAATCTAAAACTTACTTGGGCTGCATCGCAGAATCATTGCTTCCTGGAGCTGTAGTTCTATGAGAGCTTGTGTATGTGTATGAGTGTGTGTATGTATATATACACACAAAATTAAATCAAAAGTGGAGAACACAAGAAAGTTACAGCTGCCCCAGCTCCTAGCATGACAGATTCGATTTAAAAACCATTAATTCTCCTTAAAGCCTAACACTGTTGCATTTGATTCAGAACTCGCCCGTTTCAATTAAAAAGCAAAAGCATCTTCTCAATGGAATTGCTCCTTACCAAAATCATTCCTTGCTCAGGGAGACACTTTCAGTGGCACCTACAAGAATAGCATTATCTGGAGCTTGCGTGGCATTTATTGATGAAATATAGCCATGGTAAAATGCCCCTTTCACTGTGTCACTGTTACACAACCAGCCACAAAATCGGCACATAACGTAAACTGGCTGGTGTGAAACACGGAAATGGCAAATTAAAATGCCTGATGTAGAGGGGCAGTGGGGGCACGGAGCTCCACATAGAGAGCATGAAGTGAGCAGTGCTGTGGCCAGGCACGTTATTCTGCTAGGCACCTCGGGAGAGCCGGCAGGTGACCTTCACACTACACTTTTCATCACGCTTCTTGGCACTTTTCTAAGCAGAGACATGTTACTTGCAGACTGCAATTCTGCATATCTATGAATTGGATACTGGAGTCACTTTTAGGAAGGACAACATACTTTGAGAAAGACATACCACATCACAGAAAAAAAAAAATACTTTCAGCACGGAACGGTCATACTTGAGTCACTGACACCCCTTGTGGAATGCCATATTCTGGATTCAGAAGTTAGAAGCAGAATGGGCAATACAGCTAAAACTAATCTCAAGTGATTCACTATGACTGTAAAGACTTCTGTGTAATCAATAAATACAATAATTTTTGTCCTGACTGCAGCGAACAATCTACCGCAAGATAACATATCAAAATGTCCCAAAACTTCCTTGCCACAGGCCAACTACTTCTGGGCAAATATGGGTTTCATGAGTCAATAGACTTGTATAGTCCTTTCACTCTCCATTTCTTTAGTGTTTGACATCTCACAGTACCTCACCAAAGGTCAATCTGAACACGCTTGTATCTTATATGGCACAATTAACACTGTGGCTCCCTAACACAAACATATAGTGAGGACTTGCTGTTAATACAAAGACAAGGGTTGTGTGTGGGGGGGGGGGTTAGTTCACATGGCCTGTCAACTCTGATGTCTCATTCAAATTATTTTGCCAAGACCACTACCTGCAGGTTCAAAGATGGTCAGCAGAGGGCAGAGTTGTGCAAGGATCATGTAGGCTACAAGCCTCAGGTGGTGAACGGAGCAGACTGCAGTTTGTGTGGGGATCTCAGATTAAGGCAGAGTGTGGTTTTGCGCGATTACATCACAAACTAGGCAGATGCAGACTCCAAAAGGCATGTACATTTAAGAGAGTCAGCACTATATCTGTAAACACACACAGCGTATAGTGAGTGGCGTTAACACTGTAGTACAAGTATACAGAGAGTACATATATACGGTTTAACAAAGTCAAGGCTTGTGTATGTGTGAGTGTGCTGGGTAATCTGTGCAATTCTGCCCAGGTCTAGCAGCGACACCACTGGTCTGGAAATCAGGCTGTTAAAGGCAAATAAGGCAGCGTTTCTAGCAAGGCCTTACAGTAGGACCCCGTGTCTGAAGTGGGGGTCCCCTGGTTAGCAACGCCGCCTCCGCTGCACCCGCCTGCTTCTACCAGAGGCGGCCCGCTGTACCCAGCGCGCAGGCCTGCCCAGGAGGCCATGCATCTCGTAGGTGAGGGGGTCAGACGCACCCGCCTGCATCTACCAGAGGCGGCCCGCTGTACAGAGCGCGCAGGCCTGCACAGGAGGCCATGCATCTCGTAGGTGAGGGGGTCAGATGCGCGCGCCTTCCGTCCTCTGCTCCAATTTGGTGTGAATTATTGCCATGTCCTGTCGTTTAACAAAAAATGCATATGGCTGTGAGCCCCAGGCTGCCCCACTACACACCTTCCCCAAAGAATCCCCCCCAAGAGAGGTTAGTGTATCTAGTGCATTATGGGTATTTTCTCAAGCTACAATATGCTCTTCTGGGGGAAGGGAGGGGGGCAGTTGTAGCCTTGGGTCTTTTGGTGATTCTCAGCCAGACAGCAGACTGACAGATATCACGGGGGGGGGGGGGGGGCAACCTCCAGCTGCAGAAACTTTATTGCATAAAACACTGATATTTTCCTTCTGAATGCAACATCTGCATGACAGTCACCATCCTGCACTGTAAACGCAGTGGCATTGTGAGACTAGGGGGTGTAGCAATACTGGAATACAGATGAATTATGAAACAAGTGAAGAAGAGGGGAGGGAGTGAAGGGAAAAACAAATCCAACAGCGTCAGTTTCACACAACACAAAAATTAACAAGAAAATTACCGAGAGGCATCAGATTCTCCCTGGGAACAGTTATAACAACCACAGTGCACCATTGCAGGTCAAGTGAAAGCATCTTTTTTTGTGGAAAAATCCACTAAATATAATATTAATACTGATATTAATATTATATTTCCACATTTCACTGCAAAATGTTAGTATGTTTGCATGTTTGATAATGCATATCAATGTCAGATTGTTGGCATTGGCTAGTCTTGAATACAGTATGCACATTGAAAATGGACAGGAATAAAAGAACCAATCAGACGACAGGGATTTAACAATACCTCTGCATTCTACATGCATATATACATGGGGTACATATGCCTATACAATGCAGTGCATATGCCGCACAATAAACAGCTGAATAACAAATGTTAAACTTGCCCCTGAAAGAAGAAAAAAAAAAAAAAAAAAAAAAACTCAAGGGGGCCTCTCAGAAGATCACCGCTTCAGCTGATTGGACTAGGTATTGAAAGCTTTGTGTCATAAGGGAGTACAAAAAAGTTCACCTGGACAGGTAGAAAGAACGTGACACACAGCTGTGGCCTGGAGCAGTGACCGCTGACCCCGACCTCGCCCCCCTCACCCTCGGTCCTCCCTGGGCAGTTAATTCCAGATTCTGAGGAAACTGTCCCAAGAGCCGGTGGCAACAGCCATTCCGTCATCCGTCACCCCTAAACAGCTAACACGGTTATCGTGGCCAGCCAAGACACCTAGGGGGCAAGAAGGCAGCCATTAGACAAAGACAAAGCAAGAGTAAAATGCGTTCACAATCAGCAGCCACCTCATTGGTTAAAAAAGGCTACCGTCTGAGGTGTTAATGAGGAAGTGGACCTGGAAAGTGCCAGCGGCACTCACCTGCACGCTCTCCTTTCAGCGTGTCCCAGACGTTGCAGTTGAAGTCGTCGTATCCGGCCAGCAGGAGGCGCCCGCTCTTGGAGAAGGCCACCGAGGTGATGCCGCAGATGATGTTGTCATGGGAGTACATCATGAGCTCCTGGTCCGCGCGGAGGTCGAACAGCCTGCAGGTGGCGTCGTCTGAGCCCGTAGCAAAGGCGTTCCCGTTGGGGAAGAACTGGGGAAGGAACCCGAGGTAAAGGGTCCTTCAGAGGTAGCAGTACACCCTCAGTCAGTCCAAAGGCTGCAGCCATGATTGAGCGATTTCCAGTTCAAGCTAATCAAACTCCCTCTCCACATGATTATGTGACACTGTGTTGACACCCAGGTTGACTGTGTGTCCTGTAATGACATCTGAAAGGCATGAATCCTATGGCGTGCCATGTACACCCCCCTCTTCTGGCATACTCACGCAGACCGCGTTGATGTCGGACACATGGCCAATGAAGGACTGCCTGCACATGCCGTCCCGGACGTCCCACAGCTTGGCGGAGGCGTCGCAGGCACCCGACACAAAGGTCTTAAAGTCAGGGCTCAGGGACAGGCTCATGACGTCACCGCTGTGGCCCGTGAAGGTGGTCGCCTGCTGGCCTGTCTCGATGTCCCACAATGCACTGCGGGGCACAGCGTGACAGGTCGTCAGCAAGGCATGCTAAGAGACCAGTCATCTCCTCTTGTGAAATATAAAGAAGTCCCGCTTGCTGGCAATCAGAGGCTGTGAGTTTCTACGGCGAGTTCCGTAGCAATGATCTTTCTGCTATTTACATCTCCCAAACTTACCAGGTGGTGTCCCCAGAGCTGGTAACTATTTGATTGTCATCCAGAAAACGGCAGCAAGACAGATATCCTGAAAATGCACAAGGCAGGAAGGTCATGTTACTCGTACATAAATTAGACCTGGACACATTAATTTTCCAGTGAAAAGGTATGTTTCAGAACGCCATTCAAATTCCATATGATTAACTTTTGGGGTGTTGTGACCAGCAGAGGAGGAGAATACATTTTTAGCATGTTTTTCCCCGCATCAGTACTGTAAGCTCCAACTGCTAATAAGCTGGTTATCAGTCACACAGACCCACAGCCCATTTCCTAGCAGCTGGACAACGCCCCATCCACATCCTGCAAAAACGCTTTACAACATGCCAATCCCTGTAATTTAATTACAATATTGCTAATGCATTTATGGATTTGCTACTGATACATTTCCTTAATGCTGCTTAAGTCTCATCACGGCAGGAAGCGACACCCATCTGGCAGCTAAAACGGGCACTTGTGAGCCAATCACATTAGAGCTCGTATGGATCAGCCAATCACATTCCATCTGTCAGACACAGAAACCTGGTTCAAATGCACATAAAGGCTTTGCAGATTGCAAACAGAGCTTTGCATTCCTTTCTGCAGTGCAATATAATACACTGATCTGACTACATGAGGGCATGATACCTTCACATCACACTAGTATCATGTGAGGCTATTTGAGGCAATCTAGACTGATCTGAACTGAAGAGACCTGCTGCCCTTTACCTGTATGCCCTGGGAGCTCCCGCGTGACCCTCACGTTGCCCTCCCGCGTCTTCAGGCTGTATATGGAGCAGATGTTGTCCAGGCCCCCGCAGGCCACGTAGTTTCCGGAAGGTGCATAGGCACACGTCATCACCCAGGAGGAGCGCAGTGGGATGGCATGCACCTAAAGGACAGCCAATGGCTGGGTCAGCTGCAACCAATGGCCCACAAAGAAGGCTGCTTTCTCAAACGTGTGCAAAATGTAAAACTCGAGCGGACACTGCCCAAGGCAGCAAGACCTCTCCAATTCAGTCCCAAATCCTAAGCCTAAGGGGCTGGTGCATTTCTTATAACTATACACGTCACCATTTACTTAGCTAACTAAGCCTTCTTCCCATGTACAGAGATTATAATCAGCCAGAAGAAAGCTGCAGAATCGGTCTGATTCCAGTACTGCTGCTACAACCATGAAGGACGACCAACTATGCTGAGCGGCACCCCTACCTTATTCGTTGTGTAGCTGTCCCAGATAATCAGTTTGCCATCCTGAGAGGCACTGACGAGAAGCCTAAGGGTTTGACAGAAACACAAATGCGTTTCTCATGGAATGTTTCACTTCACAGCACAGACTATATCACATACAAGGCACTGGTACCGTGTAATTAACTATTTGGTAACACAGGTCAGGGTTTCAATTGAATTTAACAGAACATGAGGATGCTTATTGTCCAAAAGGGCCTGACAGCCCCACCCACCATGGGGGTAGATTCTGAATATCATAGCTTGGGCTGCAGGCCTTACTAAGAGCACATCAACTTATCTGAGAGGCCTTCATATCCTATTCAAGTGTGTGTTTTTGGAATGGTCTGCTTTCAGCTATTCGTGGAATGGAAAACCGTGGTCGGCATGTAATGAGATATCATTTATTATCCTATTTATAGCATATGTAAAACAGCTTGAAGGTGCAAGTCTAAGATCAGGCTACAAGTCACCTGCCACACTGACCTGGAGTCAGAACCCCAGTGCATGGCGTAAATTTTGGCCAGGTGGCCTCGGAGGGTGCGCCTTGTCCGCATCTGAATCCTCCCGACTGAGTCCAGACCGGCGGTAATCTGCAGGCAGGAGAAACAAGAGCAAAGCCTTGGTAAAACCATGCTCCAAATGCGACGGGGCATCCCTCCCAATCAATAATTAATCCAAAGTTAGCTGTTCATTCAAGAAGCCTACATTTTTTAGCATGTTCCAACTATAGTTATGTCACAGAAGCCGGCCATCGTGGGGCCACCCCGCGCCCAACAGCTGTGTGAATCCTCACGCACCAATGACAGGAGATCCCATTGAAATCCCAGGCAAAGAAAGGGGGCTCAAAGGCCCAGACGTACCTGAGAGAGAGTGGAATCGCTGCAGGCTTTCCGTGCATCCTGGGGAAGGCAGGAAATGGTTACGCATGCAAGGGTTTCCAAAAAGGGAAAAATGTTAAATGCCTTTATTTTAACAGCACAAGTGTCCAGCTCTCTCAGCAGAGTAATTCAGTCGTGTTTCAATCCTGTATGTGGGTGATACGCAGCAATGCATGTGACTTGCAGCAGTATGAAGAGTATGTTGCAGCATATCAATAGACCTTATATTCTTCAAAACCAGAAAGGCATTAGGTAATGGCAATGGAAAATTATGCCAATGCTCTACTAGGGGGGCAAATCAAATGAAAAATCCCAGATTACATAAACCCCAGCATTTTTCTCCAAGCAAGAATGTCCTTCGCTTCCGATGTTCTGCAGCAGACCTGCCACATGCATCAGGGAGCTGGCACCATGTACAGCCGGAAGAGGCACACACACGTGTCACCTTCGCATTGACGATGCAGCGATACGTGAAGCACGATGAACTGCAGCGCTGTTCATTTAATTAGAAGATGTGATTATCTAGGGCAAACGACATTTTGAAATAGAGCTCATTACCTATAAAACCAAAAACAGATAGCTTAGACATCGGTCAATAGACCGATCGAAGCTCGTTTGTGGCCTGGAATGGATGCTACTGTGGGTGTTAGACGATCCACTCCATGACAGTGCCGCAGACAGATTATGGGTGAAGATGGTGCCAGTGTTGCAACATAGCTAAATATCTGCAATGCTCTTTGAGAGGGAGTGTATTTATTCCATGGGACCGCCCCTTCATCTTACTTTGATTTGGTTCCGCAGTTGCTCCGCCTCCTGCCGCAACTGTTCCAGCTCGCTCATTGTCCCTTTCTGTTTTGATCGGTCCGCGAACCAGCTGACACCTGTGACGCCGAGAGGCCAACACTTCAGAGGAGAGGAAGGGGACAAGCAACAACATCCCACAGGAACAGAAACAATCCTGTTTGTCTGACATTTTAACAAAGGGCAACAAAACGCTTGGCTATTTATGACGATACACAGCTCTTCACCCCTGTTCATAACCCAAAGGAAAAAAAAGGCCAAACATGTCAATGAGGGTGCATCATAAAGCCAGCTAAGGGTTAATGTCTCATTCAGTCTCCGTACACGAAATCCTACTGTTTGATGCTTTCTGTATACGTGAAAATATGATCATTCAAGACAATAAAATAAGTCACTTGCACCTTTGGAGCACAAAATGTATTAGGGATCAGGGCTGCGTTTTGGTCAGTTATGGTGCAGATTAGGTAGGAAAAGAAGCCGTTCCTTTAGCTTTAACAGCGAAGGAATGTGCAGCATGTGACCTAAATACAAGCCCTTGGGGGGGAGAATGAGAGGCTAGTAGGTGGGGCATTCTGCTGCCAGACAAGTGCTTGCCAATATTAAAAGACATTGAGCACTACTGGATATAACTCGTCACTTTGATCGGGTATCTGTAGATATTTTCGCTGCCCCTCATGATGAGCAGGGCCAACCACGCAGCTCCATGCAGTATGCCAAAGCTGAGAAGGCACTGAGGTTGTCAGCCTGGGCCCAAAGGCATCTGGTGGGGGTGGGGTTGAGGAATGTGTGGCAGTCCACTCTCTGGCTTCCCAGTGACGCACACCTCCCTGTGGAGCCCTTCTGACATCAGCTGGTGGGCCCTGAGACTGGAGCAGAGTTCTCTCCTGCTTAACTGATTCTGAGCGAGACAAGCAGGACCAGGCCCACAAGCTGATTAAAATCATCACTGCTGGCCCTAAGTTCATGGCCACCGACATTAATTAGCGATCAGGTGGCCCATTTACTTAATCACATTTTACACTTCAGGATCTTCAAACAGAAGCATTTAAAAGTACTGGGTAAATAACCAAGACTCAACGTTCATCCATTGTAATTGTACATTTAGAACAATTACTGAATCACCATTTCTTCAGGTTTCAAATTACCGGAGTCCTGTTCCTCGAAGAAAAACGTTTCCCATTGTCCCAAGACCAAACAAGCCCCTTGAAAAGCTGTGTATTCCATTTTTACAATACATATTTTAACAAATCAGCCACTAGCAGCCATTACGGCATGTAATTTTTTTTCCAGCCTGCCTTTTCCATGTCTACTGCATGCTATCCCCACCCATCAAATTACAATTTTAAATAAATGGGTCAGGTTCATACGAAACCCTTCAGTAAAAACAAAATGAAGCCCAGATCACACTTTCTGTTCTTAAACAAAAGGCATTAGGTGAAGGCACTGGAAAAATGTCTATGTCAACGAAAAACCCTTATACCAAAATGAATGTGTTTAAACTTTACATACACACAAACACACGTAAAAACTACTTTTTAAGATTATTACTTTTTAAGTATTATAGGCAACTGGCACACTGACAGTAAGTCGACAGGCAGAAAACGGGCTTTCCTGTGAAGATGCTGTGGAGATAAGGTGGGTGGCTGTGACATGAGGAAGCCTACCCTCTCCCAGCCCAACGCTTTGTCCATCACAAGGCGGTGCTGCTTGGCTCAAGCCTCCAGGAACCACACACTGCCAGATTCTATTGTGACCAAAATGCTGCCAGGTCATACAACCATAGTGAGAAGAAATGCTTAACCCAAATTCCCCCAATAAAAACACCAAAAATAATAAATGGGTAAAGCATGAGCTAGGCAATAAAAAAAAAAAATCTACTCCCCCAAAAAACATTTAGAGCAGTCATAGAGATGCATAGTTCATGATGGCTGCTTTGGACAGTGAATTTGTATATGAGGATCTGAAATTTTTTTAAGCTACACGAAAAGATCAAATTACTATCGTACAGAATCTGTGGGGTGTGTAATAAGACACAAACTCCAAACATAAATGTGTTAACCACTAATTCCCCAATGGTGCCCAGAACTGAACATCTTCAGGTGCTTACACTTGTATACAACAGAGGGAAGCTACTTGTCACATCTATTTACAGTCCAAAAGCAAGCCATCCTAACAGACCCATTGACCACAGAAATCCCCCAAACCACCTAGTAACACTGTACTCCTCCCTGTTCTCCCGGGGGGAGGGGGGTTGGGTGTGACCTTCCACAAATGGGTCATGCTGTTTTTGTTCCTTTCTGTTGAAGCTTCAGAGCTGTGATGCCCTTTGCTTTAAGCACCACTGCGAAAACAGGAAACGAGTCAACCCCCCCACCCGCATGTAAAAGAAAGACAGCAACACCAAATCATTCATTGCAATCTGCCTGCACCCCTCACACCTGTGCCACACCCCTGGGGGCTGAACCAGAATACAGTGTTGTTGGAGAGTAGGGAGAGTAGGGCTTTGAAAAGCTTCTAGGACCTCAAACCGATTCAATGTCCTCATGAAAATATGAAATCCTAAATATGCCCTGCATGAAATTAATCAATAAAACATACTGCAGACAAACACACCTACAACTCACAACAGTGGGCAGCACAAACCTCAGAGTGACAAGGCTGAAGAATCCAACACACTCATTTACTCCAAGAATAGACTTGGTCCTGGAAGGGTCTAACTACATCTCACCTTCAGATGAAGAGCCATGTGACATTACAGAGGTCAATTATTCAACTTAACTTTAACTTATATTTATTATGTTTATCCTTATGCCGTTAAGGTTGGAGTAATGCTACACAACCTGGTCCAGTAGGGTACAGATGATATTAGATTTTTAAGGGATGACAGAGTTTAACTGTTTAACTTAAAAAAAACTGTAAAAAACCCAATTTTTCTCTCTTTTATATTGTCTGCCCTTCTATTCATTTACAAATATCCAACACAAATGGACTTTCCATTGTAAAAAGCAGCTCATTACCATTAAGACAATTTACATATTCTGATATTTGTAAGTTGTGAACCTATACAAGAAACAGTCATTCCAAATATCCCAAATTAAGATAACTATAAATCAAACTAATTCTTAGATCACACACATACGACTTCCATATGCATTTCATCATAGATTAGTTAGCAGGCAGAAACAAGTTTAAAAAAAAAAAAAACCCTTAAAACATCCTGTACAGCTGGGGCATTCCAAAAATGATAGACACATCACCTCATCCCCTTGTAAAACTATGGCACCCATACAAAAAAAAGATCCAATTTCCTCATATTGATCAAGGAACCTTCCTTGAAGGCACTTATACATAAATTACACATTATTGGGCCACACACATTTTAACTTTGTTTTGTTTCATACCCCTTTCAGTTCAACACTTCACTGTCCCAGAGCCTGCTTATGCAATAATTAACGTGAATATTCCATCTCAGAATCACCTCCAGGCTATCCTGGGAGCACATTTCAGCTCCCCTGCCCAACATGCAGTTAATTAAATGTGAAATTGGCAATTATTAAAACGTATTACACATTTGAAGCCTTCTTATAAACTTTACATTTAGTTTTTATTTAAACATTTTACCTGAGGAGAATGTTTTAATTTAAAAAGAACACAGAATCAAACATTTCTTAAGCTCAATACAAACAGACAACACATAAGTTAATAATTTCTCTTGTCCGACTTCATAACACAACATCGGTTCTTCCCATGGATGAAGAACTAATGATGAGACGTTTAAAACACTGAAACGTCGTGATTTACAAAATGACGAATTAATAGCTAGTGGCAAAGACAGGTGAACGCATTTGGGGTATCGCCAATATCCAATCGACCGGCACAAAGCAGTAGGCCGACATTACATTGAACTGTGTAGTGTGACCCATTAATAATACGGTTTTTCGGCATTCCGAAGAGACTTTACAATTAACCGATCGTAAATGACAGCAATGTGCCCGAAGCTCTGATCCAAACCCAAGGTGGACTGGAGATATGAATAATAAAAAAAAAAAATCTCAAAGCGTATATCAGAAAAATTCAATAAGCCATGAAAAAAAACGAGAAACACAAACAGCACATCTACACCAGGCAAGCCGAACAATGGTTGAATGCACATCGGCATACCGCTTATTGCCAAACTAAGCAAACTGACGGGTTACGCTGCCGGCAAAACCTCGGAAGTCGCGTAACGGTGAGCGACGTTAACTTAACCGGCGCGCGGGCGACTAGTCTAGTTTACCAGCCGCCCCGCTTGAGCAGCTCCGACTAGCGGGGCTGCGCGCTAACGGCCAGAGCCGCGGCGACAGCTCGCCGCCCGGCGGGGCACACGGCTCCGCCGTAACTCTCAGGACGAGCCAGCACACGGAATCAGCGCGATATTAAGACGCCCCACGCTACCGGGGGGAGAAACGCCGCGGCACGGCTACTCTGCAAGCCAGCGACCGGGCAGCGCTCCGCGGGCGGATGAGCTAGTTTACTTAGCTAATGTCTGCAAGACAGCGTTACGGCCAGATGTTTCCGAAAACTCCCCCCACCCCATAATAATGCTATCTGTGCTGATAGTAACGGCAGCGGATACTTTCGTAAACGTAATCGATACAACGCAGAAAATACACAAGTAAAAAATATATAAGCAAAGACCGAGTAACATCAAGATAGGAGCAAGAAGCACGTTAGCTAGCTACCTAGCAAGATACGTACCTGCACTACGCTTCGGACAGTCCCTTTTCTCCGCTTTTCCCACTTGGAGTTTATATATCCACTGTCAAACTCTACACATGGTCCGCGGGGGAAAAAAAAGAAAATTAAAAAACAGATACTACGAGAGATATTATCGGGAAAACTTGCAGGTTAACAGGTGCTGCCAGCAAACTAAGAGGACTTGACTTAGTCTTCGCCCGAAATCACCACACCCATACAAAAACTGGGAACATGGCAACAGTTTGTCGTAGGGGTGCCGCCGCGGGCGCGACGCTTTACGCCGTTAAGAGTTTGGCGACTTAAGCCAAGTGCCGATGTATGCACACAAATAAATGTGTTGGAACATGTGCCCATATATTTTCTTTAATTGTTTTTGTAACAGAATGCGAAATCATTCCTCTTAAACAAATGTATTCTACCTATTTGTATACATGGTATAGTCCGTCAGCCGCCTCAACGAAACGAAAGCAAACAGGAAAACAGGAAACGTACGTAATAGCAGCTTAATACAAATTGCAGTGTTTGCCTGCTTAGATGTTTTGCATTTTCTATAAAGAAATATATCATTTGATTAGTATTGAAAATGTTTGTTCTCAAGTAACACCGAAAATAATAGTATTATTTCGCAATCGTACACACCTACAGAGTAATGGAACATGCCTAACAGTGTTGCCCTATCATCAACAATGAAAATGATTTAAAGGGGACAACCGTCGAGTTATATTTTTATGTTGTTTGTCAGTTAGTTGTCGATGTGAATATTCACCCACCCGTCTTCTAGCTGTTCCTGTTGCGGGGGTGGGGGCTGTTGGAGCCTATCCCAGGGAGCATAGGGCACAAGGCTAGGGTACACCCTGGGCGGGATGCCAGTCTATTACAGGGCACAGTAGCACACACACTCATGCAGTCACACTCTATGGATAATTTAGAGACACCAATTAGCCTGACTGCATGTCTTTGGGCTGCAGGAGGAATCCGAAAAGCTGGGAGGAACCCTGCGCAGCATGGTAAGCACATGCAAATTCTACACACTCAAGGGAGGTGGGATTTGAACCCCCAGCGGAGAAAGTGTGAGATAAAAGTGATATCTATTGAGGCACAACAAAAGGGGATGTCATGAAAGCTCATTTTATAGATATGGCTGATTATTCAATAATATCCATATTCACAGAATCCACTCTGTTTTATAGTCATAGGGAAAAAAATGATCTACAGTGCACCATGTAGTGTAAAAACCACCTTACAATGCCGTTTAATTTCATTCTACTGAATACTTACACAGAAATTAAAATGGTATTTTGGAGCAAGCCAATAAACATTTGAATTCTTATGTGATCTACTACTGTACTTATATTTGTACAGTAGGTTAATGAAGGCTATCCTTTTGCAACTGCAGCTGCTAACAGGACAGGAGGTAATATTAATTAACACTATGGGTTTCACACCCTAGAGGAAGATTGCGGTTTATGAATTAAAAATAACACCAGTCTGCCAGAACAGACAGCCATCTTAAGCAACCCACGCTGAGCTCTCAGAATGTCTCTGGAATCTGTATTACCTTTAGAGTCAACCTCTAGATATCATTTCAGGATCAGATATAAACACAAGGACCATTCTGTTACTGGTGCCACTGGCTCCACTGACGATGTGACACACTGTGCTCTGGCTTAATCTCAATGTTTTTTTTTTAAGAGAAACAACCATTTGCCAAATAGCTTCCTGTAGTGTAATTTGTATGATTTCAAATGGAGTTACATCACTGAATATTTCCCATTTGGTTATAAATATTTTATCACCAATCATAAGTACTTGTTTTGAAATCCAATATGAAGTAATTGCCTTAGATCATTACTGAAAACAGTTTACGACAATAATTACTTATAATCAATAAAGTTCCTTAAAAACATCACTTACTGGAGAGAGATGGACTGGCCTTTGTCTGCTTTAGAAGGATTAGTAAGCAAATGGGACCTTAAAATAGGACTTTTTTCACTCTGTTAGGAACTCTTGAATTGTTAATGTGAACAGTTGGAGATGCTCTCCCTTATCTCTGCAAGACCCACAATCAATGGGAAGAAGATGAAAGTCACACATCCACAGCTTTCCTTTTTAAATGGCACTGGGGTGAGACTCATTTTATTTTAATTCACAGACAGTTAGGCCAAAAAAGATCCTGTCCCATTTTTTCTGAGTGAAAACCACATGGGTTCGGATAGGTTTTGTTTGGAAATTAAACCACTTTTTTCCAAAGCTTGTTCCTTAAAAAGACCTTAGAGGCAAACAATGTATAATTGACAAGATGACATAAAAACCTACATACTGTATAAACCCAGGAGACAGAGATGATGTGTGCCTCTTGTGCTCAGCAGCTTCATAAAGTGGTTCAATGGAGCTCATTGTCAACCTGAAATCATATTTAAGAAAGTGGCAGCTGTGAGTTTGTGATCTGGCCTATTCATTGATTGCTATAGGTGCAATAAGCTTTTATTATCCTTTTTATAAATAAATGTAATGTTCAATACATGTGGTCTACATTTACATTTTTAATGTTTATATTGTTATATTGTGGCTCATTAACAAAAAAATAACATTGAATACAACACATAAACACTAACCCAGTTTTAGTCTAAATTTTAATTTTAATTATGTTACCCATTGTTTTTTCTTTAACAATCTTTAAAAAAATCGTTGTCTTGCCAGATATGGGTTTATATATACAGTAGGTTAGTCTATTTGTATTTGAGTGTGTCTACTGTTAAAATGTACTAAAAAATGAACACTATTTATCAAACAATAATACATTTTGAGTGAAATAAGTCACTGGCTTAATATTGATGACAGTTTGACAAATGAAATATGTTTTAAAGGGCAAGGGACGTCGAGGTGCACTATAATCTGGAGTGTAGCAAGATGACTTCCTTTCTATAAAAAAGGACTCAATTAACTGAGCAATGATAACTCTGGCCAAGAACCGTTAGCTGAATCAAGCTTGCCGGTAGACTTCTTAAACAATCACAGCAAAAGAGAAAAACAACTCCATGGGGGGAAAAAATAGCACATCAACAGCTTGGTTTCTTAAACCAGACACAGAGGAGGCTATATATATCGGCTCAGTAGCCATATACATGCTTCTACATTGTCTCGCCATTGCTCCCTGTCCAATAACCTTTGGGACATGCACAGCTGTTAAATTTGCTCAGGTCTACAAAGCACACTTTCCATTGTTTAAATGTCACACCGTAAAATGAAACCCTCCAAGGGTGGAGGTTTCACTACATGAATAATTTCATGATTATGTCTCATGATAGTATCTGCATCAGCAAGATCCCTGGGGTTCCCTGTACCTTGGGTGCTGCTACAGGACTGAGCCGCTCCAAATGATTGTAGATAGGATGGTTCCACAGGGATATGGAAGGCTTAATGGACCAGGGCATCATCACACCAGTGCCCATCACAGTCCTGTCAGGAATGGTATTACTTTTTATTTTGGATATTGTGTTATTTGGTGTGCAATGAGCTCTTTAACAGAAATATTTAAAAAAACTATTCTAAATTAAACTCAATTTTACTTAAAAAATCATAAACTAGGAGCACAAACTGACCCCAACCATAAGAAATATTATCTAAATTTTCTGTCCCAGACACTGGACAATATATATATATATATATATATTTATGTATAATTGTTTATGATGATATGCCTATGTTTGCCAAAAAGACAATAAATAAATAAACAAACAAACTCTTACAAAACATATGTATCTCCTTGGATGGTTTTCTGTTGGAAACTCCCACAAAGTCAAGCTACAGAAAAGTGAGCTCGCTCTCGCTCTCTCTCTCTCTCTCTCTCTCTCTCGCACAGGTAAGAATCCAATTTTGATGATGGCAGGACCTGTATGTTCCTTTCTCACTGGCTGGGCCAGTTCCCGTCCTTGGTACTTGTTCCTTCCTAATTATGGCAATTGGTGGCATAAAGGTTAAGGGCACCAATTCAGTTCGCCAAGGGTAAGACATTTAGCATTTAGCTGGAACCTTGTTGGCTCAGGTCCTCTAAGGGGGCCCTTGCAATTCAAGCTGAACTGTTCCAGGAAAATGTCCAGCTCTATAAATGGGTCAACATTTTAAGTTGCTTTGGAATAAAATGTCAGCATAAGCAAGCAGATATAAATCTGCTACACCTGACCAAATGTTTGCCCCAATAAACAGCATTCACTGGCCTTACTTGAACTGAGTGTTTGCTGTAGAGTTCTATAATTCATGCTTAGTGCTCTGTTGCTGTCATTTACAAACATTTAAATAATAGCAGGGGAATTATTTTAAAATAACCTATTCTAGGGTTAGGATTATAATTTTTATGTAATAATTAAAATATCTTTCAAGATCTCAGAAGAATCTCAGAACCACTCTATATATTATTATGAAATATATTTGGAAACCAAGAAGTTGTTCATAAACAGATTTTTTGTTTTTTTTTTACAAAACAATCACTATTTTTTCTATTTAAAAATTCACAGATAAAAATTGGAAGAAAAAGAAATTCACAGCAGTATTAATTGAGAAAACAACCAACGAACTTTGCATTATCCAAAACATATAAAAAACATTCTGAAACTGGAATGTTTGTCTTCCAACAGAATTCAGCTTAACTGGATCATCACGTTAGCATTATCGGGCAGTCACAGAGCACACATATTAAAACTCTATGGGTAACCTAGAGACATCAATTTACCTAAATATGTAACTGGGCTGCCGAAAATCAACACAACTTATACGAATTTCACAAACCAAGACTCTGAGTGTGAGGAAATAGCTCTACCCACTGGGCCACCATCCCGCCCCACATAACAAATACGCACGAGGAAGGCGGACACCCCCATACTCACTCACTATAAATATCTTAAAGTGACAGGAAACGTGTTGTTATTTTGATTTTGATATACTTTATTCATCCCCGTGGGGAAACTGTCTACTCACCTCCCCCAACTTTGTTCTTCATGTGAGCAAGCTTGGCCGTGAAGGGCAGCCACCTTGTGTGGTGCCCAGGGAGCTGGGGGTTATAATAATGATAATTTCTCAAAGTATGTAGATCACTTTCTATGCACTTATATTTTTATACATTTCCCAAACATATACCCAGATAAATAGGGGTCTGAGATTTCATGGAAACCTTCATGCAAAGTCTCTATATTCACAATTTAAATTGCATTTCGCATTATTTAATTTCTCAAAAGAGTGGTTTACCGTTTTACTAACATTGTTTTATGGTTTGCTAATAAAAAGTATTATTACCATTGTGCTTCGGTGTAGTAATGTTAATAGGATTTCGTGATACTGAGGAATTTGAAAAATATATACTGAGTCACTGTATTCTACCTAAATGAATCACAACAGTCTTCTGACTGATCCTCAACGACAGCTCTAGCATCACGAGTGAACAAAAAAGGTTGCGCTCCCTCTCAACCAAGCTTGCTTGCGACGCCTCAGGGCACGCCCACATTTTTCGCGCAAGCAGGAAGGAGCAGCACTTTTGTCCAATCAGCAACCAGCAGCGTTTAGGCGTGATGCTAAAGTTAGGTAGCACTGCGTAGCGAATGAGTTCGGGGCAAGACTCCCTTTTGTTGGTCGGGGACTATAGGTTGCGTAGCTTTAAAACTGTTTAAATAACTAGAAACTTCTCAGGTTCTTATTAACGCTCAGTCTATAGCGAGGATGAGCGGGGGAGTGTATGGTGGAGGTGAGGTGAAACTCGCGATAAACATGTGGGGCCACCTTGGGTGTCTTTTAAGTTGTGTGCAATTGTGGTGACTAAATACACAGTGCATCGCTCCTGGTCGCCTTATATGTTTACAGGCTAAATGTCTTACGTCTGTTTTGTCAAAGAAACCACTTCGAGAAACTGTGTTAAAGAGAACTACAGCAAGGCATATGTGATCATTATTAAGGACGGTGTTAAACATCCAGTGTTTAATAGTTGCGCTGATACGTCGCTCTTCGTCTGACATGTGCATATGTTTATGAAAATATTGTTGATGCAGACGGATACTTATTATTAACCAGTAAACGTTTTATTTTTAATCGTGTAACTGGTAACGCATTTCATGGATACAATTTTATGTAATTGTGATCTATATCAAATCAGATCTTATATCAAAATTTTCGATTTGTTATTCGCCGAAGTTTGATTTATCTTGCTAATCACAGATGAGGTTGGAGCTCTGGTGTTTGACATCGGGTCATACAGCGTGAGGGCTGGTTATGCAGGCGAGGATTGCCCTAAGGTAAGTCAGCAATGCAGTACATTATATGTGCTTGGTATTACTTTTAGTGGAAAACATTTGGTTCACAATTACCATCATTTATGTAACCAGTCATGGGTCCCCCAGAAACACACATGGTACTCCCACATTTTTGGTAGGGACACTTCTCTACTGTACATACTTAAATTTTTGCCCTTGCAACTGGCCCATAGAACACAAAATATATCAATGAACCTTTACACTTAGCCAGCCAAAGGTTATAGTGTAAAATCTCAGATATGTGTAAAAACCAATCTGTAGTGATTATTGCATTCCTTTCTGTTCATTTTAGTTTCTCATATCTATATTGTTATATTTGTTATAAATGCTACAAACTATGCTACCAAGGTGGTAGTGTGTCTGATGTTTTGCAACTGTCCACCGTTAGGCTGATTTTCCCACAGTGATTGGGGTGGCCTTAGAACGGGAAGATGGTAGCACCCCGATGGAGACGGACGGAGACAAGAGCAAACCAGGTGGCACCATCTACTACATCGACACCAACCAGCTGCGGGTTCCCAGAGATAACATGGAAGTCATGTCCCCCTTGAAAAGTGGCACGAGTAAGTTTACGTTCTTTGAGACCGCGTTCACAAAACTGCTCATTCTTGCCCGTTATTGCAATTGTGATATTTCAAGTAACTGCTCAGTGTTACCTTTCTCAAACAACTTCTGAACTATTGAGCCTTAGTGTGTTGATGGTTCTGTAACTTGTATGCACATGACCTCGCCAGCATGCAGATTGTGCAGGAACTTCAATATTAGGCACCTACTCTCATAGGTACTGTTGACAATTGTCTTATTACAGTGCTTAGGCTGTTTGTTTTCAGACGATAACAAACCATGTGGGAGCGAGGAACTTTTTATTGAACAAATGAAAATTATGGAATGAAGATGTAATTTGGCAAACAAGTAATGCAGAAGTTCATTTTAGTCCCCCGAATCGGCCTCATCACCATTGGCCAGTGTACTGATGTGAATTACTTACTGATAACTGGTCTCTCTCTGTCTCCTCAGTTGATGACTGGGACAGTTTCCAAGCGATTTTAGATCACACGTACAAGATGCATTTCAAGTCTGAACCCAGCCTACACCCAGTGCTCATGTCAGAGGCTCCTGTGAGTATTTCATCATCATAGATATTACTGTTTGGACAAGTAATTTTATTCTCTGTATTTTTTATATCACCAGTGATCATGCTGGAATTGAATCTTTACCATCTTGACTCATTTTTCTGTCTTTCTTTTATTCCCGAAACAGTGGAACACGAGAGCAAAGAGGGAGAAGCTGACTGAGCTGATGTTTGAGCATTACAACATCCCTGCTTTTTTCCTGTGCAAAACTGCAGTTTTGTCTGCGTATCCTTTTGATGATGTCAGCTGACCCATTGGGCCGATTATGGTGGACCAGCTGCCAGGTCCTACATGGCTCTATATGAAGGTTACATGGCTTAGTTTATATGTTTGTAGACTCCGTAGGTTGATGAACATGAGCTGTTTTGATGATTATCTTTGACTTGGATCTACCATCAATTGCAAAGTTTTACACTATAATGAATAATAGAATAGTAAGGTGATACTTTATTCATCTTTCTGCATAGCCCATCTTGCTTTCCTTGAGATGCACAGACGCATATATAGGTGAGAGTAAGCTCAGGGGTGACAGAGCAGTGTCAGCCAGCACGCAGCACCCCTGGAGCTGGAGGTTAAGGGCCTTGCTTCAGGGCCCAACACCAGGATCAGTCTGCCTGCCCATTAGAACTAACAACCTTCCGGTCACAGGCACAGAGTCCTGACTCACTGAGCCATAGGCCTCCCTCCTGTAGGGTGAATGTTTTAAGTTTGCTGCCTCCATAATTAAAAGGGAGGCTTTTCTGTATATAGCTATGTCTTTTGACGCATGTTTAGGTAATTAATTTGTTATAAAATGTAAACCGTCATCCTGCCTGCATCTTGCTGCGTGCACGCCTAGTGACGCTCGAAGCCTGAGCCACTTCGTCGCTCCTTAATCTGCGATACTACAGTTTTGCCAATGGACGATCCACAGGCCTGGTGTTGGACAGTGGGGCTACTCACACAACGGCCATCCCAGTGCATGACGGATACGTCCTTCAACAAGGCAAGCTCCTTCTCCTAACAGGCCATCTCAGTTCCAGACCGGACTCGCTTATATTTACACCAGCTGTGTCCTTTCTGCTTATAATACCTTTTTGATGGCTCAATCAATATGGGACATTGCACCTTTTAAGGATGTAACATCTAGTGTTACTAAAGGATGGGGAGTCTAGAGATAATTTTTTTGACTTTCTTTTGCCCGCCGGTAATACAGTCTGAATGTCATTGAGGTGGAGTGCTCTTCCAGGATTACCACTGCTTGGGAATTCTGCGTCATTTTTACGACCAGCTATCTTTAGACGGCGTCGGTTACTTTAACGCCGAGGACGATCTGAGACGTCTGTCCTTCAGGCTCGGGGAATGCGGACGAAACTGGGAAGCAGGGTGCTTTATGAGAAAGGTGAAACTGTGCAGATACCGTATCCTTCTCCGCCGTGCTCCTTCCCCCTGGAAAAACAAGTCTGGGACCTAATTACGGGCCCATTTTCTCAGTGGGGCCTCAAGGACTGAGTTTCAGTCTTTCTTCCATCAGGGTCAGAACTGCAGTGAAATTAAAGAACGGGATGAAGGACGAACAAAGAGAAGGCTGAGAAATTTACTGCAAGGAAGAATCGTTTGATAGAATAAAATGTTTGTAATATACGAAATTTTTTTTTGTATTTTTTGTCGTCGTTTCTGCGCATTAGTTTGAAGTCAGCTTTAAATATCATATGAATATTGAGTGAGATTGCTCCTGTTTTTTCCGTCTCGTTCAGGGATTGTCAAGTCGCCCCTTGCTGGAGACTTTATGAGCATGCAGTGTCGGGAACTCTTTCAGGAGTTAGATGTTGAAATCGTTCCGCCTTACATGATCGCGTCCAAGGTGAGACCAGATAAAACAAAGTTCATTCATTACTGCAGGGGCATCCCCATATTTCCCATGGGTGCTGTATTTAAAAGGGATAGTGCTGTCTAGGTATGCTACAGAATTCCTGCACTGCGCCATCTTGGCATGGCTGTATTTAGGCTATGATTTTAGATTTGGCTTGATAGACAAAAGTGGTGTAACCTTATGGGAAAGCTTGGGTCTGATTTGGGGGCTGAATAGAGCTGGAGAGAGGAATAGGGTGCAATGCAGAGTCTTTATTAAGTGGGAAGCAAGCAAGCAAACAAAGACCCCACTCTGGTAGAAGACAAAAAAAAAAAACCTTCTTTTAAGTCATGGAAGCTTTAAAAATGGTGCTTGGGAAAACAATCTGCCAAAACAAGGGACAGTTGGACCTTGATTTTGTTCCATCCATGTGTGATCCTTGTGTCAGCTCTGAGAATAATTGGCTGGGTGTGATGTTTCTCCTCACAGGAGGGAGTACGGGAAGGGTCCCCGGCTATTTGGAAGAAGAAAGAGAGGCTACCTCAAGTCAGCCGCTCCTGGCATAACTACATGTGTAACGTAAGTGGGAGCCTATTGTATTCTTTTTCCATTGGTCACCATCAATGTTGAAACTGTATGCACTCGTGATGTACTACTACCTTGGATGGTTTGCTGGCCTAATTCTTGGGTCTCGTTCGTTGACATGCACACCTTTTGGGCTCGGCTGATCATGCAGACTGTGATCCAGGATTTTCAGGCCTCAGTCTTGCAGGTCTCCGATTCACCTTATGATGAACAGTGAGTCCACTTTAATTATATATACCGTTCATCCATCCATCTATCCATCCATCCATCCATCCACTGTGCAGCTGTTTTATCCAGTACAGCGTTGTTTTTTGTATTGCTTTTCCTCTAATTATAGTTCTAAAATGTTAAATAATCATGTTGAGATAATTCACACTGTATTACCAGTGGTGGAAAGCCCAGGTCCAGAAAGTACAAATCCAAACCAAGGTTTTGTTTCAACCAATTAGTTGAGTACTCACTGTGACTCTTTGTATTCAACTATACTCTCTGGACCTGAATTTTCCACGTCAGTATATTACTGTTGCATTTGTTATGATACAGTGTGATTTAATGTACTAAATTGCTACCTGGTTTGAGCAGTGTTTTTGTTCTGGGTATTTAGGAACGGATGCACAAGCTAATGTGACATGTTCTTTACAGAGTCGCTGCCCAGATGCCCACTGTTCACTACGAGCTCCCCAGTGGCTACAACTGTGACTTCGGTGCAGAGAGGCTGAAAATCCCGGAAGGGCTCTTTGACCCCTCAAACGCCAAAGTAAGGGCCCCCAGGAAACCCCCAGTCTCACTGTGTGGCTCCTTCCGAGTCATTAACCCGGCATGTTGTGCTCCCCGCAGGGCCTCTCAGGGAACACCATGCTCGGGGTGGGCCATGTGGTGACCACCAGTGTGGGGATGTGTGACATTGACATCAGACCGGTGAGTGGCCATGGAGGTGACCAAGCGATTCCGAGATTCTGTTTAATACTCAGTACGGTCCAGCTGGTTGTGGTTTTGGAAACTCATATTACGCTTCGCTCCTGCATCATCTTCTAGGGCCTCTATGGCAGTGTAATAGTTACTGGCGGCAATACACTCATCCAGGGTTTCACAGACAGGCTCAACAGAGAGCTTTCCCAGAAGACACCACCAGTGAGTATAAGACCCGGCCCCTATCCATCTGATTCCCAGTTAGGGACCTGAATGTATGTCATCTTTATTCGTTAATGGGTTCACTATCTTCTGAAAGACCCAACAAAAGGTTATTATATATTACTATTATCACACTGCAGTTTGTTCTATCCCCTGATGGCCTTCCCTCCACCTGTAGCCTAAGAATTTCACTATGTGTTCCTCGGAGCCTGTGTGCCAGTAAAACTTGAGACTCGAAACCTAACAAAGGGCTGGCGTCTCGCCCCCTCCATTAGAGCATGCGGCTGAAGCTGATCGCCAACAACACCACGGTAGAGCGTCGGTTCAGCGCATGGATTGGAGGCTCCATCCTGGCGTCCCTGGTAAGCGCCGCGGCCCTGCCCTGTGAAGTCCGGACCTCCCGCTGTGCACGCTGCCATGGATGACATTTTCAGTTTCCCATTCATGTTGCTTTCTGCGAAGACGTTGGGCGGACATTAACACTCACAGGCTTAACCGGAAAACATAGGCGTCTCTAGGCTTTTTTTCCCTGGGGTGTAAGGCGAGAGAGACCCCAAATAGTCATTCATCCAGATAAATACATTTGTAATTAATTATTCTTGCACATTGATAACACAAGCTACATTTTCAAATATAATGTTACAGTTTAATTTTATTGTTGTGATAAGTATGGATGGATGTTTTCATCTGACCAGCAGGGGGTGCACCCCCCAGTAAAATTGCCTCTGCCTAAAGTGACCACCTAATCCATATAAGGGGGTGCAGTTTAATGACGACCAGTATCACTTAAGCGCTGAGTTCTTGCTGAGTGCTGATTGGTCAGTCTCCTATAATCATGCATGCGTCACTAATATTAATGTGAGGCAGCTGGATGAGTCTTTCAATCAAGGAAACATGCCAGTAAAAGCACAGAAGTAGTTTGAGCTTTGCTGCTGAGCAGTTTCTCAGGGCAGAGCAGTGATGCGTTCCCCCCTTCTCCATCTGCAGGGGACTTTCCAGCAAATGTGGATTTCCAAGCAGGAATACGAAGAGGGTGGCAAACAGTGCGTGGATCGAAAGTGCCCATGATCTTCCACCGCAGCGCCTTCCAGACAGCTCGCCCACTAGATGTTTGCAGGGGACTCAGGAAAAATAATGGATGTTTTGTAGATTTTCTTTTTTTTTTTTTAAATGATATACTGTACAAATTATTTCCATCTTTTATATTTTCATTTAGAAGTCCACTGTGGTGAACACACCTGTAAAATGATTCATATAGGTCATTACTATTTTCATACAGATATGACTTGTGGCTGTTAAAGTTCTATTGGATGTACCGTTATTTTTGATAGAACTTTTTCTAACTTTCAGTATGAGATAAAGTCCCAGATTTATGTTGATGAGTAGATGTGTATATCTGTTAATTTATATAGATCGCTATATTTTTTACAGGCATGAGTTATAAAACTACAACACTAGTCTGGTCTGGGAGCTGTTTTAATCCCTGCAACAAATATTTGCAGTTTATACACGTAGAAATATATGGTCCACATTGTACCAAATACTGAACAGAAATGCTCAGCTGAAATAACATTTAAAATTTAGTTTGTAAAAATTAAACATTTGCTCTTTGAGAAATAAAACAATTTATTAAAAGTGAAATTCTGTTTTAGTCTTTATTGGAAAATAAACATAGATTTTTGGATAATGACACAGTATACTGTATACAGATAATACATAATATATATAGTTAATGTAAGATGTCCACACGTCATTTTATAAAGGATGGACTAAATGACACTGTGAAAAGGGGCTTTTGAGTAACTAAATCACATGCAGCTACAAAGTGGAGTTACATCAGGTTGTAAATATCAGCATATGTCATGTATTAAAGGTCTGGTAACCTGGCATTTCACTTGAATGTGAGTTCTAAAGAAACACGGGGCACCCAGTAGAGCTCACACAGGCAAAATAATTAATTCACAAATTTCAGATGAATTGGTTTACGAAAACTGCAAAACCAGTGTCAAAAGGAACAACTTCAAAAATGATGACAGAACATTTCAAGCATGCTCAGACTACACTGGCAGTGTTTGAAATCTGAAGCCGTTATAGATAGACGTTTAAACAGGTTTTGCTAAAAAACATAAAAGTATAGCCTGAAAAGTCACCACAAAAATGAATCAGCACCTCCATGACCCAGATTCAACAAAAACTACATGCTCTGAACTTCACAAAGCTGGAATTTATGACAGGATTGTGGGCCAGTAACCAAAACCTGAGCGGTGCAATAAAAAGTCATATGCTCATCTTCCACCCTTTCTTAGATCTGGCAGGTTTGAAGAAAGCTAAAAGATGCCTTCAACAATATGGAGGATTCGCTGTTTTGTGCAATCATTTCATAGAAGTCAATACATCAGAGGATTAATCCCTACACTACACTATACACTAAAGCTGTCCATATACACAGTTAATCACATTTAAGTGGTTTCATGAATACGCCAATGTACACAGTTCAAGGGTTTTATGACAGCGTTCCAAGGACGTCAGCTATTGCAAAGGTAAAGGGTGACCCTATTCCTCATTTAGTCCTTGATATTAATATATTGTTAGCCGTTTTCCCTTATCTTGTCTCCTACCCTATATACTGATGCTCAGTTACGTCAAAAAATGTTTCCCCAATAGCTGCCCCCTAGCGGGACGGGTATATTTCACTTTTATCACATCGTACTAAACCACAAGAATAGTCTTTATCGTTACGTTTGACGTATTTATAGCAAACATCTCAATTTTAGATTTTATTTAACCTGTATTTAACCAGGTTAGTGCCAATGAGATTTAAAATCTATTTTACAAGAGAGACCTGGCCAAGATAGAACGATTGCAAAGTACTGTAAATTACACACTCAATTAAAGCAATACACTCAAAAGACTGCTATTCCATCGACCTTACAACAGCTTTAATTTGAAGTGAGAAAATCCTTGAGTTTAAGCTCATTTTGTAGGTCATTATAGGGGGCAGGCACTAAAAATACAAAAGCTCTTACGCCTTTACAGCAGAAAAACACCAAACTGAAAGATCAGAACCCACAATCTGTTTTGGCACATAAATTACAGGGAAGTTTACCTAAAAATTATAAATGAAAACCTACCCACAACACTAGCAATAACAAGAAAATGGGGGGAGGACTTTTTTGTTCTTTTTGGTGCGTTTCATTTATGCAAAAACAGAAGCTGTATCATATAATTTAAGATAATTGAACCATTGGTTATCAATTCAATTAAAATTATGCTGTCATCGAAACTTTCTTGGGGGAAAACCTAAACACGTAATCTCAGGGAAATATTTAGCACTGACCCGAAATGGGAAAATTTATCATATCATTCATAATGTTTGACATTTGCCTATGTTATTTAAAATTATTCTGTATTCCCAAATGAATAAAAATTATTTGTCCCAACACGTGTCCGTCTGTACCGTGGCAAAGTTAATACTACGTCACTATCTGCGTCACGGGTACTGAATACAGTGATAATGGTTTAAACGAACTAATTTGGCCCTAGATTAATTATTTTATTTAAACGGTTATGTAGTATTAATATATACACTAAAAAGAACGATATATTTAAATACGTAACAATATTTTGTCACGTGATTTTTTTTTCTCCCTTAACAAATATGGCGACTTCTTTTGTTAGTAATCGGAGTGTGACGTAATACCGCTACTTCCGCTTCCTTGCCCTCAATAGCAATGGTGGGCATGAGTGTCCTCCGGTCTGCTGCCGCGATTGCGGCCAGAATAAACCCCTTAAAATCTGGGATTGCAAAGAGCGGTTTGCTTGCTAGGACTGTGAGGGAGAGCGATAAAGGTACAAATCACACGTCTCGCCTGTGTATATATAGTTATTTTTTAAGATTTAAATTACCTTAGGCCTTGACCTTGGAAGCGCCGAACTCGATAATGAGTTAGCTACCACTGTCATGACAGGGCATGTAAATTTACGCTTACATGCAGCCAAAAACTATGTAACACCAGTTTGATTTACCTTTCAATTGAAGAATTTTGCATTGCATGCTTGTTGCACAATCGTAATTGAAATGAAATACCTTTGCTATGATGAAACGACTTCGGATTAAGCTGCAAACTAATTCTCCAATCGGGACAAATAAAGTATATCTATCTAAACATCCATCCGTACATACATACATACGCGTGTGTTCTGATACGGAGAACTGCAAACGATTCGAAGTGTTTGATTTTCAGCGGCTGTGCGGTTTGGGAGCCATGGAAAACAGATGTTTGTCATCAAGCCATCTGATTATTATGACAGAAGGTTCCTCCACCTTTTGGCAAGTATTGAACCTGCCTCCCTGGTGCTGATATAATTAAGTCGTCTGGTGAACGGTCTATTATCTTATATGAGCATATACATATAATTACCTTAAAGTTTATGTCTACGGTACACATGCTTGGCATCATGACATTTGTATTCTGTGCAAGAAGAGGCCGATTTTTGAAGGCAGTTGCATAGCGCATCGATCAGTGTTGTTCTGGGTAAAGTTACTTTGCGTTTATTTCTCAGGTGCTTGTCCAAAGTGAGATACAAATGATGTGCACTGGTGAAGTTGTATGTGTAATATACATCGATATATTTTCTTTCCTGTCTTATAGAAATACTACATTTTACTTACTGGGATCCCTGTTGCAGCCATAGTCGCATATGTAAATATATTCATTGGTAAGTTTTAATTTTGGATAGACTACTACGTCTGTGTATTTAACTGGTCTATTGTATGCAATTGCATTTGTGATTTTATGCATCATTTTAAGGGGAGGCAGAGCTAGCTGAGGCTCCGGAAGACTATGTTCCTGAGCACTGGGAATATTATAAGGTATGCCTGCCGCTTATGCTTTGAAATATTTTTGTATCTAAATGGGTCTGAATGGTTTTAGCTTCCATATCCCAAATAAAAAAACCTTGTTTCTTGCAAGCTTGGAGAAAGATATACCTTTATGAATAACAATAAATATACAGATATCTCAGTAATTCATATTAGGCATATCTGTTATGTTTATTTTTATTGAGTCAATGTTTCTATAGATGTACCCATTATAGTGCCCATAGAGGTTGCTTTTATGCGTGAATTCTGATTTGAGCATGTGTGAATTCACCCCTCCAGCACCCAATCACACGCTGGATTGTTCGGACCTTCTATGACCCCCCGGAGAAGGACTACGAGAAAATGATGGCGCTGATCCAAATTGAGGCTGAGAAGGCCGACATGAGGTGTGTGACCGTAGAGCCACTAAAAATGAATAGCGCGCATTGTGCACGGTAGCCTGACCTTGATTAGCATCAGGTGTTTCTTACTGACCTAATAATGAAGGCGGTAGGTTGTAAGCAGTGTGGCTTTTACCAAAAACTTTCAGGCAGAGGGGTACTCCAGGTGCAGGATTGAGAAACACTGACTTATGGTATTACTAAAGAGGTGTCCTTTGTGTTTATTTGACTTAAAAAAAAAAAAAAAAAAAGTGAAGAACTTTTTGTTTTGCTCTCTTGATTATCCCTACATGTATCTATCTTTAGGTTGACGCAGCTAGAAGTTCGCAGACACATGCGCCACAAAGGGGACGGCCCCTGGTTCCATTACGAAACACAGGACAAAAATCTCATTGACAACAGGATCAAATCTACTCCTGACAATTAGGCCCGCCCGCGGTCCCTGGCAACTGCGGTCTCAACCGTCGGAAGCAGTCTATTGATAAATTATGTATATGTTTGTATAATTGCTCAGTTGCAAAAATAAATTGTTTAAATGAAATATGATTGGGCTTGATTATTAAAAACACACAATTTCGAGAACTATTGTGGAAGCAGGTGGGAAAGTTTGTCACTACGCAGTAACGGTGTATGATCGTATTTGTGACAAACATCTTAACATAACTTGAAACTAATCAACACTGAAAAGTATCTGGAAACTGATAAGCAGTTACCCAAAGCCTTTCATGTTACTTGCTTAAGCAGAATGTACTGTTACAGTAACTACAGCCTCAGGATGAATTGTCATCATTGACGCACTGCATAACAACAATGCTACATTTAACCCAAGTCTTTTTTATTTTGATAATTTACTGCTCTCCCCAAGGAAATCCTCCCAGCTTTGCTTTCCATGAGAGCAAGCCTTTCCCTGAATGGAGCTGGGGGCCAAGGGCCTCACTCAAGGGCCCACAGATGGGCCAAGGTTGGGCTTGAACAGACAACCATCCAATCACAAGCACAGAAGCTTAACCTGCTGAGCTACACTCTGCCCCCTTTATCTGGGCAGTGCTTGGGGGCGGTACCTTGCTCAGGGTACCTCAGTGGTACTTGGGGCACGGGGACGGGGACTCTTCGATTACATGGTCACATCCCGAACCTACACCACCTGTCCAGCCTTTTCTGAGAATATTATGTAATTTGACATTGTGCCCTCCAGATAGTCCTTGTCTTTTATCTATTGAACAAAAGCAATATATAACATTCGTTATAGTGCTAAAATCTGAATTAATTGACCTTTAGCACATTATTAAAAGCTTGCAAATATGGTGAATTTCTATGATAATTGGCATACTTTGTAAGATTTTGCTATGAAATGTAATTGATAGCCTATCGAGGAAAAAATTCTGTTATTCTCAATAAAATGGTATATGATCTCTAGTTTTTAATCCAAGGTCCTTAAAAATTGAGAATATGTTAGCGAAATGCATATTCAGATCAGTAGTCAATGAACGACTCTATTAAGCCTCTTTAACGCAGATACAGAGGTTGAAAGAGAGCTCTAAAGGAAACAGTGACCCCTACCGGCCAACTTTAAATACGACAATTTGGTGATATTTTCCGTTATGTCGAGTTTTGCGAAATTGCCGTTTGAACTCATTTTCCATTACTAGATCGAAATTTTGAAACCGAATTATAAAAGAACAATAATAACAGCTATTATTCTCAATTAAAACCGACACGTCAAAGTCGTCAATCAATAAACAAACATTTTTATGTAATCGCGCTAATAGACTAAATTAGACCCCGTGATATAATAATCTAGGTCTGTGTAAACATTCCACTGTGGCCCATGTTTTGTAGTGTCGCTTTCTGGGGATGCCGGAGGAATGCGTAGTCTGTGCGGTTTAAAAATAGCACCTCTGGCTGACAAGTGGTAGGCGTCTCTGGAAAAGCTGTGGCACTGTGGATCCGGAGGAGGTAACGCGAAGATGGCCACAGATGTAGGCGAGCTCATGGTGCCCTATATGCCCACCATCAGGGTGCCGAGAACTGGGGACAGAGTTTTCAAGAGTGAATGTGCCTTTTCTTACGATACTCCAGTAAGTCCGCAGTTTGACCCGGGTCGCACCGGACTAATCGCATGCTTCACTGAGCCCAACTTTACAAATAGCTAAGCGGTGGTTAAAAGCTCATAATAAACTCACACCGAATAGTTTTTAACACTGAAAACGGATTTCTGTCCTCAAATACATTCTCTCATTTTTGAAAATAGTCATGCCACTGACTATATTTAAAGCATTAGAATAATTAAAACAAATGAAATCAATTTCTTTGGGGTTCTTGGTAATAGGTTTGTCCCGGTCCAAGAAAATGCAAAATACTAACGAAAGTATGGTCTTGCGATAGTCTTTTATCAATGACCTTATGCATCTCTTCTGTAAGACCGGGAAACTTAATTGGGGAAC
Organism: Petrocephalus schoutedeni; assembly: GCA_026780765.1. Taxonomy (NCBI): domain Eukaryota; kingdom Metazoa; phylum Chordata; class Actinopteri; order Osteoglossiformes; family Mormyridae; genus Petrocephalus; species Petrocephalus schoutedeni. The sequence continues at coordinate 8,608,536 of JAODKL010000044.1, forward strand.
TTAGTATATCCTGGTGTGTTGGGGTTTTTGATATGGATGTATGACAATGAAAGTACTGTTCAAAAGGACATGCAATCGTGTATAATATTTAAATCAATTTAAATGTTGACAGAACTGAACATGTTCAATCATAAACAATTTAATGGTGACTTGACTGTCTGGGGGCCATGCTGCCCGATAGAATACGGGTTATTTTTGTCAGCTGTCTCCTCCAGCTAGTGTGTCACTAATGGTTCCTTAAGTGTTTCTCCGGATTGTATAAACCGCGGCCAAATCCCAGGTACGCGCTTTATCTACGGTACTTTCCGCAGATTAGTTGGGGTTTTTCCAGTCAAGTAGTGATCGTGAAGCCTTTCATATATATGCACAGGCCAAATATTAATTATTTGTTATTTTGCTTTTCATCAATATAGCCCATTTGCAAAGGTTTTCTGGCTGCCAAATTTAGCCGGACTCTCAGTCAAAGAAATGTTTGAAAACTCACCAGGAAGTCTAGCTGCCTAAATATATCTAATATATTTAGCATATGAGCAAATACTTTAATAAGCCTAGTTATTATGCTTGGACCGCAACCCCAGTAGCACTAGATATGAAGGTATTTGCTAATTATGGGACCAACAGTTTTCCTGACTTCCTGCTCTTTTTGAATAACGATGACAGGTCAATGGCGCCTTTAGGGTGGGGGCCCACGGGGCTGAAAAGCCCTTCCAGCACCCCTGTCACAGGTAGATCTAGCAAAGATCTCCCCCAACATGCTAATGTTGCATTCAGATGTATACTCTTCACATGTAGATGTCTGTATGACATTGTCATGGCGCTGACTTATTTCCAGTTTGTGGGCCTTATGACCTAGACCCCACTCCTGTCCTGGTTTTTTTTTGGCAAGGGAAAACCTGATGTAAGAGAGTTTCCACGCTCTCATCCTCCTCATGTCCAACCGATGTCTCTTCCCAGGAGTCCGAGGGTGGTCTCTATGTGTGTATGAACACGTTTCTGGGCTTTGGCCGAGAACATGTGGAGAGACATTACCGAAAGACTGGACAAAGTGTGTACCTGCACCTGAAACGCACCGTCAAGGAGGTAGGGGGCAGGACATGCAGGGGTGTGATTTTTTTTTTTAAATAGGCAAGCAAATTTCATTGTATGTTTTACAATAACAAATGTGTCTTATGTCCCGTGCCTTAAATTATTGTCTCTTCACTCTATTGCTCTGGCCTAGTTCGAGTTGCAATTATCTTTTACTTTACACTATTTGACCCTGGCATCTGGTGTCAGGTGGAGCAGTGGGATACATCATGTCTGTCTCATCAGACTTCATTGCCAGGTGTGATAAGGAGACAATAAGCTTTTGTTTGCAAAGGGATTTTAAATATGGAAGCACAGTACCAGTCAACAGTCCGGACACACGTACTGAAAATCATTTGTTTTTCAACACGATAATGGCCCTAAGCACCTTGGGATTATCTAGTAAGAGGTGGAGTGCTGTGACAGATGACCTGGCCCCCACAATTCCTTGACTTAAACCCTAAAGGGCTGGTTTGGGATGACGTGGATCCGACACTATGGGCAAGGAAGTGTTGTGTTGGGCAGGACGGAGGATGTGAGGGCAGGTGTGGTTGCATGGCCCATCGGGGAGGGAGGAGACAGGAGGGTCTCGCGGACGTGGCGGCCAGGACAAGACAGGTAGCCAACTTGTGCCCAGAACTTGCGTGAACTCCTTCAGGACTGTTGGGAGAAGCATTCCAGGTGGCTACATCTGGAAGCTGGTTGACCGAATGCCAAGAGTCTGCAATGCTGTCATTGAAGCAAAAGAGGGCTATTTTGAAGAATCTAAGATGTTGAGATGTTAAACATCTATCTTGATATATATTACTTCATTGCCTCAAGGCCTTTTACTAGGTGAAAATCATCGCTAAAACAGAAACAAATGCATTAGAAGCAGGTATGTACAGACTGTTGACTGATACTTTATTTCATTATTTGATTTTTTCTTACAGGATATTCTGCAGCTTGGCTGACAGAAGTCGGTTCTGGGCAATTAGCAATTAACAAATATACACTGTGTCGTCCATAACACTCTGTGAAAGTTTCTCTCTGGGACGAGCATCTGTCCCAATTTATCTCTTAATGTAAACAGAATAATTGGAAACCGCTCCTCATTTTCACAGAGGCTGCTGGTATAATCTAATTCCATGGGTGGTTAATTGGCCCTACAGGAGGTGGCTGGCTGGTGGGATCCTGCCCAGCAGCTGGTAGGGCTTCCAGGCACTTCTTAATGCTTAACGGCAGCATGGGAGCTTGACAGCTTGTGCCATACCTTGTGTCTGGTCGGTAACAGCACAGTAGCAGAGGGATCTATTAAGCTTTATAGTATGTTCATGTTGGCAATGTGTGGCTTAGCCAGTTGGGACTCTGCTCTCATAAATAGAGGATTACCGGTTCCGATTCCAGGGTCATCAGAATGATTTCAGCATTGGGAAACCACCCCCCCCCCCCCCCCAATGCTTCAGGAACTGTCTGCCTCTGTTTCTCATATGTAGCTTTGTGGAAAAGCATGTGCTAAACACACAAATTGGAATATTTCTGATTTTTGTTGATGACTGTCACAGAAAGCCACGCACGCTGCGGCCGGCACTGCACCCCGAAGACGAAATGGAAAGGTCTTCTTAGGTAAGGCACCATGGCGTAGCATGAATTCAGTCTCCCGTCTTGGAAACTTCCTTCCCAAGCTATGTCTGAGTTTACGATCACCGTCCTCATGATCCCTTTGTTTAACATGGAGCAGCTCCCTGGAGAAAATGTTCTGTGAAAATTCACTGTAAAACTGTGAAGTTTACAGTTAAACCTTAAATACTCATATTTCTGTTATAAAGTTTACAGTTTGACTCTGAACATTTTGTAGTAGATCTGTGAGCTCTTTGACGATCATGGTCACCTCTTCTGGTGTTTAATAACTCAGACAGTGAAGTTTACCATTCTGCTGCAGATATCACAGTAGGACCATGAAAAGTTCACAATAAAAATTCACGGTCAAACTGTGAAAGTACATAACAAGTTTACAGTTTTACTTTGAAATTTCACAGTAAATTTTTTTCCGGGAGGAACCTGTATCACAAAGCAAGACTTGTTGGTTAGCTCAATAATTTGTCGGATTTAAAGTATCCAAGTTTAAGGGGCTTAATCATCGTTCACATCCATTTAGCCTGGACTACCTTAAATCTGTCAAGTTATCTTGCCAACCCCAAAAATCCTGCTTTGTGAAACCGGCCCCAGGTTCTGCGTTGCCTGTCATGATGGTGTTGTGGCCCAGCAGTGTTTGTACACAACAGGTGGGTCTGTCATGTGGTGGTTCTACCAGTTGACAAATCAAGTCTCCTCTAGTGCTGTGTCTGAAAAGTGACGCTGAACTCCAGGCCACCAGGCCCAGTGAAGGCTAAATATAGACCATTTATTTGTATCTGATCTAAATCTAACGTACCACATGCCTGGCCAGGTGCTGCCTGCTTTTAGGCTGGGGGGGAGGGGCTTAGATATGGTTTTCCTTCCTATTGGCTGGCTCCAGACAGCTGCTATGCTCCATCAACCCCCATCAGCGGGTGCGGTGATGTTTTCAGCCCTGAAAAGATGGGGAGGGTTGGTTCCTTTTGACATCATGGCCCTCTGTCTCCAGCAAGGAAGCCTAGGTGGACTGTGGGGTCCAGTATCAAAGGCACCTCTCCCACTGGACATTGACTCGCACGGTGACCTGCCACCTGATGTTTGAAAAGTGCAGCGTCCCGGGCACAAATGTTATACCAGCCTCGTGATCTAAGCAGATTACGCTCTTCCTGTGATGTCATGGAACACCAGGGCTGTTTGCTGTTTTGTTTACATGGTGATTGTGCTAAAAACAGATGTGAGCATTGTCAGTTTTAATTACATGGGCCCCTGTCTCAAATACACAGTACCACAGTAGCCATGTACTACCATGTAGTAGTAGTACCATCACTCTAGTCCACAGTCAGGATTTCAATCTTTGTTTGACTTTGATTCAAAGAGATGCCTCTTGAAAAGCTACAAATGGATCCGACTGTTGCACTCTTGCGTGAAGCTCTTAATGAGAAACATCTAGAAGTATAATTGGTATAAAAACTGTGTTTTTGATGTGAAAGCATGTCGTGCATCTAAATATAAATGTCAGCAATGGTGGCCCTCATATTGAAATTGACATGTATATGAGTTAATCGGGTGAGGTGTGAGTGATATGCGAGATCAGCAGCAAGTGCATGTTAGGTCCAGGCACCGTGCCATCAGCAGAAGGTCAGATGGAACCTCCAGAACCTCGTGGGGATTCACACTATATTCCAAAACAAATGTCTCATATGTTTCCCTCGAAGATATCGAGCTCAACCGAGATTTCAACGGCGATGAGTACGATTACGAGGACGAGGCCAAGCTGGTCATATTCCCCCAACATCTCGAGGTCCCTCTTCCCAACATCGAGGAGCTGCCCGCCCTGGTAAATGTGCTCGCCTGGTTCTGCCAGAGGCACAAATACCTCCCTACATTTTTTATTTACATACTGAAATATTTTTGTGAGCTGATTTGTTTTACAGTTTTTACCTGATCCATCCATCCACCCATCCATTCATTTATTCATTCATTCATTCTCTATCACTTATCCAGGGCTGGGTCCTTCTGGGGGACACCAAGGCTTTCCCAGGCCAGCTGAGTGATATAATCACTCCAGCAGATTCTGGGTCTGCCCCAGGGTCTCCTCTTAGTTGAACATGCCTAAAACACTTCCCCAGTGAGGCATCCAGGAATTCCCTCTTTCATGCATCTCTGAATCTTACGGGGGCTTGTTTGTTCCCGTCACATGGATCATTTTTCACCTCGGAAACTTGTATCGTACAATTCCTCTGTGGTGCGCTGACTTATCTTTATATGTTTGTGTTCTGTAACACATAGGTAAGACCATTTCTGATTGGCTGAGCCTGTCAGCTGTGGCCAATCAGCAGGACTGTTGCTCTCAAATATAGCAATCATAGTTTTCTAGAGACCTGCACATGGAATATCCAGATGACCTTCTTGGTTTTGGCTGTACTTCTGCTGGTGGGAATTGATGGGCTGGTCTGGTGATTTCAGAGTCTCGTCTGCTCCTTTGACCACGGCAGGTGACGATAGCATGTGACGCCATGCTCAACGCCCCGTCCCCCTACAGGAAGCCTGAACCTCTGCCCTGGGACGACGAGATCCAAGTATCAAAACACGCCCGGGGTCTCCGACAGCTGGACAATGGGGTACTGATCCCCCCCAGGTAAATTCAGGGTGTAGGGTGAGAGGCGGGCAGGTTGTCCCCTCAGCCAAACTGAGAGCTGATGTTCTTATTGCCTGTCCCAACAGCGGCTGGAAGTGCTCCAGGTGCGATTTGCGTGAGAACTTGTGGCTGAACCTGACGGACGGAGCAGTGCGTTGTGGGAAGTGGTTCTTCGACGGTACAGGAGGCAATGGCCATGCACTGGAGCACTATAGGGAAACCAGTTATCCCTTGGCAGTTAAACTGGACACCATCACTCCAGATGGGGCGGGTGAGGGTTTTCAGTCTCAGCTCTTTGCTTTTTTTAATGCTATCAAATCACTTGTTGGCTCGCAGTTCTGTGTAATTCTGTGATCCATAGCAACGGTGATATCTGTCATTGCTGCCCTCTTTTAATGAGAAAACAAAGGGTTAACAGACTGTGGTGAAAAGTAAGTTTTATTTGCAATAGACTAGTGGTCTGCAAACTCTGCTACGCTGCCGGTACGCAGGTTCCCCGCTAATTATACGTGAAGGTATCAGTACATTTAGCGTTGGTCATTTTGGTGGTACGCAGTGAGGGATGCTCAGCTTTTACCATTGGCACCCAGCTCTGGGCTGGTCGTTACGCCGTGCCAGAAGTTTGAGCATCATTGCAATAGGCATGGATGTCCTCTCTGGGTGAGTCTGAGACTGATGCAGCAGTTCCTTCCTCAGACGTGTACTCGTTCGATGAGGAGGAGGCCGTGCTGGACCCCCGCCTGGCGGAGCACCTGGTCCATTTTGGCATTGACGTCTTACAAAAGAAGAAGGTGAGGTTGCAGGTGCCAGCAGCCTGTTTTCAGTCTTGATATATCCTGGGGTTGGCTTAGGAAAGTCAATGGGGATTTTTTTGCAGGTTTTTTGAGAGTTTATACGAAAGCCACTGATGACACACAAAATGTACGTACAGTGCCAGTTTGGAGGCAGATGTGTTTACGGTATCTTCTCATGCGATCTCTCGCCTTGACCTCGCCCTGACCTGGCAGTGATCTCTCGCCCCGACCTCGCCCTGATCTTGTGATCTTTGTATCTTGCGTTTCTCGTATCTTCTCTCTTCGCTTCACTCCTTTCACATACTCACTTTACTCGCCAAGGGACCAAAACATTTAACACGGTTTTTCCAGATTGCAGGGGACCTGTTTATCTAATCCCCACTGGAAGGGTCCACTGTACTTCTGTACTTGTAATCAGACTGTGGAGTAGAGCAGCTCTGTGCTGATGGGAACAATAAGGGGTTGATGGCCACAGTGAGTGGGCCTGATATGCCCTGTGTGGGTCAGTGGGTTTGAATCCCCTTGGCAGAATAATCAAGTCACACTTGAACAAGACCTATACCCCCCATTCATATTCATATATATGTGTGTGTGTGCGTGGCTTTGTAATTATTACAGTCTAGGGATGTGATAAAAACTTGCTATTTTTTACCTTGTGGGAACATTTTTTCAGTCCTCACAAGGATAACATCAATTATATAAAAATCTGTGTCTGCAATCAAAAAACTAAAAAACTAAAAAGTCTCATATTTTGTTTGGTTACTTATGGTTAAGGTTAGGGCTGGGTTAAGAGTGTCATGATTGGGATCAGGGTTATGAACATAGGAATGAATGTAGTGTCCCCATAATGATAGGACTGCATGTGTGTGTGTGTGTGTGTGAAAAACAGAGGATGATATGTCAAAATTAAAGAATGTCAATGTACTTGTGCCCATGGCAAATAAACATCATTTCCTTGCAAACTAATAAAGAGGGTAATGAGAGACGGATTAAGCTAGGCACAGTGGGTGGGGCTACTATGCCATTAATCTCATGCCAGTAGCGGTCCTTTACGTAGCCAATGGGATTCTGGCAGAATGCTCTAGCCCCTCCCACCACCCAGTAGCGGTCCTTTACGTAGCCAATGGGATTCTGGCAGAATGCTCTAGCCCCTCCCACCGCCCAGTAGCGGTCCTTGACGTAGCCAATGGGATTCTGGCAGAATGCTCTAGCCCCTCCCCCCACCCTAATTCCACTCATCGCCGCTCCTCGGCCCTCCGCTCGTAGCCCGAGACGGGCCGCATCACCAACGGGCTTCCGGCACACGCGGGCGAGTGGGAGCTGATCCAGGAGTCGGGCCACAAGCTGAAGGCCGTCTACGGCAGCGGATACGCCGGCATCAAGAACCTGGGCAACAGCGGCTACCTGGGCGCCACCATGCAGGTCCTGTTCAGCATCCCAGAGTTCCAGAGGGCGTGAGTAGACGGCAGTGCAGACAGGCTCAGACTGCACCTGGCACACATGAGGTGTCAGAGCGTTTAGTGCCTATATTCATTTGTAAAATGTATTCAAATTTATAAGTTTCATAATGTGTGTGTGCCCTGCAATGGGTTGGAGCCCCATCCTGGGTTAATCCCTGCCTTGCGCCCCTAGCCCCTGGGATAATAATAGCACAATTCATTTGCTTGATAGTTTTTTCATTGTTTTATTTATGATAATTCTGGTCAATATTTAACATTAACAGGAGGCACATTGGTTCATACCTCTAGGGCAGTATTTCCAAATCTGGTCCTTGGGGACCCGCAGATGATCTCCACGTTTTTGCTCCCTCCCAGCTCCTTGCTAGACAGTCCATGTTTTTGCTCCCTCCCAGCTCCTTGCTAGACAGTCCATGTTTTTGCTCCCTCCCAGCTCCTTGCTAGACAGTCCACGTTTTTGCTCCCTCCCAACTCCTTGCCAGACAGGCCACGTCTTTGCTCCATCCCAGCTCCTGGTAGCAAAAACGCGGACTGTCTGCGGGTCCCGGAGCAGCAGATTGGGCAACACTGCTCTAAGGTCATGGGTTCAAATCCCACCTCTTCTCTGTGCGGCACGTGGAGCTCACCGGTGCTTTTCATACCCTGTGGGGTTCTTTCGGGTAGTCAGGTTTTCCCCCACAGTCCAAAGACTGCATATATATATATATATATATTTACATTGTTCATATAATGTTTTGCTCACTGATATCCCCAAACTTGTTTTTTTTTTTTTTTTTTACTCGTCCTGCAGGTTTGTGGGGAATCTACAGAGGATCTATGACTATTCCCCTCTGGATCCAACGAAGGACTTTGGCACACAGATGTAAGTGTTTGGTCGCGATTCATTTTGGTCAAAAATGGGTACTACCTGCGAATCCCCTCGAGAAGCTTGTTCCTAACACAAACCGCTGTGTGCTGCCTACACGACGTTACAGCAGATCCAAGTTTATTATAAGGTACAATTTCCTGGGATCAAATAACATGGTTTACATGTCATGCGTCCAGAGTGCTCAGAATTGTGTCTTTGGGGGTTTATTTCCTGTGTGGCTCTTGGCCGGCAGGGCCAAGCTGGGCCACGGCCTGCTGTCGGGACAGTACTCCAAGCCGCCGGTGAAAGCTGAACTCATAGAGCAGGTGGTGAAGGAGGAACACAAGGCACTGGAGAGGGTAGGTGACGCTCAACACCTACCAGTCAACACACAGTAGCCACAAGCTCCCTTTTGGGGGTGATTAGACAGGGGGTCGTGTAAGCGGTCTGCGTCCTGTTTGGACATTTGTCGTGACTTGAACATAAACCTGTCCTAGAAATTCTACTTGCTAGTGCTTTTTTTTAGATATGGTTTGATAATGGACAACCCAGCAAAATCTAGCTCAGTGTTTCTCAACCCGGACCCCCAGACAGTTCCCAGTTTCGAGGACTGGATTGGGAAACACTGGAGGAGGGGGGGTGTCTGTTTTCTTCTGAAAAACTCAGATATTACCTTCTGCTTCTTCATTTTTTTCCTAAATTGTCTGTGCCTGTTCACCTTTCAATACCCTTCCTTGCCTCGCAATGCATGCTGAGGTTTGGCCAATGCTATTCATGACGTGGAATTAAATATACCTCCTTAAAATACAACGATCGGTAGATTTCAAATCACAGCACTCAGTGAGTAATCCATATCATTTGCCTACCCAAAAAAAGTCATTTTTGTTTTAAAAAAGCTTTTATTTTTCAAGCTTTTAGTAATACAGTTTTAATAATATCATTAAATATTACCAATTCAAGCATTTATTAAACATATTATAAGGACACAATACAATGTCACACATATATAATTAGCTTTTATTAATACAATTATAATAATAAAATGTTATTAAAGTGTTATCGTTTTGTATTGAATTACTTGAAGGTTCTTCTTTGTGATTGCTTATCGCTGCCCCTCCCAGTTCTGAATTAATTACAAAATTATGATAACTATATATAAGTAATTCACACTCTAGAGCTTATTAGTATGGGAACAATACAGTACATTATCAATCTGACTTTGAGGAAAGTGACGTACTGAAATATGAGCATGGACCTGCATAATGGAGACAGTTCCTCGTGACCCTCAAGGTCGCCTCTGCTCACCATGTCTGGTGCTCAACTCCTCTTCCAGCCTTGGCAGACGGGGATTTCTCCCAGGATGTTCAAAGCCCTGGTCAGCACGGGCCACCCAGAGTTCTCCTCCAACCGGCAGCAGGATGCTCTCGAGTTCTTACGGCATCTGATTGGCATTGTGGAGGTACGTGTGGTTCTTAGATAAACCCCTACATTGTGTCAGATTAGTGGCAGTGTTCTGGAAAACCAGTTTATGTGTTTATGAGTAATGGGCGGGATTACTGGGCACTGTCAGACCATTTACACTGTTAAATATCCTATGGTGCCTGGGTTAAATCAGCCAGTGATTAACAGAGCCCCATATTTCCCCTGGAGTGGGTCTGCAGGCCTCATTTCCTCCTTGGATAGATGTTTGTGCTTTGCATTGAATGAAAAATTACAGAGATATGATGTCTCATGGGTATAATTCACGGTCAGACCTAATTCTTCAAAATAACCATCAGAGATAAAACCGAAGCGTGACTGAAGAGGCACGGAGTGAAAGAATCGGTCTCAGTGATGTCAATACTCTGACTCTCGGGTCACATGTCCTACTGATTACCTGTCACATGATCACATGGACGGGAGGCACGGGGCAGTTTCCTGTGAAGCTCTGTGCCCTTGGTTGGCAGTGGCACAGCTGTCTCTAATGCCGCTGTCTCTCATTGCTAAAATTAGCCCCCCTCCTCTCATTACACATTGCACATAATGCTTCCTATTTAACCCACCACCAAGACATGACCAGACTTGCCAGGACTTTGGCTAAAAATGTGCATCAGAATCTCATTAAGCAACCAAAACAAGTATAGCTTTGCTGCAAGCCACAGGTGATTCTTCTGATTATTAATATCCCCTCCAGCCCCCTCCAGCATGTCTGCTCTGCTTCTCTGGATTGGTGGACTTCCCAATGATATGTTCATTGTGGTGATTCTGCACGTCTCTCTCATCTTTTACCTTAGACTTTCCAAGCATCACAGTTTTTGCCAAAGTGCTGGGTTTGCTCACAATATCCCCAAAAGACGATAGGATAGAATTTACTTATTTGTTTGTTTGTTGACCTATTTGCTTGTTTGTTATGTTTATCTTTTGAGACTGGCTTAGAAGGCCTGTTAGCAGCACAGACCTCTGAAATAGATGTACACGTCCCGCTGAATGGAAGTTAAGCTTCATGCCACTAATCGGAATTAAGCTGCCTGTCGATTTTAAATTTCGTTCGGTTTTAAAATCCCGAAGTAGAATGACGGGCAGAGAGCAGTAAAACGATTCCCTAGTCCACACTGTCGTTCCTTAAGCTGTCACAGTTCCTCTTCGCTCGCCTGGCTTAAATATATCTCTGTGTCAAATATATTTTTAATGCCCACAGTATTTTTAGGGGTGTATTTCTGCGTCCTCTTAGAACAGGGGGACTGCTGCTGGAAAGCTTTAATTACTTTTCTTCTGCAGTGGTGGCATTAGCCAGAAATGGTTATGTATCTTATTCATATTACACACCATATGTCTGTTATGCAGAATCCTATTTAAAACAGCAGAATTTAATGGCATGGCTTTTAAACCCTGTGCATTATCCAGAAACATTTTTGGCATCTTACAGTACTGGATTTTGCCTAAACAGGCATCTTTGATTAAATTAGGGCCCCCCTCCCATATTTGTTTTTTTTTTGCACTATCTGTGTCTTATTGGTTGGTTAGGTTTTCCTCAATGCCCACAGGGACACTGAACTTTTTCATACAGGGATTCTTAGCCAAAGTCCTGGTAGGCCCCCAATTTCTGCATTTATTTCTGTTAATATTTCAGTTACTTTAGCAAACAACTTCAATATTTGAAAAGAAAGCTAAATTTGATTCAGGAAAATGAGTCGATACCGGCCATTGACAGCAGGGGGCGTTGTCTGACACCAGATGATCTTTTGCTTTTTAACTTGTGCAGAGGTCCAGTACGAGCCACGAGAACCCCAGCGACGTGTTCCGCTTCCTGGTGGAGGAGAGGGTCCAGTGCTGCCAGTCTCGGAAGGTCCGCTACTCCCAGAGGGTGGACTACGTCATGCAGCTGCCAGTGCCCCTCGAGGCCGCCAGCAACAGAGGTGAACACCAGATGCCTGCAGAGCAGTGTACATGTGGACAGAGAGTATTGCGTAACTTCTTAGGGCATTCTCACTGTGTCAGTGCTGACCTTGATAGGCAGTATGGAGTTTAAGAGAGTTTGTGTACAGGGTCACTATGAGCCTGGAGCTAATCCCTGAAAACACATTCTGGGCGGGACGTTTCTGCTAATATTTAGAACTTAATTCTATTCACTTTTTCTATTCCCCGGGGACCCACAGACCGTCCGTCTTTTTGCTGCCTCCCGGTACCCAGTAATGTGGACTGTCTAGCAGGGGGCTCGGAGGGAGCAAAAACGTGGGCCAGCTGCGGGCCCCGGATTGGGGGACACTGCTCTAAAGCCTGCGACTGCCTTTCAGAGGAGCTGCTGCAGTACGAAGTGAAGCGCGGGGAGTCGGAGGAGAACATGACCCCCCCTCCGCCCCCGGTTAGGGCCAAGGTCCCCTTCGCAGCCTGCCTGCAGGCCTTCAATGAGCCCGAGAATGTGCCTGATTTCTGGAGCTCTGCCCTGCAAGCCAAGTCAGCCGGGGTCAAGTAAGCAGGCGGCTGCCAGCTGTCAAGCTGAGCTGTGGGGGGGGATGAGTTTATAGCCCAGCCATTCAGATCACGTATGATCACGTATGATCACGTGTACTTAAATCCAACTCCTGTTAAAACATATCTGATAGTGAATGTTTGTTTCTATAGTTCTTCTCTGTATTTGAAGCTATAAATTGGTATGCCTATGAATGTCAGTAAGTATAAACCTGTATTCTTGTGCTGATGTCCCCAGGACTTTCCGTTTTGCCTCGTTTCCGGATTACATGGTCGTACAGATTAAGAAGTTCACCTTCGGGGTGGATTGGATTCCAAAGAAATTAGGTAAGAGGAAATGTTTTTTTTTTATTTTAAGAGACCACTGACCTGGTCTATAGGTACTACAGCAGCTATGGACATGGGCTTAAACTGCAAGCTGTGCTCTTGAGTTATAGCTTGAGTTATATCTAAATCAAATAGACAAAATATGTAGATGCACACTGGGATGTTGCTTAGAGGAAAGAGGCATCAGTGACTTTTTTTTATTTGTATTTGACAGTCCCAAGAATTAACTGGATGAGATGTCATTTGTTTTGGTACACATCAATGAAACGAAACCTCTTGCGAATGCATTACGTATGACAGCTGAAGCTGTCGATATGGCAACCAGACTGAAGCATTACCACCAGTACCCAGTAGGGGGGGCTCACAGGCTGCATTACTGCTGAAACACTACCTCCGTCTGACGCTCTCAGTTTACCCGAACAAAAGACACAAACGTTTAGGTTGGGTTAAATTCCTCTTAGCTGATATACCAATACAACAATTTGTATGTGTTTGTTCAGTATTTTGGGGCTGTAGTACTCAAACTGTAATACAAGCTGTTGAAGTAGAGGATAGTTCAGTTTTATTGGACATTTGAATGTAAAACGCTATACTGAAAGAGATTTGAAGACTTACAATGGAATATTCTATACCATTCCATAAGAGTTTCGTAGTGTTCCATAAAAATATTCCATGACGTTTCCCATTCTGGTTCCTCGTGGCACACCACAAATGGTTGTTTTCTGTCCTGTTGGGTGCTTAAATAATTAAATAATAATTAAATAAATAATTAAATAATAATTAAATAAATAATCAAATAATTGGGTGCTTATTGTGGCACGAGGGTGGTGCAGTGGTGCAGTGGTGAGCAGTGGTGAGCAGTGTCGGCTCTGGAACAAGGGTCTGAGTCTCCGCCCTGGCTCACTCTGTGTGTGGAGTTTGCATTTCCCTCCCTGGTGGTTGTGCAGTTTTCTTCAGGTTCTCCAGTTTACTCTTACGATCCAAAAACACGCCAGGATGAATAGGAGTGGCCAAGTTAAGCATATGCACCCTATGATCGGTTTTCCCCTGCCTTGTGCCTGTAGCTTCCAGGAAGGACTCTGGACATGCAGGTCTAGGAGACGGGGTCAGGAAAGGCAGAATGAGATTCCATCCCAGCCTCTGTTGTCTTTCTGGCAGTGAGAAGGCAAAACACCTAGAGATGTGGCGGTCATTATTGAACATGTCACACAGTCCAAATCACATGACACAGAGTGTCACAGACACAGAAGGTTGCCGGTTCAAGCCCAGCTTCTGCATGTCTGTGGGCCCTTGAGCGAGGCCCTTAGCCCCCAGCTCCCTGGCCACCGCACAAGGTGGCTGCCCTTCAGGTCCAAGCTTGCTTTCATGGAGAGCAAGGTTGGGGGAGGTGAGAAGAGAATTTCCCCACAGGGATCAATGAAGTTATTGTTATTACTTGAGTACTTTTAGTTTAGCCATGTTTAGAAAACTGAAAACTTTAATATATGTTTATGTTAATACGATCCTTTTATTTTATGTTTTGTTATGTTATATAGATGTGGTTAATTGCTCAGGGGCCATAACTGATGCATTTAAAATGAAGCAATAATGAACTGAATGTGCCCAGAGATGGTCTGGCATCCCGTCCAGGGTTGGATGGTCTGGCCTTGTGCCCTGTGCTGCCTGGGATAGGCTCCAGACCGCTGACAAGGATAAGTGGTTGGAAGATGGATGAATGAGTGGATGAAGACTGAATTATTAATTTTAAAGGCCAACAGTGCAATTTTTCTTTACTCCTAGTAACAACGCGGTTTAACGTAATTGGAAAGTGAAAGTCTTCGGCTAATGCGTCGAGTTTGACGGCTTTAATTAATATCTGTATTTGAAATATAAGCGACTCATCTAATCGGCAACTCCGTCACGCCTAATAAAAGTCAATTCTCAGAACCACGGTCGGGAAAGGCAGAGTAAGTGATGCGGTTTAGGTTCCGTCCCAGCATGCATTTTGTTTCTGCCAGTGAACGCGGCCGAACACCTTGAGATGTAGAGGTCAGACTCTGACATGCAATCTTATAAAAAAAAAGTATGAAAGGTGGTTTCAGTGGAGGTCTCTGTCTCCAAGGAGATCCCCTATGTCACTCTCAGACTTTCCCTGGTGGTTGCTTTCTCAGACGTCTCAGTAGAGATGCCAGACTTTCTGGATCTCTCTCGCCTTCGTGCTACTGGGCTGCAGGCAGGGGAGGAGGAGCTTCCGGACTTGGCCCCGCCCATCGTCACCTCACAGGACCCCCGAGGTACCGCTCCACTCGCACACAGCACCCCCCTCTCCACAGTGTCACAGCTGAGCTGTTTGCTCTGCTGGCCCGTGCCCCGAGGAATTCAGGACCACACACACACACTACTCCCCCCCC
>JAODKL010000044.1:8623622-8638075 GCA_026780765.1 Petrocephalus schoutedeni
CCCCCCCCCCCCCCCCCCCCAGCACGGCCTAATCCAGGTGGTTGCTCTGACACTGAACTCATAGCATTTACAGCAAAGGCCACCACTTCAGCTCAGGCCTTGAGGAAGCCAGTGTGATGCCTCAGATGAGCGATGTGATGGAGGGAGGCCCCACGTGTGGCCCTCAGGCTGCGTGCGGGCTCCACCTTAAAGCGTCCATCATCCTTAATAATGACAATCGCATCATAACGATTCCTATGTTTCTTTAAGGGGAGGGCTGCTTAGTTTAAACCGTAAGCAAAAGCAGGGGATATTTTTTTTTTCTCAGCCCCACCTGGAAAATAATTTTTCGAAATCTATTTATTGTTTTGTCCAGTATTCTACATATTTTTTGCCCACCACACAGAAAATTTTACCGGCGGGCACGGGGTACGGGAGGCATTTTGTATGTGCCAACCCATCTGGGGGCTCTGAGGGCCCACTTGGGGGACAAATCGTAAAACAGGCGACTTTTTAAACATATTATTCACCATCCATGTTTACCCTGTATGGAGGGCGTGTTAAGCAGCCCAGAGACGCACACACACAACCTTTAACGGCCTTTACTAGCCATAAACACCCCCCCAAAAGAGCGATTTGCGGAACAGCAAACATCTGCTTCTGAGACGACGTGCCGGGGAGCACCGTCGTCCGACAGCTTGCGCTTTGAGTTGCAAATTCCCTGCGCGGCTCTCTGCACGGGGCGCCCCCAGTATCAATAGATCTGTTTAGTCAGCAGCAGCGGGCGAAGCGCACTCATCTCGGCATATTCACAGCGCGGCCGCCTCTGTTTCGAAACGACGGCGCCGGCAGATTAGAGTCTCGTCGTGGAAGGTGACAAAGGAAACCCACTTCACATCCCGAGGGCTCTAAATGCGGCTCGATGACACACAAAAGTGATCAGGGCCCCGAGCGCGACTCTAGGAGTCTCACTCACGGCTGCGTTTGTTTCTTCTGTTTTCAGGGAACTCGAGTAACTTCTCGGATTGTAAGTACTTCTCCCGCGCCGCCTCACAGACCCGTTTTCTCTCCGGGTTCATGCAGAAGTTAAATGATCCCCATTTCTGTGGCCTTTTGACAAAGACACCAGTCAAATGCTAATGTGCCTCTTCGGGGTGCCTATGGCCTGTCCATACACCTATGCGAAATAAATAATCGTGAGTGCTGTTTCTTATCCCCTTAATAAATGCGACAGCAAATACGAAGTAATTAAGGAAAAGAATGCTGGCGTTAGGAAGGTCAGGCTAATGGGTCTGCTTATCCACCCCTTTTTTCTATATTGCCACACTGCAGAAGGCGACTTAAGCAGTAAACAGAGGGCTAATGAGGTACCCAGGGAGTGCTGTGTTTTCACATAGATGTCGGGCTCTGGTCAAGACCGGCCTGAAGTGGCTTTCTGCGTTTCGCCGGCTTTCCTCAGATCCGGAAATAGACGAGCCTTCGGTGGCACAGCTGGCGGAGATGGGCTTTCCCCCGGAGGCTTGCCGGAAGGCGGTCTACTACACGGGGAACATGGGTGCCGAGATGGCCTTCAGCTGGATCCTGGCCCACATGGAGGAACCCGGTGAGTGAGGAGCAGAGCCGACGGCACACAGCTAGGGGCGAAGCCGAGCGATCAGAGCCGCCCCCCCCCACCATGACGCAGGAGCTCAGAGGCAGTTTGACTTTGGTGGGGGGGGGAGGGATTTGCCCCATTGGTGGAGGGGAGCGATGTAAATCCTGACATCACAATGAGCACACGTGCAATAGTCGCATTGTGAAAGGATGCAATGTAAGATGGATTTCAAAATAATAAAGATTTTATAGTTTTTATCATTAGTTGTCATCAGTAGGAGTATTTACTTCTTGTGTGAGCTTGACACTGAAGAGCAAAATTCCAAAAGTCATTCAGTCCATTTTTTGATGTTCTTCAGATGAGGCCACCAGTGACCTAAAGTCAGGCTTCCTCACCATATGTTATTGCTAATAATTATTGCTGAATTGCTAATAATAATAACAATAAAATATTTAAATGCATTTAATTCCCACAACAAGTATGTAAGGGAATGTAAAGATTACAGGTTCAAATCCCAGGGTGCACACATAAAATTTTAACCCTTCCCTACAATGTAAGTCACTTCGGATAAAAGCATCAGACAAATGAATAATACCATGAATTAAAATTATAATTAACAATCAAATAGTTCATAGGCCAATTCTGAAATGTCAGAAAAAGTGATGTGAGATTATTAAGTTTGTTTATGCTGAAATCTTGGCAGAATCCCTGCCGGTGGCCCAGCAGCAGGGCTTCAGCTTGGCGTTTGCTGTTCACCTAGACATATTTAGCAGATATTAAGAGCTCACGCTTTGCCGGTTACGCCCCATTTATCTCCAGCTCGAAGGCCGGCAAATTAAAAGCCTGTGCACTTCGAGTCCCACACTTGAACCGGTCCATTTATAGTGCGGGTCCCACGGCACTGCGAGCCAGCGAGGGAGCGAGCCCTTAATGGCCTGGTCTGGGAAGGCAGGACAGCCTTTTCCCTTTCACTGAGTCCCCGCGTTTCACCCTCGGTGACCTGAGCGGAACCCCAGGGGTCCTCCTTGCACTAGCAGCTCGCGGCCGCATCCCGGCTGCTTGTGCAGAAAGGTCGACTCATTAATGGCCGCCGCCCCCTCAGCCTTGACATCACACCGGTACTTTCCGCACACTTCCACATTCGGCCGGGAACGGAGCGCTTACTAACCACTGCGGTGCATGAATATTTAATGATGTTTGCTGTTTTGTTCCAGGCTAGGCTAAAACACAACGGTGCATCTATTCTCTGTAAAAAAAAAAAAGGTGCTTTTATCTTTGGACTCTGGCTTGCGTTTAATGTGCTATGGCGTCTTCGCTAAGGATGGCGTGTGCAGATCTGCAGCTGGTCGATGCTAGTTTGAAGGCCAGTTTGCGGCAAACATAACAAAGTTACTTTGTTTATCTGCTTTTTGAGTGTTCCTTTGAAGGATTTGGTCTCTAATGAGCCATATGAATCACGATGTAAAATGTCTATAGGTTACTGATGAAAACATCCTTACTTCTGTAGAGAGCATGTTGCAATTTTTAGAGCCTTGCCATGGATAGGTTTTCTTGGATGTAGATACGGTATTTTCAGATTACAACTGTACCTTCAGTTTCTCTTCAAAAATCTCAGAATAAAGGTCCACAAAATTTTTTTTGAAATACAAAGAATCGTTTCATCTCAGATATGGGGGCCCTGATAAATTCAGTGGGCTAATTCTGTGTCCGATGTTTTCTTTCTCGTTAAAGAATGTTTGCTAATAAGTAGAGTTTTATTTTATAGCTAACAGAGGTCACGCACAACCGTTCTTCATCATTTTCAAAGCCGTGACGGGTGCAGGCTGCACAGGTGACTGATCCGGTCCCTCTGTGTCCTACCTAGACTTTGCAGAGCCCTTAGCTGTGCCTGGCTTTGCTGAAGCCAGCCCCTCCACCAATCAGCTTCCACCCATGCTGGGAGCAGCGCCCCCGGAGGAGAGTGTTGCCATCCTCACCGCCATGGGCTTTGCCAGGCAGCTGAGTATCCAAGCCTTGCGGTCCACGGTGAGTCCCTGGGCAGCCAGCTGGAGGAACCCAGATCTGGGCTCTGCGTCCAGGGCAGAATCGCGATGTGTAATAGGGATCCATGTTATGGATTTATAATAAGGATTAATAATTTGTACAGCAGTCAGTGAAACAATTCCAGCATCCAAGGTGAGCTGGGGTGCATTTACACATCAGACAGTAATGAGGACTCTGTTTAAAGCCGCGTTGCCGTCTGCGGGCACTTTGCTGGTGACGGCGGACGCTCGGCATTCGGAGAGTTTCGGCGTTCGCACGAGGCTGCGATTCTGCTCCCCTCTGCACCCCCCGCGGCTTCCCGTCATGCCGACCGCCGTCTGGAGCACTCGGATCGCAGGGCCCTTAATAGCCCCGCGTCGGGGGCCGGCGCGGAGGGACCGGGGCGGCGCAGAATGAGAGTTCAGCCTGGGTCCGTTTTTTTTAGGGTCAGCATCTGGAAAGTGACTGAGAAGCTGTGATGGTTTCATGTCAGGAACAGTGGGAGACGCTCCTGTCGATGTGTGGATCTGACTATTTATGGTGTGAGAGAAAGAATAGGAAAAAATGTGTATTGTGTGTGCGCAAAATAAAAACATTCAGTTTCAGAACAATTTCACAACTGCAGGTTAATAATTTTAGCTGAAAAATAGCTGAAATGGCTCCTTTAGAGCCCCCCCTGCCCAAGTCAGCCTAGGGCCCCCAGAGAAGTTGGCCCCTGTACGGAGCTAGATGGTTGGTGAGGTTGTCCTGAACCAAGGTGGGTATCAGTTATTGCCATTCATTTGCCCTTCCCGTGGCTCAGAGTAACAATCTGGAAAGGGCGCTGGACTGGATCTTCACCCATCCCGAAGGCGAGGAGGAGAGCCAAGGTCCTTTCGAGGCAGCCGAAGAGGGGCCTGGAGACGACACCTTCTCCAACGGCTTCACCTTCTCCAGCACCAGGGGCCCCAGCAGTTCTCCCCCATCCCAAGACCAGCTGCCCCCAAACCCCCGGGTGAAAGATGGACCTGGCAGTGAGTGTGGCCCATAACCCACATCGTGGTGTCCCTGCTTTACACCAAATGAAAAGTTAACAACATTCAGTGACGTGCTTCGGAACACGACACAATCATTTTATCTATCGCTCCAGCTGCTTTGTACACAGACGGTTTCGATTCATAGCTTAAACTATTAGACCCAGTATTAGACTGTTTTAAACTAAGTATTTCTGTTGCTGTGACAGAATTGCACGGAAAGTAATGTGTTGTTTTCCACCCGGAGTCCCCTGAATAAGTGTAATGCGGTCTGGACAAGGTTGTTGACCCGCCATTAGGACACAATGAACTGGGAAACAGTTGGAGACAGAGCTGAAAAAAATTATTTGTGGGGAGGGTAAATAGCAGCCTAGTGGAGGTGGAAAGAGCTCTCCTGAAATTCAGTTTGATGTGTTTTTATGCAGCCATGTGGAGAAGAGGCAGACTGCAGCACCAGTGTTTAGTTTCAGTAAAATGCTCTTGTTCTTGCACAGGGTATGAGCTGTTTGCCTTTATCAGTCACATGGGAACTTCCACCATGTCTGGCCATTATGTCTGTCACATCAAAAAGGAAGGAAGGTAAGTGCATTTTTACAGCTCGGCAAGTCTTTAGGTTGGAAACAGGATCATTTACAGTCAATGCTGCTGTGGATATGTCTGTCTGTCAATAGCATATATATGTTGTTCATGTATTGCAGTGTTTCCCCACCCAGTCCTTGGGTAGCCCAGACAGGCCAGGTTTTTGCTCCCTCCCAGCCCCCAGAACACCTTATTCTGGATGTTCCTGATTGCTTGATTCTCTATTTCTGGGAGCTGGAGGGGGTTAAAAAAATGTGGCCTGGGAAATCTGCAAACTGTGTTGTATTCTAACCCTCCAGGACTACAGCTGGGCACCCCTGATGTAGAATGTTGCTACTAAGAGAGCTGTTTAATTTAATATGCAATTTTACTGAGTAATTTAATGAGTCATCTGCACATTGGTTTATATTAGTCCTGGCCTAACATAATTTATTTTTTTTAATAAGTTCATATATTGACCTGACTGGTCTTATTACTAATTTCTTTTCAAATATGCAAAGTGGGATTTGATCATTGGTTTGCTCCCATAGGTGGGTGATCTACAACGACCATAAAGTATGTCTGTCAGAAAGGCCTCCCAAAGACTTGGGTTACATCTACTTCTACCAGAGGCTGTCACGCAGCTAGGGTCAGCTCTGAGGCTACCTCGGAACACCAGGAGCCAGGGGGCGGTTTGGGAGATGCGGGAAGCCCAAACGGGACAGCCCAAGGGGCTAGGCACTTGCCTGACACCATCTACCAGGGGGAGAGACACTTCTCCCAAACACGACACACAAGAGCCCCAACCTGCCAGCATCTACTGAAACGTGTTACTTGTGAAAGGTAGTGAGGAGATGCTTGTCAGTTTAGCTGTTAGTGTGAGACATCAGATGTTTTTTTTTTTTTAAATCTTATTTTCTGTGCCTTTCACTCGTTCAGTTTGACATTTAGAACAGGAGCCTTCAATTTCATTCAGGATCTGTTGCAGAGAACGCCAAAGCCAAGTTTTAAATCGGCATAAACAGGAAGTGTGCACGACGGGCCATCGTAATGGCTCCTTCTACAGAGGCCGATGGTGGAGTCACGGCCGTGATCACACTGGCCGTCGTGCCTTTAAGTGGCCTGTAAGCTGTCCTAGCTCTTACTACGCATTTTTGAACCATAGGGTTGATTGAGTGTGCCCAGGGGGCAATGCTGTGAAATCAGAATGTGTCGGGGGGGGGGGGGGGGCAGTGACTGCAGATGCTGAGGGTTTGGGAATGAGTAAGTGGATGTATCTCATACGTAGTTTCACTCTGGAGACGGGGGTCTTTCCAGAGAACCGCATTTGCCCAAGATCCCATCGCCCAAAGATACGCTCATGTGGGTGGTGCCCATAGTAATTGTCCTGGTGATGTCTTGCCTTTGTTTTTACATGAAAGCACTTTATGACAGAGATATGTGTTTGAGGAGATGATTGTACACAAGTCCTTGACTTATTTTAGGAAAAAAAAAATTCTAATTTCACAAAGCATGACAAAGCTAAAGCAAAAACATTTCAATTGTTTTATACCAAATCATCTTCTTAAAATGCCTAGTGCATTTTTCTCAACTGCTAAATTGTTTTTCTGTGGCCTATATGCAATACAGATGATGTAAGATTTCTTTGTAAACTGAAAATATAAAACAATCAAGATTCAAGTCTGGAGACACAGTATTAAGGTTTGTTTTTCTTCCCCCCAATAATCACAATTTTGCTATATCTCTTTAACCTAAATACTAAGTATTAATGGATGCTTATGTTTCAAATAAATACAATTTCTGGTTAGTCATCTTCATTCGGGAATCTGTCATTATTTCACGGGGGATAAAGATACACGTGAAAGTGTCTGTGAGTTTTTGTGTTTTCATCAAATTAAAATAAAGACATTGTTACCCAAGCAATGATGTAAACAGTCATGAGGACTGCTGTTCATTTAGGAAGCAAAAATTTTCTATAGGAGTACAATACGTCTGATAGACAGTGAGGACAATATTTATTGATAGACAATGTGTGTGACCCTCAAAGCCAAACCAGCTGGCCGTATCCTCTGCCGCGCATCTGATCTGCTGAGTCATTACTCCATTGAGCTCAATACTGAGGTGTTTTTTTTTGGACGTTTTAAAAAAAGAGCAATTTCAGACTGGTATTTTGATATCCGTTACTGAATGAATAACTATTAGACTATGGAGTCAATGTATTCTCATTAAGTATCGTTTACGACTCATTTTTGTTAAATATCTGAATAACATATATATATATATATAGATATATTGTGATAGTTTCCTGGCAGCTGTTACCATGGCTACAGCCAGTGTTGGGAGAGTTACTTTTAAAATGTATTCCACTACAGAATACAAAATACATGCCCTAAAATGTCATTTGTAACATAGATTTGTAGATTACTCAATGTGAGTAACGTATTCTAAATGCTTTGGATTACTTCAACATTTTCTTACATTTTACAACGGTATGAATGTGGGAATGACACTATACTTACTTAAAAAGACAATTCTGTTATTTCCTTCTACTGCAGCAACTGGTTGAATGTATTTAAAGTATCACACCAGATGCACAAGAGTTGGTGAAACCCTGGTGATGGTTCCATTACACTTACAGATTCTAAAAGATTGCACAACAGTGTTACTAATATATGCTATTAACTGTTATGATTTCCGGTTGCTGTATATAGGTTTTAAACAAAAGAAGGGAAAAAATTACAATTTGTAACTAGGGGCAAAAGCTTTGGAAATGTGTGCTAAGTAATATAGATGAGGACTGGGTGGTGGTGAGAAGCAGATAATAGACACCATGGCAGTATATAACAAGGCTTTATTTTAAAACACATTAACATGTACCATCTCACCTCCGCTTTACATGGTCTTATAGCACTCTACCGCACAGTGGCACCACGCAATGTTGTGGCCTCACAAATGCGCCATCATGCAGCGAAAGGTTACTGTTCATTCCGCTTATATGCCTCCTCCTGCCAGGTTAACTAACTGCACATTATCTCAGTAACTTTCTGGCTGGAAACAGAAAACCAACCCTAGCGTGCTTTGTTTACACTATAATTACATGTCGGCAACATATTGGAATATCTACAGTAATTACTTACTTTCAGTTACATCATATTTACAGGGTACTGCCCAGGTAAGGTAAAATGTGACAGTATACACTATTATTCTAATATAGTATTAATATATATTATCTACACTATTCCAGTCATAAAAGTGTCTTTTATGTACTTTATATATGCGTATATAAATAAGGATTAAAAAGTGCATTGTAAAGAGAAATATATTCCATTAACTTGTGTATGCATTTTATGTACAGTACGTATAAATAAGAAACAATAACAAATTGGCTTGTGGGTCTCATGCATAAAAAAGTAAATTGGCATTCAAAAATAAAGGAATTGACTAGCTCTTGCATGCAACCTTTGTGTATTTATATATCATTATAATATCTCTGGAGCATGCCTTAAACTGATTCACCTGAGAAGTTTTTTTTTTTTTTTCTCTAAAAAAAGTGTTATTTTACATCCTAAATAAACTCACGGCTATGCATTCTGGTATGTAATAGAATATATATATATATATATATTGTAGCTGTGAAAATACATTTGAAAACTAAGGGAGTATATAATTTTCCTTTAAAACACAGGCCACTGACCAAGTGGACCTGAGCTGTTACCATGATGCTACATCTGATGTCTAAAAGAATACCTTGGTAACTATACAGAAAAGTTAACATCTCGACATGGATTGTATATCTGAGTGCAAGACATATCTTGATGGCAAGGGCTGGGTTTTTTTTCCCCACTGATAAAGAATCTAATTTGTTCTCCGGATGCTCTCTGGATGTTTCGCATTAAACTGATAAATGTGATTTGCAATTTTATTGTATTGTTTCAGGCTTGTGCGGTGCTTGTAGATGTCATTTTTCTCTGAGTTGATGTAAATGTGGGGACCGCATTGGATTCTCGT
Organism: Petrocephalus schoutedeni; assembly: GCA_026780765.1. Classification (NCBI taxonomy): domain Eukaryota; kingdom Metazoa; phylum Chordata; class Actinopteri; order Osteoglossiformes; family Mormyridae; genus Petrocephalus; species Petrocephalus schoutedeni. The sequence goes on from JAODKL010000044.1 coordinate 8,632,797, forward strand.
TGACATTTGAGAATTTCCTCACCTGAGGATAATGGAGTCTGTTTCATATGCCACTGTGAGTGTAGTGGTCAGTTCCCAGGAACTGGCCAGGTAGGTGCCTTGAAGTTTTGTGCTAACAGAGGATAGTTGTGATTAACTTGGCGACCACTACGTATCGGTATATATACCCAGTATTGCCTTAAATATTTAGCTCAGCCCAATAACTTGGTCAAGTTACTTTACTGTTCAGACCTTTACAATAAAAAATTTTAGAGTAATATTACAGATCAGTTTTGGATATTGAGGGCAGACTCTATCAGATACTATTCCAGAAAAAGAGTTTTTAAGCTCAGTTAACATGTATTAGACTCTGGCTCTTCAATACAATGAAGACTGTTTAATTAAAATATTTACCCAACATTTACCATTCATTAATAGTTTGATTAATCATTTGGAGATAAAGTTATATCACCTGGATCAGTGAGTAAAATGGTATTATGATTCATTCAGACTTAAATTAAACAAACATCTGACTCAGTGGGCCTTGTAGGGGCAAGATTGCTTTATCGATGGATTTATTAGAACCAATCAGAAAAATGAGGTAGAAATGAGGTTAGGTACAAGCGCTTCCACATGAAAATCCCTCCAATGAACTGCAGCCTATTAATGACCGCTCTAACGAACGTTATATATCCACCTGCGGTTTGTACCCCGTGAACTTCACGAGTCCTGAGTCTTGGAATCACATTAAGAGCATTTTGGTCTCCGGAGGGTAATTTCATGTGTGATGGGAGTGGTCATAATTGCAAAGGGGTGTGGTTTGATTTTTTTCTCACTTACACGATATTCTGTCTGTTGATCCATTCCATAACTGTGTGAAGCCTTTTGCATTGCAGCTCGACAGAATCATTGCTGTCGTCTGGTGTACAAACTCGACTATGCATTTGAAGCTCACCTAAACATGTTCTTCTAAGGCATACTAGTACAATCTCCTTCTCTCCTTGCATTCTGGGAAACTGAGTGCAAATCCATTGCAATTGTCTTCAAGCACTGATAAGAGGTCCAAAAGTGCACTATAGAATGGCTTTTTTCATAACGTGCATTAAAATGGGGGAAAAAACAGGGAAAGGGTGTGGTGAAAATAAGACGAAGATAAGACTTTGGATTTTCTGCCTTTTTTGGATTTAGAGGGTCTGAGGTCATACGTCCATGTTGAAGGCCCTCATGAGTAGGTCCAGGTCACCTACACTGGCTGCTTGGAAGAGCTCTGGCTGGTCCATCATGGACAGAGCTATTCTGAGGGCTGCCCAAATGTTGCTGGACATGACATGGTGACTCCTGTTCTTCCTCTGTTGATTGAGGGCTGTTAGGAAGTTACTCACTGCCTCCCTGTTAGCGAGACAGACAGAGGAGTGATTTTGGATTACAGGGGCGTGGAGTTAAGTGATCACAGAAGCATTTCAAAAGCAAGGGGAACCATGTTTTCAAAGTTAATTCAAAAATTAAATAAAAAATTCATGAAATTGTCATATTTTCCATATTCCATATTTTTGAAATCACACCACATTATTATGATTCATACTAAATAATACTATTGATGATAAAAAATAACATCACTACAAAGGGTCTATATCACAGACTGCTACTTGTTGGTTAACTAGATTTGTCACGACAATGTGGCATGGCGCAGGCAGGAGGGTGAAGTGAGGATTCATTTAGCGATTTCAAGACAAAAGGGGTTCATTAACTCAACTGAACATAATGGAGAAGGCATAAAATAAAGTGCTTCGAGGGGGCAAAAAAAGAACTGGAAAACAAGGATGAACAAACGGAAGAAAACATAACAGGACTAGGGAGCATAACAAACCACTCTAACTCAGTGACACACTGATGAAATAAACACAGGCAGGAACTAACGAGGATGGGCAGGTGTGGAACGTAAGACAATCAATCAATCACAGGCAGCACCGGACAACAAGCAACGGGTGGAACAATTAAACACTTGCGGTGGGAAACAGGCAACAGTTAACAGGCAACAGACCTTATTATTATTAAGGTGCAAGTGAAACCTGCTGGCCAAAGGTGACGTGAAGGGTTGGGTCAGATGGTACAAACCCTGACATTATTGAATTTAATGTACCCCAGTTTAAATGGATTTGATTGGGAGTTTGATTGGTTCAGAGAGACAACCAATCAGATCTTCTGTCAGATGTCAGGCCAACCAATCAGATATCTTGGTCCTGCCTCCTCTTGTCGCTTGGACCTTCCTCCTTTACAATCTGATTGGTTATCTCTCTTTTTCGTTCTGCCCTCAGAAAATGTTTGTGTAAATAATAATGATGATATCCATCCATTTTCAACCGACTTATCCTTTCTGGGTTGCAGGGGGTATGGAGTCTATTGCGGAAGCTATGGGCACAAGGTGGGAAACAACCCAGGATGGTGAGCCAGCCCATCGCTGAGCACACTCACACACCATTCACTCAAACATGCAGACCCACGGGCACTCTAACTCTAATTAGCCTTAGTAACCATAGTACCCAGAGGAAACCCCACAACGACATAGAGAGAACATGCAAACTTGACACACATGCAACCAGGGCGGGATTTGAACCCCAGTCCCAGAGGTGTAAGACAACAGTGCTAACCACTACGCCACCATGCCGCTCCTAGTGCTAATATCTCATATAATAATAAAAAATAATAATAATGTGTACTGTAAGGGGGGGGGGGGCACAGAGGGTCACAAACTCTGACCTGTGTGCGCCCAGATTGATGCAGCTGATGCCCAAATTGTAGCGGGACCGGATGAAGCCCGGCTGTAACTCCAGGGCCCTGGTGTAGGCCTCCACCGCTTCCTCGCTGCGGTCCCCGTTAGCCAGCGTGGCCCCAAGCCGGTTCCACAGCAGGTAGTCCTGGGGTAAAGGTCAGGAAGCAAGGAGAAAGACAGCATCTTCCATCTGAAGCTATTTCCGCTCAACAATCACTTTCTCAGGTTGCAAGAATTATCCTGTGTCTTTAGAACCCCGACTGCACAAATTACTCTTGATTGGTTTTATGATGGAAAAAGGTTTGTACATTAGATGCCCGTCAAGAGATGGACTGTGATTTGTTTTGCTGCACTCAATTGCTATTGCCGATGATATGCTATTTTTTCTCCAGTGTTATTTCAGATTCAAGGTACAGAGCAGGCTGCTCCAAATGGCTCACTTACCGGATCCTTTTTAAAGGTAAAAAAAATAAACCTGCCCTAAAGAATCCATTAAATTCACTGGAGCCTTTTGATATTTTTGTTCTCTCTGATTGATCTACATCGAGGTCGAAAACAGCCCTTCAAAACTGCACGTCCGCAGTGGGTTCTGGCCACGCAAACTTAAACGTTCATAGGCCTGTTCCCAGGAGTATAGCTCCAAATATTCTTCACGCAGTCCTGAAAGGAGCACCACTCTCCTTGCACTCTTTGTTTACTTGGAGAGTCTTTTTAGCTTCCAATGGGATTTCATTTTATGACTTGAACTGTGACATCATGGGTGCAGCCTCTAACCTGACAACCTTATTGGTGGACCGCAGTTCACACCTTGCTTTTAGCAAGCAAGCCCACTCTTTCTTTTTCAATAACATTATCATGCCCCAGGGGGGCTGGGCAGCCAGTTGGCCTTGGACCCCCTACTTGGGAGTTTTTGGTTCCTCCCCTCTGTTGTTTCTTTCATTTCATTGTCTTTCTTTTTTTATGTCTTGCATTATTTTCTCTCTTGTTGAAATGTACCACACCCATGGAAAGTGACTCTGTTGTGAAAGGTGCTATATAAAAATAAATTTAATTGAACTTAATTGAGTTTGGTTTGTTTTCTTTTAATTCCTTTTTCTGGAACCTTCACCTAAGTGAAGAAGTTATGAAGTTGTTGGACTACATTACTGTAGAGAAACACTTTAGTGGCCCACATTAGGGGATTTTCAACAAGCCAGTTTGTATTCCCAATTAGGCTTAGTCCTAGTTGATGTGGTGCCCTAGGCGAGCATCATCAATGGCGCCCCCCATCCAAGGCAAAGTGGAACTGGCTGGCAAGTTGGCGCCTTCTTAGAAGTTGACACCCTAGGCAGCCGCCTATGGATTTACTGGCTTTGCAATATGGTAATACCATATTCCTCAGTATTTTGGCTGTGCCGCTGTGTTTTGGGTATACCTCAGTGTTTTGAAATGTTAGTTCCAGCACATTAGTTTGATTGACAAACCCGAGTTTTGTTCGCCCAGTATACACCAAACAGGCGGGCGCGACAAGCCCCACCTCCGGCCGCACAGACAGAGCCGCGTTGAAGGCATCCACCGCCTTGTTGAACTCGGAGCTGAGGTTGAAGAGCACTCCCAGACCCGTCTGCAGGTCTGGGTCGATGATGTCCGGGTTGTGATGAACTGCCTCAAGGAACAGCTCTTTCACTTCGGCCAGCTGGGGGCTGAGAATGCAGAATTTCATCCGATCGCATGAATTACATACAAACAGATGCGTGCCATGTATACAGATGACATTATTATTATCAAGTATTACTGATTGTTAAAATGATATGGTCACACTGCATTTAACCCATATGTGACATAGCAGTGGGCAGCTAATTCAGCGCCCGGGGAACACTGTTTGGAGGCGGTTCACAAATGCACTTCCTGAAACATTAGGGCACTACTGATCTGTGGCAAGCTGGAATAACTTAATAACTTAGTTTAAAAATGGTTTATGTAGTAATAACTTGGAATAGAACATCTGAAATTTGCTATTCAAATAGCCAAATGAGAATGTAAATATTTCACAACATATGAAATATTAAAACTGGGATCCAGAAAGAATGCTGGATAACGTTTGACATGACAGCAAAAGCCTGTAATTTGCACACTGCAATCCGTACATTAGAGGACCGTGAAATTACGTCCTACTGAAGGACAGTGCAGTTCTCCATGGTGAGAGACAAGAGGGCCCCAATTAAGCAGGCTAAAAATGACCGCGGTCAGCCGGTGACTGAGATCTCAGTTCCGCCTCCCCGGCGATGCTGTGGCGGCAGTGGGCGTACCTGGTCAGGCAGGAGGCGCGGGGCGAGCGGGGTGGTTTTGGCGACCTCCTGGCCAGGTGTTTATAGCGGGGGTTGTGGCAGATCCAACTGTGCAGGGCTTCACAGGCCTCCTGCCGCATGCCTGTGTTGGTCAGGCTCACGGCCAGGCCCATGAGTGCCTGCATGTTGTTAGGGTGCAACTCTAGACACCTGACCGTACGTAGCGCCATGGGGGGGGGGGGGGGGAGAAGTTTATAAACAAC
>JAODKL010000044.1:8642335-8653010 GCA_026780765.1 Petrocephalus schoutedeni
AAACTCCTTTTCTGTATAATGTTCCCTGCCAGACCCTCATTGGCTGTATTCATTAGAAAGGAATTCTGGGAAGTGAAGTTTGAAGTGTGCTGGGCTAGGCCTTGGGGGCAGCCCTCCGGGCAGCCGGGGCTCCGTATCACTCTCCCTGCCCCTCACCTCCGAGTCCTGCGGGTCCTGGAGGATTGCGGCCTCAAGCAGCAGCACGGCGTTCGGCAGGTCCCCCTCCCTGGCCTTCCTCAGCCCCTCCTCGAAGGGATTGGGCCAGTCCCGGTACGGGTTGTCCGTTTGGAAATAATACCCCTGGCAGGGGTAGAGGGAACAAGAGGCCAGCCAGCTCAAATCCCCCTCTAACCATTCAGGTTAAACAAGAACACGTTTTGGACTTTTGGTTTGAAGTTAAAACACACCGTCAAGCGTCTGTTAAACCTCTGAAGTGTCATTAGATGTATGGTCGGAACATGGTGTTTCGGCTGAGTTTGCTATTGTCTTTTGAGATGCAGATAAAAAGTTCAGGAAAAGTTCTCTTTTTTAAACCTCTTTTTGCCTTGGGCACCGACTGCCTCTCTCCCTCTGAGTCTCTGCATTCCCCGGGCATGAATAAATGTAACAGAGCGATGTCACGTCGGGCCAGCCTGCCAAGAAGAAGCACCTTTTCATGTAGCGAGACGGTGGGGTGAATGCTGCCTTCATTCTCGGCGTCATCCAGCCAATTCCTCCTCACCAGCTCCTCCCACTCCACCTGCATCTTGTCCCAGAATTCTGTGTCGGACTAGGGGAGTGGACGAGAATGCCGGGCAGGGACAGTGAGTAGCCAATCATAATACAGAAGAAGAAAAAAGGACACCTCCATGAATCAGGCAGCTACGTGCTCTGTGATCAGCTAGCATCTGTGCAAAGTGAATTGTGGTGGAATTTTAGTATACTAAATCATAATCATACATCTGAGCAATGCCTCAGAGACTCTGGGACTCATCCTGAGGCTGGTATTTATCACAGGACATATATGGCAGGACTTATATTTTTAGCCTATTATATCATCAGTAGATTCAGCAGATATAGCTTAATGTTCAGGTGTCTCCTATTGCTCTTTAAACAAGAAGGATTACTGCTGAGCTTATTTAAACTCATGCATGGGTGCCCATGGTGACCTGCCTTGCATTCTCCATGCCTGCTGGCACCACCAGCGACCCGCACCATTAACCAGGCGCACCGCTGCGCTCTCAGGGCCGGCGCCCGGCGGCACGTCCTTGTCAAGCGACCCCTGACCTCTCCCGCTGTGTCGCCATGGATTACCACTGGTCCTCACAGGCATTGACACTGAGGATGTCAGAAGTGCCAGGAGACGTAGGAGATTAGCGCATCCGTGCTGGCATGCATGTGCAAAAAAATCAGCTCTGGGTTAGAGAGCCAAGATGGGCAACGCAGCCCCCCCCCCCAAAAAAAAGAAATGAATGCTTCATTGTAGCGGTAGAATTAATCGAATTCCATTGTGTTCAGCTTAACCCTCTGTCCAGGAGAGATTAGCTACCCAGCCAAGTGTAAAATTGGCTAATAGCAGGGAATGGGCCACACTGCTATCGCTGCCTTTCACTCAGCTCTCACAAGTGACTGTCCAAGTACGTCACATCGGCAATGGAGATATGAGGCATTTAAGGCGACGGAAAGACAAACCAGTGGGTGGAAAAACATCAGCATGTCAGGACTTTTTTTCTTTACAAGAATCATTTCATTCTGCTAAGCTTTTGGTCTACGGACCTTCACACATCAAACAAACATGAAGCAACCGTGCATGACTATGAGTAAGGCACATTTAATCTATCGAACGAAAATAAAAGCGCATGAAAACAGATTCTAAAATAAATCACCTAAAACAGGCTGAAAGGTTTAGCTTAAACATCTGCAATGCGTGCAGGATGGTAGCGGAAAGCTCGGCTGAAATCCGAATGCCACTGGGGCTCAGTGTGCTCACATGCTCATTTTCTGCAGCCTTGTAAACCTATGAAGCTTAGCATCCTCCCCTTAATTGTTGTGGAGGCCAGTGCGACAGGAAGCAAGCATAAGATCTCATTCCTTTCCCTCCTATGGAGCTTGGATTGCAACTTTAATTGATAAGTTTTTTCAGTGATGTTGACTAAAGCTCCACGTGGCCAGACGCAGCTTCCCAGTGGAGCTTATGAGAATTCCTAAAGTCACAACAGTGTGAAATAAGCCCACCCCAGCCATGAGGCAGAATTCAGCTTTTGGGACCTGTGACGTCAGCAGTGGGTTCTCCCCTTGGCTTGTAAACACAAGCTCAGATCTACAGAAGAGACCTCTGGTGAACCATCCATGTAATTAAGCAGGCACACCTCACCATGCCTGTCTTGTTACTTTATGATGAAGAACAGGAGTACTTTACACTGAGCAATTAGTCTTCCACTGTCTTGCAGAGGGTAACGTGACATTTCCTATCAAGCTAATTTCAAAGGCCTCTGTCTCAGCACCAACGTCTGATTGTGTTCCTGTAGGCGGGGCCTATTGTGCACCTCCGGCTGCCTCTCTCAATCAGGCCCGACATCCCATCTGCGACTTGGTTACGTAACGCAATATGGATGATGTGGAACAGCGCCCTGAGCCAGGTGCAGGCAAGGGGGCGGGTGGGGGCAGGATCTTCGGCCAGGCGACCCTGGCTGCCTCTCATGTTGGAAGCCACCGAGTATCCAGCTGATGGTGCTGAGCTGGCGGGATTGAAGGATGTGGAGGCCGACTCCTGGAGTGGGTTTGTCTCTCTCAGCCATAACCTTAAATCTATCACAGCTACACGCAGAGGTTTTCCAACAGGCCTATTTAGGATGGGGGTGGTTCCAAGCACTTTATCAGCGGAAAAGCAAACACAAACTTTCGCAACCCAAATTTGGGGGTGGTTTTTGGGTCAGAAGGTTGCAGGTTTAAATCCCAGGGTCAGCAGAGTGGTTTCACCATTGGGCCTTTCAGCAAGCTCCTTAACCTCTGGCTACTCCAGGACTGGCTGACCCTGCCTTCTCCAAAAAATTTTAGCTATGTTGCTGCGGATAAAAGCATCTGCGGCATAAACATAGTAAATGGCCCTTTGTACTACAAACTGAGCCAGCACTGGATGCACAATGTGAAACCGTATGAATGAGCAGTCTCTGGGAAAGAGGATTTTAATGGGCTCAGTAATGGATAAGACAAGCGTCTTAATAAGGTGATGTGGTTCAGTCAGACCACACGGCTCACTCATTAGAGTGGTGGTACAGAACAGGCGTCAGGGGGTTATTCAAATGACAAAGACCATTCCAAGTGCCAATTAAATCCTCGCTGTATGGCAATCCTCCTTAAAGCACCTGGAACCGCCACCTCCCACTACAGACACGTTTACCGTCTAGGATATGTGTACATTAGTCAGATCTAACAGGTGTGCTAAACTCAATTATTTAGTTTCAAAACAAAGTGAAAACCTCACAGTAACATTTAAGATTGCTGTTGCCTTATGCAAAAAGAATGCAAATTACTTCAGTAAAAATATTCAGCTGTACAAACCATTGTAAGCTTGTTGACATTTCTACTGCAACGGTAAACAGCTTAAGTTGCTCAAAATTAAACCGTGTGCTTAGCAGAACCTAATAGATATTAGAATTTTATAGATTTAGGGCACTCCAGCTAAAGTGTGGGAGCGAAATGTGCTACTCTTTAGGACGCTGTCATGCAACAAGATGCAATAATCTAGCATGGAGCGTTTGGTACAATCGTACGCCTGCTGTTGTGCATCACTTGTCAGCTATTCATTACCCTAAATAAGAAGAATACCCAAGAAGAGAGACCAGGGTTACAGATGGTCAAATTATCTACAACACCCATGTACGGTGAGCAGCCACAGTAAAGTGCCAATAGATGTGACAATTTATCTGCTTTCAACAATTGATTATCCAGCTGGGGCAGTGATGGTCCAGGTGTATTCCAACAAGCACAGGCTCATAAACCTACCACAGGGCACTTGCACAATGGCACAAACTGAAATCTTACAAGCAATTCATGTGCACAATGTTCATTTCAATTGCGAGATGAAACCTGAAGTGTCTGCAGGCAACTCACACAGCAGAGAGCATGCAGACTATGCAAGATATCTGATCCATAGCTGTAGTTTAACACTACTACTTACTCTGGCACCCATTTAAAGCACTCGTAGGAGTTTTACTTACACAAACACGTTCTGAGGATAGAATGAAAAGTGATTGGTTCAGAGAGATAACCAATCAGTTCTTGTGTCAGATGCCAGACCAACTGATCAGATGTCTGGGTCCTGCTTCCACTAGTTTCTTGGGCCCACCTGCTCTTTAACCTGATTGGTTATGTCTCTGATCCAATCAGTTTTTGTTCTGCCCTCAGAACATGTTTGTGTAAGTAAAACTCCCATAAGCTATTAAAACACACACACATGCACACACAAAGCATTCATTCATCTATTTATACAGAAGGATATTTACTGAAGCAATTCCATTAATTTTGTTTTTTCCTAAGTGCAACCATAATTGTTCACCTTGATGTTCAACCCATGACTAAAAGCAATACATCCACTACTAAATAAATCTCTACACTGTAATCTGCTGAAATCCAATGGGCTGACCTATGATTCCATTAGTCTGAAATGTGCATCTGAACAAAGGTGTGGGGGGGGGGGGGCGGCACAACTGAGCAGACAGCCAAAGCCAGGTTCATTTTTTCAGGGAGGATGTTGAATCCATATAATAGCAGACTTCCTCCCTTTCCTCCATTCATTGATTGATTGATTGATTCATTCATTCATTCATTGACCAGGACATTTTCAGTTCACTGTGCTTCCATTCGCACCACACGTTGCACCAGCTACACCTCAGCAAATTAGCTCGCTTAATCCTATACCAAGACACCTCATTAAGTGAAACACACAAGCTGTTGCATTATTAATTATAAAGTGAAGGCTGCCGCAAGACAAATTCCCCATGTCCTCATCCACTGGACCAGAAAAGAAAACAGTGCCTGATGTGACACAAGTGACAAAGACTTTAGCTTTAGCTATACTTTAGCTATTTAACATGGCAATCGATGCTGAACATTATAAAAGCCTCAGTGAAGCATATGCTTTCTTTACCGCCCTTTTAAAAGCATGTCATTTCGGACAAAGGGAAAAAAATCACCTTCCTTCCATATTATCATTTATCCAGCAATTATTTCCCATGACGCCTCGCTTCTAGTAGAAGAGTCTTCATCCCTACACAATGCTTTCTAAATCCTGCCCATTAATAGCCTGACCTCCAGACTCTCCTTATGTAACTGGAGATAGGGTATTGTTTGTCACCTGTTGATTGTGTGTGATTACTATACTGTCCCACCAACAAACGTTATTCTGTGGTTTACCCAGTTCTCGAGTGCAAGTACTTCACGCTCTCCATGCCTCCCGTAATGAGGCCCCCAGCGGTGGCATAATCCCCCTACACACTTTTTTAATAAAGGTGCATTTGCGTCAATGGAAATGACTATGTCTATTTATTAGTCATTCCCAGGCATTTTTAAGGCATAATATTTGGGTTATGTCAAAAATCGGTTTATGACGGGGCTCTCGGAACCAATTAATGACGTTAGGCGGGGTATGACTGTACTTGTAATATGCTACAAGACTCTGCTTGCTCAGACATTGATATGCATCTACTGACCCATGGCCTTTACATTGATGCAAGTTATTATTTCAACACTGAAACTGTATGATTCATGTACTTTCACAACCCTGGTAGCTAAACGAACCAAGAAAATGCACTTCTATTAAATATCTACATTCTTCTGTTTGTAGGCCTGGCGACAGACTTCAGATTAAGCGGAAAAGGTCAGTGTGCTTACATCTCACATTATACAGTACAAATCATAGGTGTCATGTGATTTATTTCACAGAAGAACACAAAGTGCTGTCATACCTCTGACATCCAACAAAATGTAGCGCAGCCATTAAAACTGTTTAGTAATATCAGATTATTGGTTAAAAAGTAATGTGGCCGTTAGCTGCATCGTATGAACTCATTTCGGTATTGCTGCGGAATCTGACGAGGCAGACGGACAGAATCTCAGGCCAAGCTGTTTTTTGCTCCAGTTACAAAGGTATTATGTTTCCAGGTTGCATCTAGTTACAGCTAGTGAGAAACAGGAATCCAAACGACATGGTCACAGTAAAACAAAAAGTGCTGAAATATATGTGAATCTCAGTAAGCCCTAGTGTCTTAACTGAAACCAGCTTATAGATAGTAAGTGGCAGACCCTTTCCATTAATGGGAGACTCTGGTTTCATGGAAATTGTCGACCAAATACTAAAAGCAATGAAAACAGTCAATTCATCCATTATTGGCAATAAGGTGCCATGTGTTGTTCAGGGCCTGAGCTGACCGCTGAAGAACAAACTGAGCAGAAGGCATCTTATGCTTAAAACTGATCCTGCAACATGCAGAGAATGATCTGTCCTTGAAAGCAATGTACAAAGCATCAACACAGGGCACCTTGTGTCTGCGCAGAGGGTATGCAAATGTGGCTGACAAGACTGGGGTGCAGCTGGAGATGCAGGAATCAACCGCAGATCCTGACGGCATGGATACATGTCACGCAAAGTCGACAATGCATTAAAATAACAGACAATCACCTATTGCAATTATAGAAGCAAGGCACGTTGCATTAAAAAAAAAAAGTTATATATATATATATATATATATTGTTGTTCTAAAAATAACAAAATCATTGCATTGTAGATGTGACATTCTTCAATGTGTGAGCGCTGGACCTTATGTGAAGATATCTCCCTAAACATCAAAGAGCTGTGTGCGTCAGAATAGAGCATTTCTGGTCTGACCTGTGTGCCAACACCTAGAAAAATGCCACAAAATGTCTCCAGTTCAAAAAGCTAACCGCTGGTGAATTCTATGGCACTTGGCTCACATGTGTGCAGGACACCGGCAAAATCAGCGACTATTTCATGAAACGATACGTCCAGTTCCTGGCAATGTTCCTTTCATGGCTGCTTTGGCCACTGATCCCACGTAGGGCATCGAACTGAAAAGCCGACAATTCACCTGTCCCGCACACGAGAGGCTACTCAAAAGCCTGTCTCCCAGTGCCACGACCTTGGCAGAGCACACACCCTCCTTGTCATCTAATTACGATCCTGAGATTGAGCAGATGATGAAGACGAGGGAGAGAAAGACCACCACGGTGATCCCTTGTCATGTCTCTGCCACGTCCTTGGACACTTATTCAAGAGAAGCCCATCTAAAGTGCAGTGGAAGTGTTTTTAAGTACCGTCCTACCATGCCTGTATCCAGCTCTCACTCGAGCAATCTGGGCATGAACGTGATTGCACTGCCTGTCACAGAAGTGACTGTGGAATGCACATGTTTTGCCTTTTCCCATCAAGATCCTAGCTGAATAGCAAAAGTGTTGAGGGCATTCTTTTCCTCTGACTGAACAGGCAGTCGCAGCAATAGCCATCTGTTGTGCTTTTCTTACCCCAAGGTACCATTTTCTCCATTCACTTGGCAGGATTATAAACAGCGGCTGAGTCGGCTTGGTATGTTTAAACAATATTTAGATGGCTTTCACATTTCAAAGTGTCTTCTAAGGCTCGTGGCTTTCAACATGTAGCTTATGTTAGCGTTGCCAAATAACTTAAAGTTAAACAATTTAATGCCTACGACAATAAGTTAGCAACAAATACGAAGGAACATGATGTGTTATTTATTAGTCTATGATGCAAATCTCAATGATCACATTAACAGCTTCACAAAGAAATAATACGCCTATAATTTGTTTTCAAATTCATAATTTGTTTTATGTATTTATGCATATTAGGCGTTCGTTTGTATTTAGGCCACAGATTCCTTTGGCAATCACCACCACAAGCATGCAAGCTAATTAAAATCGCAAATGCTAGCTGCCATATACAAAACAATAGCATAACAAAGAGGTATGTCAAATAATGGAAGCGAGAATGATTTGCAATGTTATTCTTTAACGTATTCTTTAAATGTAAATGTTCTTTTGAGAGTCTGATGCTCATTCCTCCATGGGAGCAGAAATTAACAAAATAATATAAAAGTATGAGTAGTAGCTAGATGCTAGATGCTAATGACAGTAGCTACATGACACGATGCATGATGGGAGTGCAGCCAGTTAGGAATGATGTTTCAGCTCTTTCTGTTATCCAAATTCATCTTTTGTCTTGAGCAGTGTTTCCCAATCCGGTCCTAGGGCACCCGCTGACACTCCATGTTTTTGCTCCCTCCCAGCTCCTAGTAGGGAGCAAAAATGTGGACCGACTGTGTGTCCCCAAGTAATGGATGGGTAAACACTGGTCTAGAGGGTAATTTGGCAGTTACTATTAATTGGGCTGCTATCGTTTCATGACTATTTGGAAAGTAGAACCCAGCACTGTTCTTTCCCAGGATGATGGGAAATCACCTCATTTGTCACAACATTATTTCTTCAAGCCAGCCTTAGTCATTAATCTCCTCCAAAGAATAACTTGTGATTTGCTACCACCAAGTTTAGCTTCATCCAATTATATCCAATTATGTTGGAATTCAAGAATGAAAACGTTAAAATGTTCATTCTGCTTGGAACAAATCAATTGTTGAGCCCAGGTCAGAAGCATGGGAAAAAACCTAGAAGCAGAGAACTTGGAGAGGACATCTGTATCAATTCATTGATCCATCTATCCCAGGAAGCATAAGGCGTGAGGCATGGTCACCCTGGACAGGACGCTAGTCTGTTGCAGGGCCCACAATCACACACTTTGGCAACTCCAGACGCAGAGGAATCTCAGAAAAACGGGGAGAACATGCAAGCTCCACATGCATGTAGCCAAGAGCAAGAATCACATGCCCAATCCTGGATATGCCAGATGGTATAGAGCTGCTGAGCTCCTGCAACTTTAAAATGCAACTCTGGATTCGAGCATGCAGAGACACCTTCCGTCTGGGCATAGATCTCTGAAAGCTCTTTGCACAATGTTCCCTGAGACTGAGAAGCTAAAGAGAAAGCTTCTACCCCAGGCCATTAGGACCATGAACACCACTAAATAAAAACTAAAACAAGCTTACTGCAGCTTGCACTTAATTGTTTTTCTTCATGAGGTTTTTCATATAACTTTATGTGATTTCATTTTGTTATCCTTCTACCTTGTTTATAGCACAGTCTGGAATAGCGGCAGTTTCACTGCGGTGTACCACTACATCCATGCACGTGACAAGTAACACTCTCAAATCTTTATTCCGGTGCGGAGCCTCTCGCTGAGCTGGTGACCCTTCCCAACTGGAAAGTCCACCAACTTCCGGCTTCTCCGGCAGAGACCGGCAGCTTCCCTTCAGCTTTTTGTTATCTGCACAGCGGATGGTTGCCCCAGCGACAGAGTCGCCGGGCAGACACGCTTTTGGTAATCGGGCCTCTGCTGCCGTCGTTATCCAATCAGACGCTTGCCCCTGTGCCCCTTTGCCAAGAGCCAAGCTCTTATCAGTCTTTGTGCAAATCATACGCAAGTGCGGTATTCAATTAACTGCTTTTCTCAAAAGTCGTTCCGGTCTGTTCCCCCACCTTTCACAAGCTTATATTAAATACAAGCTTCCGCTGACCCCTGGCTGTTCTCTATTATTAATGCTTACAGCATGCAATTACGTAGACAGTATTCACCTACCACCCTCAGCATGCAAAAGATATATACAGTCTTATACATGAACGAATCAGTTCAAATGCATGACATTTAAAAGGGCCAGGAGGCAGAGAGATGAATCCAGGAGCAGACACTGTACAGGAGCCAGCGCTCGAGTCCTGATTAAGATTTCTGATCGATCGCCCGTCCCGTCTGTGAACATCGCTCATGTCTCCAGCCTTATGGGAGCATTCATGTTCAAACTGGGCTGCAGGCCGCGTGCCCGTGACGTTCTGGGGTTTCCTGGCGGTTTGGACCGGAGTTGGAAATTCACGCTCCATCTGATAAGCCCGACAGCTTTGGCCTGAAACACGATCCATGCCTGAACAGGACGGCTATTTTTACACGCAGGCCTCACCTGTACGTAAATGTTTATATTTATTAATTCTGCAGTTAATTTTTGATTTGCAAAGTAGCTTATTATAAATATGGCTGTTTGTTACTGGTTTTTATATTCCGCCACTTTTTTTATTAAATCGTGAATTCTGCCTCTGCATTTTGAAGTTGGAAAGAGCACAACATGTTTATTCCATAAAAGCTCCTTAGTATATAGTTGCTAAACAAACATCCATCATGCTTCCCCCCTTTTCATGTTCTCCGTCTTCCCTGTCCAATATCAGTCATGTGATTCCTATAGGCTCTGCTCCAAAGCAAACCTACCACAACCCAAGGTGCATGAGATGGAATTCCCACATCATGGATTCCTGGAGCATGTGACTGGTCCCAGATTAGTTGTGGATTCACACTTATCTCGTCCTTATGTCGCTTTGGACTAAAGCTTCTACTTGGCAGAAGCTTTAGTCCAAAGCAACATACAAATGAGATAGATAATGTGTAACAAGCACAGAGACATAAAAGAGCCAACTTAGGTGGCACTTGAAAATGTTTTCAATGACTGGCCAGAAACAAGTGCAAGATGTTTGTGGAGGAAAATAGACAATCAAACCCTGCTTAAAAACC
>JAODKL010000044.1:8665586-8679330 GCA_026780765.1 Petrocephalus schoutedeni
AGTCTGACCCCAGAGCATCATTAAACGGTAGGCAAATTTCACATGGGGAAATTATCACGGGAAAAGGGTTAAGCAAGGCGATTTCTTTGAAAGTGGGGTTGCGTTATTAAAAAACAAACTCATGTGAACCTTTTGTAGAAAATAGCGATCTTCAGTAAATTGGTTGGCAGCACTTACTAAAACATGGTTTGAACTAATCTGGTGTTATCACACTCACCAGGAGAGAGCTCACAAAATAACCAGCCACAGGAAACAGAACTGTTGTGGGTCTATAACATACTGGTCAGGTGGAGTTTCCAGGGCCTGAATCTAGTCCATTGAATTTAAAACGACAGACAAAACCGCTATATTGAGAACACTGTGCCCAGCTGAATCCTCTCTATCTAAGTCGGCCAGCAGACAGTCCTGTGTGTGTCACAATCCCTGGAGATGCACCGTTTGTTTGGTTCATTGTTTGTGAGGGATAGTGCCGCCTTTGTAAAATGACAACCAGCACCTGCGGTTAATAAGCCAATGTGACATCCTGACAATGACATTGATCACAATGTGTCTCTTATTATCAGTCGATTATTAGATCGTGACGCACCTGCAGTGCGCGCGACGGCGCTCGCAGAGAGACTGTCGCTTCACTTTTATTGCATCATTTGCGTCAAGCGCTACAGCTTGCTGATAGCGCTTAACTCTTGGTGTGCGTGTGAAGTGGTCTATCCCAAAGTTATCTCAGCAAACCTCAGGAAGACCATCCCTCTTAGTGTCGCAACATCCCTTCCCCTCTCCGCACTCACCCCCCTTTACACTTTTAACGGCTTTGACCATGGCTGCAGAGTTTATCGTTCGACGCCTCGGATCCCCAAACAAAGCACAAAATGCACTCCTGCCCTGACTGCTGACCGCCGCTAGTCTACAGCAAAATTATCTGTGTGATACAGCCCAGGATCTCGCCCAGTCAGCTTCTAGTTTTCCCAGTTGTTGAAGTGTATGTAATCCAACGTTTGGCTGAAAGCTCGATGCTGAACGGGGAAAAACGCACGTATGCATGACGTCGCTAACAGGATCGGTCAAGCTGAAATCAATGGCATCCATCGGGGAAAATCGAAAGAGGGCCACAGCTCATGTACGTACACCAAATGAATCTGAAAGACCTTTGGGGTTGCATACGGGCGATACAGGTTCCGTTTCGTGACGGATCAACCGCTCCGCACTTTTGCAAGCCCAGCCTGCCACTCGCCAACAGATGTACATTAAAAATTGACAGGGATGGAGCAGATTGCATACGAAGATATTTGCCGCATCATTTATTTTGAGCGCATGACGGGAGACGACAGCTGACCCCTATGATTATTTAACAAGATTTAGTAATTGCATGGTTACTACAGAGCAGACTGAGAAAAATAATGTCCACAAGTATATCCCATGTAGTGTAAACATTCACTCATATAGTCACATCTATTTGACACAAATTAAGTAAATTATCAAATAAAAAAAACACTGGAGCAAACATCTGGGCAACTCGATAGCTTAAATTAAGACAAAATAGCTTAAATACACATACATTCTGCAGTGAAACACCCTTCCTGTGTTAATATGAATTTCCTAGAGAGGATTAACTCACGCAACAAAATCTATTTTAAACTACAACTAAACTGGGATTTTTTTTATTCATATATGCAAAGGCATTATGTCAGTTAAATCATATTCAAAGGAAGACAAGTACAAATCAAAAGTTTCTATTTATGATTCCTTCAAAAAAGTTATTTTAGTTACTTTAGCTAGTTAGTGAAACAATAAACTAGAAATATCTTGTAAATAAATATTAGCTGATATATAAGTCTGTGTACTTTTTGGTCGTCATCATATTCGCGTATTGTAAATATAAAAAACTTAAAATATGTTGGTTTTTTTGCTCTGAGTATAAGGTGTATAGATTTGTGTGATTTTGAAATGAAAATACAGTTTTATATATTTACAATATGGTTTATAATAATGTCTAAAACAGGGGTTGCCTCATCCTCTTTTATGGTCATATTTTGGTCACATCCATCCAATGTCCACACCAATTTATCCAATATAGGCTCTCATAGTGGGTCATGTTTGTTATCATAGCAGAAATGCACAATTAAGGATCTCACTGATAACATGGATATCATAAGGCTGGGATCTTGTCTTCTAGCCGCGTAATAATTTAAATTATTTTAATATATTTTAGGCATCATTTTCAAAGGAAACTGGTACATCATAATATTATTATTATCATATTAATATTCTGATGAAACAGCCGGGCGAAGTCTGAGAGCCTGGAGAATTGTGAATTCAAGTATGAAAGAACCACACTGTGACTGAGGACCCCGACTAAGCGGCGGGAATCTTTATTCGCAGAAATAGCACTAAATTGATGTCTAAATTCTAATACGAACTGCAGAAGGTATCCAGCTGACATCAAAGGGGTTTAAAAAAAAAAACAGAAACTGAGGTCCCAGCTCATAAAAAAAGAAGAAAACAACTGGACAGGGAAAAAAAAAAACGAAAAGTTTTCAATGAACGAAAGAAGACAGAGTCGCCCTTTTCCCCAGTGCCTCACAGCTACTTACAGGACACAGCAAACCTGCGTCTAAGGAGCACAAACAAAACGAAAGGCACCTGGGAAGCGAATGCAGGACAAGCACGCGGCAAGCGCTGGCAAAGCCGGGCAGGCCGCAATACTGACGTGCTGCTGTAGCCGTGGAGGGGCACTGTGCGGTTTAGCGCCACAGCAAACAGACAGGCCACACGCACACGCACGTATGCACACACAAAATGCGTATCTGCATTTTCAAATCTCACGAGTGGATCCGACTGAAGGACGGTTCACCGGAAGCCATGCAGTCATTCGTTTGCATTTTAGGAATGCAGACATAAAAACAGAAAATCGTTTAGCTGCTTATGAGGTACCAGGACACAGGATTCGCTGTCGCCATGAGACACTGCATTCCTGACTGTTAAGTTGGGTATGACTCTCTAAAGCACACCACCACTGTGAATTTGCCAAGTCTTAAATGTTTGTAACTATTAATAAAGCCTCCATTACTGTGTGACACAATAAAACTCTCAGTCAGACACAGTAAGAGGTGGGCTTGTTTTGTTTTATACCCCATAAAGCAGCTGGCAATGACAAAAAGCAGACTGAGACATTTAGTTATTAGTTTTTTTAGATGTGGCATTTATGGTGAAAGGAGGTAAGATATGGGATGTTACTGATTTTTACTGACCCCAAACTAGGAAGTACTTCCTGTTGGGTCACTGCGATTGGTCTGCCCACCTTGTCTGTCACAGTGAGGAGAGGTTTTTCTTCTGAAGACGCCTTACTTGGTATCTCCTTCATCACCATGGCAACAGTCTTATCTGCGGCCCTAGAGTCTTTCCCCTACAACAGTGAAATCAACAATGACTTGTATCAGGACAATTTGTTCATTTATTCAGTCTATTTCCCCAAAATTGGCACCTTACAAAACACCCTTGGCTGAATAGTTCATAGTAGTAACGGCAGGCTACGGCTAGGCAAAAAGGGGGGGAGGGGAAAGAAAAAAACGTATTTCAGTCACATTCGTTTTCACCAGACATATATCACAGTTGTCCATTTCCAGAGACCAGCTGCACACGCTAGATGAAAAGATTCGCGGGGAAACAAAGAGCGTGCGCAAATTAAATCAGAGCAGCGGGAAGCCTGACCTCGCATGGCATAATCCAGTTTGTTACGCATTTTAAACGACTAGATTTTTACCTTTCGAATTGCACGGATCATCGCTTTTCTGACGCCATCCTGAGTGAGATATCTTTTAAGAACGGGCCTCTGAGGGCCCTCTGAGGAATGGGAGAGCGGGAGAGCGCACCTGAAATTAACAGAACAGGTCCCAAAACACTGAATTAGCTAACCAAATGCACACTAGATATGGGTCTTCTATCAGCCACTGTTTGATTTCATTTATGATTTATCAAAAGAAGTAGTTTTTACTCATTTTCCAAAGGAAACTTCAAGTTATGTTGTAGGGTATTCAATGTCAGGGAGTGACAACTAAAGACAAGGTGTAATATTGCGATTTCATGTTGTTAAAAATGCATTCCTGTGGGAGGGGCAAGAGAGTGCATCTAGCCAATCACAATCAGACATGCTGATTAGCCGGGAGGATGCACTGGCGAGAACAGAGGGCATTCTCTTTCAGAAATGGCAGGAATTAGACATACACCTCCCGCTCTCTTACTGTGAATTGTGCTGTGAGTCGGGACTTGACAGGCCCCTTTTCATTGCAATTTGCCTCTGGCACAAAGATCAAGGCCTGGGTTCCCTGTATCTATGTTTCGAAGATGGGCGCACATTCGGCACGCGCTAATAGCTACATATAGACGGGAAAAGACATCAAGGAATTGCCGGAAATGCGTTTCCTCGTGTTCTTCTATATTCTGCAACATCTCCTCTCTCGGACTAACTGTATTCTGGTAATTAAAAGCTGCTAAGCAGCTCGTCACCCCCTAGTCGGTGCTGATTACAAATCAGCATTATTCGTGAACGCGTATTTAATCTACCGCAAGCTGGGGCTTTGCCTGGTCCCCGGCTCTCTTAATTGCAATATGACAGAAATGCTGACTGCCAATAATTAAAATGCTCCAAACACATAGCCAGGTTGGTCTAATTGCAAAAGAAGTGCTTAAGTTAATTAACACGCCACCGCAGATCTGAGCACCTCACATTCCTGCACCTTTTCCTGGGGAAAACCTCACCATGTAATGAGAAAGCCAGATTTATACTCTGGGCTACGCACCAAATCCGTCTTAATTAGCCATAATCTCTATTTACTACACAGATGCTACACAACACACAGATCTTACAGAAGTGTGGTTTATACAATGTACATGTCAAGCATATTTTTACCAAATGCCATCTCACTGATTTTTCCCTTTGAAAACGTCACCTATTTGTAAGGTTTTGTACGGTTAGCTATGATTTATTTTAAGTGAAACTGATATTAAGCATTGTACACTCATGTTCCAGAGAACGGGAATACTGCATAATCGATCATCAGGCAATATTTCCAGCCATCTTTGAATACAGGGAATCCTGTTATCCAGTAGAACAGTATTTCGCAATTCGGTCCTCTGGGACCCACAGACAGTCGATGACTTTGCTCCCTCCCAGCATCCTTCTGGGAGCTCGGTGAGAGCAAAAACATGGACCGACTGTGGTTCCTGGAGGGGCAGATTGGGGAAATGCTGCAGTAGAAGGTTACGGAGAGTCTGGAGCCGATCACCAGGAGGAAAAGGTACAAGGCAGGGATGCCAGTCCATCGCAGGGTACACACTCACACACTGTGGCCCAATTCACATAACTGCATGCTTTTGAAGTCTAGGGGGCAAGGTAATGGCCATAAGAAACCAGCACAGACACAGAGGAAACATGCAGACTCCATGCAGAAAATGCTAGCAGTGGGAATTGCACCCAAGACCCTGGAGGTACTAGGCTGCAGCGTCACCAACCGAGCCTCTGTGTGCCGCCTCCATCAAGGAACGACAATCCTAATTACTCTTCAATATATGCAGAACAGGTATCTATGAGTTTGCAATACTGGCGGCTGGGAGCATGGTCTCTCTGAAAACGCCATAACGTTTTCAGATGTATATTCCGCAGATACTGAAGTGTAGAGCTGTGGTCAGCTCTCCAATCAGTACCAAGGACAGCTACCCGGTCTCACGTGGACTTGCATACAGGTCACGAACAGAGCCGCTGCTCAGAGTCCCATTTTTCCTTTTTAGCACGCCACCCGGGGTAGCCCCGTGAAGATGGTACTGTAGCGGAATAGTGCAGTTTATCCAGAACGGTCCCGCTGAGTGACAAATCTGAAAAAGTCACGGTTTATCCCTCACTAAAGGCAACTATTCATACTGACAAGCCTCAGCCTAGCTGTGGTCTTTTCTATTTTCTGACTAGAGGGGAATTTCCAGTACTCCATAAGTGAGGTCTTGTGTGTCCTGATGAGAAAGACAGTGCGAAGGCTCTGTGTTCCACAAAGCATCACTGTGTCTTTAAATGGATTTTATGAGTTTTCCCAGTGAATTTTACTTTGATTTGTCTATGATTCTCCTTAAGTAAGAGAACCTAATAGCCAAATGTAGTGACTACTTCTCCAAGAGCATGTTCATACGTAGTGGCATCCTGTTTACGTAAACAGAACTTGATGTCTCTTGAAAGATGATTCAATCACCCAGCCAGATCTATTATTCTCTATTCTTTTATTTTAAATTATTCACAGCTATGTGTGAAGACTTCAGTCCTGAAAAAAGCAACCTTATTTTTAGAAATCCCATATTTATAAAGGAAAGTATTCACCTCTAGATACTTTATAGACCCACAACTATTTTACCAAGCTTAATCTTTTTCATTCCGTTCTTGGATCTTTGAGCAAGACATTAGAGTAACTAAGGTTTGCTAACAGCTGATTCTGTTCAGATGTCATGGAGTATTTTTTGAAGAGCTGTTTTATTAAATAGGCTGCCTGAGTATTTATCTTATCGCTTCACAGTGTCTGACTCGGCCAGATTAGGCTCAACCACCCGGCTCACTCACACATTCTGCGCTGATGCCTAGCGAGTGAGGAACACGAGTAGGATTAACTGCTGAAAGGTTAAGATAATAGAAGCTGGAGGCTTTAAGGGGACTTGATTAACGCAAACTGTCAGAATGGATGTAGTATCCAAGAATAAAAGCCAGTAGCTTTTGGTGGGTGCACTAGAACAGTGTGCCTCAATACGGTCCTTGGGGGCCTACAGGGAGCTGGGAGCAGTGGCGATTGCTCTAAGACTACAAGGGATGCTCCGTTTCCTCAAATATGTCAGAAAATAAATGTTCAGATATGCACTATCATATTGATATTGCTTTTAGTAAAAGTGCGCTAAAACACGTTCAACTTAATGACAAGCTCGTTCAGAATCAACTTTTTATCGTAGATTGTCTAACGCAATTTTCTTCTCATACATTTCCATGGCAGCACAGTGCATTAAACCCTATTGAAGCACAGCTTCAATGGACTTCTACGGCATGGCATAGAATAGCTTTTTTCACAGTGGAGAAGCTAGATGCTTATTGGATAAATGCAGCAAAATCGGCACTTCCTGGGAAGCTCAGCTTCTCTGGGAGTGAATGGAGCAGTGGACGGGCCAGGACGGTGGGCTGATGCTTGATGATTGGAGGAACTTTTTTTAAAATATACACCGAAATTGGAGCGATTTCAAGCTCAGTCCCATGCGGATTTGCAAGTGAAGTCGTGAGACAATCTGCTGCACATAGTGCATTATTTGCTGGTAATATAAACATATACATATCATTCTTTAGATTAAAAAAAACATTATTATAGTGTTCTCTAATTTGCTGTTTCAGCTTTGTAATGTTTGTTCATTCGTTCATTCATTTATAATATATATATATCATTATATGATGTAGGTCTAAAATTAGCTTCCCCTGTTTGAAAGACTACCAGCCGGGAGGTAGCAAAAACATGGACTGTGGATTCTCACAGGGAGCAGGGAGGGAGAAAAAATGTTGACATGAGAGCAAGCTTGGCTGTGAAGGACAGCCACCTCATGCAGGGCCCAGGGAGCTGAGAAACCAGGAGTCTCGCGACATGATGCCAGTCCACTTAAATCCATTTAGCAGATGCTTTTGGCCAAAACAAAATGGAAGCAAGGAGGTCTTAGTGTTAGAGAACTCAGATTCTGTACCCCTGGGGGTTAGGGGCCTAGTGGTGTTATGGTTAGTCGCTGAGGTATTGGATTCAAACCCACAAACTTCTGGATACAGAGCATGACCCCAATGAATTACACACATTCAAATACGTGCAATCACTCACTATTTAGAGACACAATTCACCTAACTGCATTGCTTTGGACTGTGGGATGAAACCCAGTATGCAGTATCCTATTTCCTGGATAAAAGGAACAGGCTAAGCAACTACATTTTTTTATTAATGTAGGGAGTGCAGTGATTATCATTGCTGTGGAATAGCGACTCAGCATAGTAAAACAGCACCAGGCACCTTACAGGCTGATGGTCCCTAGAGGCTTCCCACCTGGCTAAAAATCAGCATGGCCAATAGCAGGAAAAGTAAGCACTGCTCTGTGACTCTCCAGAGGCCATCCGTCCAGTGCTGGAAAGTCTTTTTTTTGGAATATGCTAGTATGCAAAAAATTAGACTACATTTCTTACCAGATTTTTCAACGAGCAGTAACAATCTAATCCATCCTCATGATTTTGCCACAATGCACTTTCCAGAATCAAAAATACTTGGCAAACTGAAGTTACAATATAAGAAAAAAAATATTCGAAACTAAACAATAAAAGATTATTTCCCTCACAATAAAAGCACTGGGCTGAGAATGCACTGGTGAGCGTGCTGGGAACTCAGAATGCCGACCGTACATTTAATGTACCTTTGAAGACATTTGCATTCTGAGCTTCTAAAATGTATTGATTTTTGTGTCAGAGGATCATTAACATGTGTGTCAAATATTACAAACTCATGTTTGTCATCGTATCGAGCTTTGCTTGCTATTTTCACTGAATTCTAATTCGACTGACTCCACTGACTCCATAAGGTGGGTCGGGGTGGAGAAATGGAGGTCAGTGGCTAAAATGAAATCAGGTGAGTAGATGTATTCAGACGTCTTATTGCAGTTATCCTTCCATCCATCCACCCACAAAAGTTGCTGTTTAATTGCTTTTCGCTTCCCCCACTGATTTTATTGAACCCATTTCTAACAAAGCTTCCTACCACCCCTGTACATACCTCATGTTTCCCCCATCCTATGTGATGTGAATATTTAGGGAATACATTGTTAAATGATTTCTTTACAGAGGAATTATTAGTTTCACGTTTTAGGGGAAGAAACGGCAGAAACACAAAGCAAAGACCTGATTTGAACTCTCTGGAAACACAAGATAGAAGTGTCATTTGGTGGGTGATTTTCTGTTACCAAAGAATTAGTCACTAGTTGTACTGTAGCACTGACTCCAATTAAGTAAGTTTATCTGCTTGGACTATGTAATGAAATACAGCAGACCAGCTGCTTACTGTGACAATGTCCAGCATACAAATCAAGCTACTGGTCCTCAAAGGTACCTAAATACCTTTTATGTAGAGAATTACGTAGAGAGTCTGTAAAGTACAAAAAGAAATGTGTCCCTGTGTATTGTATATTGTTGTGTACTGTTTTTAATTTCCTTCCTTCCTTCCCTCCCTCCCTCCTTCCTTCCTTCCTTCCCTCCCTCTCTTCCTCCTTCCTTCCTTCCCTCCCTCCCTCCTTCCTTCCTTCCCTCCCTCCTTCCTTCCTTCCTTCCTTCCCTCTCCCTCCTTCCTTCCTTCCCTCCTTCCTTCCTTCCTTCCCTCCCTCCCTCCTTCCTTCCCTCCCTCCCTCCTTCCTTCCTTCCTTCCTTACTTCCCTCCCTCCTTCCTTCCTTCCCTTCGCTTACTCTACCCCAGTACCTACATGTCTGCGTTTGTTCTCGGTTCCTGGGTGGCAGTCAGCGACTCGCTGCTTGGTGCTGACTGGAATAAAGTGGCTTCGCCTGTCCCTTCTCCACCACCACATATAGAGCGCTGGCTCATGCCCGGGGCCGATCCCGTGGCATTCCTGGATGGGATGCGAGTCCATTTCAGGGCATACACTCTGAGCGCTGGGCAATTTATAAATAACAACTGAATAACCTGTTTTTAGACTGTAAGACGAAACAGGAACCCCAGTGGACATCCATAAAAACGCAGAAATCGAATCTCACAACCATGGAGGGGCAGGCCTGCTGTGTACTGAGCCGGGGCACAACCCAGATTAGCCAGTAAATGACAGCACATCCAGAACACCCATCAGTCTGGCGGCTTGGCTGACGTGAGTCAATTTGCCGGCATTCACCTGGAAATTCCCCCCCGCTGCCTGGTCAATATAAAATGGGCTCTGCGGGATGCCACCATCAATGTGAAAATGACAGCAGTGAGAAATTCCTTCTAATTTAATTAAAGCTCCCTCGCTAATCCCTCTTTGGAAACCACAGACAGACACCCCCCCCCCCCCCCCCCCCCCCCCCAAACAAGGACGTTTTCTAATGTATGCTGAACATGATGCCTCTTACAGCAAGCAGATCTCCATTCTTATTATTCAAACCCAGGGATACGAACTTCTCAGGCAATGCTATAAGCAGGGGCTGAACTGTATATAAGCTGCAAGGTTGGACAGAGTACTGAAAATCACACTCAGGTGAGCGTACTGTTACTTACGAAAGAACAATCCTCCAGCAGGCACACTCGGGGTAAATCAGGGAGTAAAAATCTCAAGTAAAGACCTCGACTTTAAACAGCTTGATCAAGCACAAACTCTGAAAAAAGAAACATCTCAATTACAAAAACAAGAGTATTTAATTTACGCCCCTGGTAATGCATTAGCTAGTATGTTTATAGAGAATGCTTCTGTAATGGGAATATTTTGATCATAATGCACATAAATGGTTAACCTCTGGAATTCAGACTACATGAAAATATCTCATTACTGCTAGACGCCAAGCAAAGAGAGGGCAGCTACTTTCCATAGTACTTTGGTGCGGGGCTCATGCTGCAGGTGGCGCTGTAACTCATTCAACAGCACCTTTGTCAGTAAGTATGTGTAGAGGCAGAACAGATCCTTATTGATCTGTGGCACTGGGTTCAATATCAAGGGGCAATTTAGAGTCTTAGAGTAGTTTACATCAGAAGTGTTGGAGTAGGTTCAACTGTGCAAAACATGAACCTTCTTTATTTCTATGCTTTATATATGAATAAAATGAATATCAATAAATGGGTAAAACAAATAATTAAGCAGCTGGAGTCACACCAGTCACAGTCATGTCGGCTGGAGTCACACTGGCTGGAGTTACATCGACAAGAGTCACATTGGCTGAAATGACACTGACTGAAATCACGCCGGCTGGAGTCACACCGGCTGGAGTCTCACAGGCTGGAGTCACACCGGCTGGAGTCTCACAGGCTGGAGTCACACCGGCTGGAGTCTCACAGGCTGGAGTCACACCAGTTGGAGTCACACTGAGCACTGCTGAGCACTGCTGTCTCGGTCCAGCTGCAGGTCATCAGGTGGGAGCCGGTGCAGCCAGACACAGGACCCTTCCTTTATGCTGATGTTCTTTCTTTCTCACCATAGCAAAGATCAGCTGCCATACCATCAGCAGCTCAGACTAGGCAATCCATCTAAAGCTACGCAGAGTTGAGCCTGGCCAGTACGTAGATGGGAGACCAACTAGGAAAGCTGTTGGTGTGGCCAGCAGGTTAGCCCATCCTATGGTCTGTACCGATCCCAGTGTGCTGTAAAAATGGCTCTGTCCTTTAAATGATACATAAAACCATGGTCCTGACTCTCTGAGCTCATAAAAGATTCCTGGGCATCTTTGGAAAGTGTAGGGGTGGTCTCCTGGTCTCCTGGCTAAAACTGCCCACTGTGGCCCTGTCAGATCTGGCCCCCTAATCATCCCCTATATCTAACTGGTGAATAATCTCCTGTCTCTCTCCCATTCTACTGCCTAGTGAGTGTACTGGCGCAGAATGGCTGCCGTCGCATCATCCAGGTGGGGGCTGCACAGTGGCGGTGGTTGAAGTGGCTCCCCATTGGTTCTGTAAAGTGCTTCAGGTGTCTTGAAAAGCACTACATAAACTTTACATTCATTAAAACTTTTTCCTTCAAGCCTTCCACCAAACTCTCCAATCACCCAGGACCACTCCTCGTGACACCAGGGGCCCCTACTTCACCTCCTCCTCGTGACATAAATATGCAGAAGGACCCAGAGTAACACACCCTCCGGCCAGCAGTCGTCAAGCCCAGTCTTCTGCTACCTACCTGCTGTCTTTGACGCGCTCTCCGAATTTTATCCTTCCTTCTCAGCCACAGCCAGAAGCCGCCCTTCTCAGCCTCCTCGGCCAGCATCGCTCCGAACCCCGCGACATCCTTCAATAAATGCTAAGTAGGCGTAAACCTCCTCCACTAGGTAACTACTGTAACAGCCCTTCTCCATTCTTCCTCTAATGGGCTGCCTCCACTCTTTTTTCCCCTGGGATTGTAAACTGGATCATTATAACTTTCTTAGTTGCTGTATACCTAACCACAATAGTGTTAATGTGGCAGGGAAACGTAGCTGCCGGCTAAGGTCTATTCACAGAGTCCGGTATAGCTGAGCGCCAGGATTGTTCCAGCTTCCCTTGATACGGCGCCCCGTACAACCTCTCCGTGCTTCACAAAGTGAATCAGCAGTACTTGTGGGAGATGGTGATCCGTTTGCCTTTACTCTGCACAGGACCTCTGCCAGTTCGCACATGGCGCCAGCGGTACCGCCCTTGAGCTAAGGCGATCTCGCTGGATATGCTGCCGGCTTGCTCTTGCACCATCACAGAGGGGTTTTCTCTTCATCGCCATACCACCAGGAAAGGATGTCAGGGCTTGGGAGGGTATCAGAGGCGCATGCGATGAGGAAATGTGGCCCGGCCTGCGGTACCTCCCAAAGGTCAGTCCTTCCTGTCGCTCAGCCAAATGTGCCCTCTCAGGTTATCCAGCAGCCTTGGATTCGCTGGCTGACTGCTTTGATCTTTTGCATAAAACATTTGCCCTCAGTGTTGCTGAACTCGTCTCCAGTGTGGACCGGATTGTGGTGCTAACTGATGTTGACTCATTCTCATCGGGTCAATTTTTTTTTTAACCCACCTTGCACATTTACCGGCGAGTTCATTTGTGATGCACCCCTGGAAATCCACTTCTTAGAATACAGCTCAGTAATTGTGGTCAGAAGAGGTGTGATAAGATGGTGACCAGATCAATACGTCATAGCGCCGGTTTAGAGCTTTCATTAATGGAGAGTGAAGGTTTTTTTTTTCCCAATCAGAAATAAATCTGGAATAAACTGCTGGAATTGTGGAATTAAGGTTTCTACCTATTGGTCTGTATCTAGGCAGGCTTCCAGAAGCTCAGTTGTTCAGTTCAATAGAGCAGGGCTGCCCAAAACTCCAGAACCGTCACCTGATGAGAGTATAAACTTTTGAATTGCACTCAGAAAAAAAAACAGTCTTTAAGGCCTCAAGCTGCCATTAGCTGCCATTTATGACAGGTTGATGCTGCTAGCAAGAGTCAATCAAGACTCAGTATGCAAATGTCCAACAGCTTTTGGGGGTAAAACAACAATGCATCGTAAACAAACAATAACAACCTAAAGCAATGTTTCCCACTCCGGCCCTCGAGGACCCACAAACAGGCCACATTTTTGCTCCTTTCCAGCTCTCGACCAGGAGCAAGGAGGGAGCAAAACAGTGGCCTGTCCTCGGGTCCCGGAGGACTGCATTGTGAAACACTGACTTAAACATTCATAATGACTGAATTGCTTAACCTCAAAGTAATGTCAGACCGTCTGTTTTTTCCCCTGGGTTCATTTTAAGTATTGTGGCATCATTTTCTATAAAAGTCCTGCGTGTACTAGGACCTTGCGGTTCAGTAGACACCACTGGAGATATACTGAGAGTTTACAGCATTCCCCCCGTGCCTAAAAGCCTGCGTCCTGCACCCAAAGCCCAAAGACTCACCGTCCTTATAATAATAAAAGTGCCACACAATGCTTCTAGAACCTAGAAGCCAACGTAAATGAGCATTGTAAACATACCATCTCCATTAGGACCATGATTTGCAATAAAGGAACAACATTGTCAGT
>JAODKL010000044.1:8694107-8712832 GCA_026780765.1 Petrocephalus schoutedeni
CTCAGCATGTCTTTGGACTGTGGGGGGAAACCGGAGTACCCGGAGGAAACCCCACAACGGCACGGGGAGAACATGCGTATATACATATCACTCCCTTATACAGTTAAAATTCTTCAGAATGGGAGGGGCATTGTAGACCCCGCCCACCTTTGCGTAGAATCATCCTAGCAACAGAATTCTGTTTTTCCCTCGCATTTGCATCTGGAGGCCATGTGGCTTACAAGCCATTATGGGTTCATACACACGGGAACTCTCCTGGGGTGATGGTGTTTATTTATTCATGTTTGAAGACTTTAAATGATTTATGAATCCTTGTTTCTCAATATTACCCCTTTATGTTGCTGGTGATTTTTATTTAAATTTAGCCCTCCGCAGACATTATAGTTATATTTATGATACCATGTATTTTTCAAACGATGAAAACACAGGCTGCTTTATCTCATAAATTAAAATGAAATACATTCCCCCCACTGTATCGATTTCCTGCTTGCCATTTTTAGACAGACGGCGTTCGTGAAATGCGCTGTGAAATTGATTGCGCGCGATTATTCAGATGGAATCTGTTTGACATGAAACATCGGCGTGCGGCCCGCCAGAGACTCAAGAGCCCAAAATTATAGGTTTCGCAGGCGCTCGGCATCGCAGCAAAAGTTGCGGCCCCATTAGACGTTAGGCGCCGTGGGTTTGATCCACGGGTCTGATTCATTCTGCGTCACACCGCCGCAGTGCAAAATGAAATCGCTCAGATCATCGCTTAAATATATTAAAAAAGAGGCTTGAGTGATTTGAAGGTGTTTGGGATACTGCATGAGAAACAGGAGATGATTAAATAGCACAAGGGAAAGTAGAGACAGAATACGCATACTTCGTAAGCACCGCAAATTTTTCAAGGGGCTGGCAAGTCGTACGAAAATCGAGCACTGCCAGAAAAACCCTCCGGCATACTACATCAGCACCCCAAGTCACTCTGAAAAGGCCTGTCCGCACCGTAATTACCCTTCGTCCACTTTTTATTTTACGCTACAGTCACTCAGGCGCGTGTTTGTTTTCCGGGCCAGCAAATCACGGACGGACATCTCCCTAATCTCTCTCTGCCGTTTTCTGTCTTTGTGACAGGTGTAGATCCCACTTTGCCTTTTTTCACACTAAATATTACATTGACAGTACAGGAATACAGGGGAAGGGACAATACAGATTAGCTTTAGAAATCAGCATGCTAAGCATAACCTCTGAGGAGTCCCATTTGCCACAGGAAGTCACCCTTTGGGACAGTTTGGGACAGTCTGGCCCGACGTCCGACCATCATTTCCCAGGCCGCTTCTCAAACGCGTCATTAAGTCCTCTTTCTTGTTGGTATCGCAGCAAACCATCCAGCGCAGGAGTGGGCCAATTTGCTTGCCATGCAGTGGGAGGAACTGGGTGGTAGTTGGCTCAAACGTAACAGATTATCTGGCACAAAAAAAGCCCGCCATTAATAAATTATAATGATAATGAAAATAACTTTTGTCATTTGCTCATTTATGGGTGCTTTGGATTGTTTTATATGTAAAGCATAAAGCGCGCGCGCGTGTGTGTGTGTTAAGGGCCTTGCTCAAGGGCCCAGCGGAGATGTGGCTATTCTGCTGAGCCTCGAACCGACGTCCTGCCAATCCTAGGCCTCGACCGCTGAGCCTCACACCACCATGCCCTTAGACAGACACTCCTCAGCACACCCTAAAGCCAGCATAAATACTTACAGCATGATATATAATCTTGTTTCGTTATGATCGAATATCCTGAAGTTAGGAGGATGAATGCGGAAGAGTTGCATGTGAATCAGCAAGCAGACATTAATCGGCAAGGCTGACCTTTCTAACCTCTTATACGCATTGTACTCCATCTTATTATATCGGGGATAACCACTTTCACAGCATAAACACTTGCACTGCCTGGCCTAACAATACATATTGCTAGAGGGAGAGAAATCTGTCCTGGTAAAGAGTACTCTACTGTCTGTTTAAAGTTCAGTGTAGTCCAGCAGTACTGTAGATTCTCTGCCAGAAGGTAACTGATGCAGCATCTTCTTTAAAAATCCATGTTTTGATCCCCAGTTAATGACAAACAACAGAGGAAGTGCGTATCCATTTAACTGGGCCTAATTATTTCTCTTGCAACTAATTTGTTTTTCCTTTCAGAAAGTGTCTTTGCAACTTGGGCTGCTGCAGTTCTCTAGTGATTTCCCACGTTTTCCTTTCATCACGCGCGGGCCGGTATTCCAGAGGATGTTTAAACAGGGCATCAAACACGTGTCTGTTAATTACTCGTTAAAAGGGCCGGAAGGGACTCCGGGGGCTGGGGTAGGATCGTGGCAGGAAAGGCGACAGATGGTGACACGGGTGGAATATCAAAGGTTTGGGGGGGATCAGGGGGGCCCTGTGTCACCTTGGGGGAAAGTGACAGGGTGAGATAAGCAGGACATCCACTGGCGATTCCCTCAGAACCCTCGGGAGAAACACATCCTGAACAGCCCTGCGATGCGGAATGCCAAGCCAACGTCAAGAGGAGACATGATTCTAGCAACACATGGCGATCCTGTTGACGAGCCTTCTGAGAACCCATAAGCTAATGGCTTTGGGGGATCTTTGAAAGCACAGCTAACCAGGGCTACAAAAATCGGGAGGGGGGCGCTACAGATATTGGGCCCCATGGGGGCATATTATATTGGGCCCCCAACCCAGACCAATTCAATTATGCGCCCCCAAATTTTTTAGGGCCCTTGTCAGTCAGGGGCCCTTGGAATCATACTAACATCCCCCCGCCTTGCAGTGCCCCCGTCAACAAGCATGTCCCATCGCATTCATGGCGTTTACTTAGCTTAGGAAATACTTATAACTTATTATGTTGTTTATGCAAGTTACAGGTACGTTTCAGAAGGGTATAATGCCACTTTCTCTCTCCTGGGATCTAGCCCAGATGAAAATTTGCAAATTATGCCTCTATACTTGGAAAGAACAAGGCAGGATCGTGTCCAAGTGGCTGTTTGAGAAATGATAACTAGACAAGTTGTTCGCAAGCCACGAATACATCACCGTGCTCAGAACAGCATGCAGAGCACCTCTCTGTACTGTAACAGGAATATCTGGCAAAGATCAAACACAGCAGAGACGAAAGGGGAGTTATTAAGGTTATTGAATGGTGGTTTTAGAAAGCAGATGAACATGGATAAGTTTCTAGACATTAGACATTAAAAAAAAACGTGAGAGAACATGCATTGTTATAGCAAAGATAGATAGGCAGCTGCAGTCAGTAGAATGCTGATAGGCCGCTCTCATTATTATCTAGAGGTATGAATGAATATCTGGCTCATGAAGGGCTCTAAGCAGGATCGAGAGGGAAGCAAGCCACCGGGTCGTGTTCTCCAGAGCAGCAAACCATGGAGAATCTCTGCCAGGCCACAGGCATGCATCAGCTGGGACCCAGCAAGGTGTCTGCAGCGAATGAGCTGGGGGGCAGGGAGTAGCGAGAACTGCAAACGGCCTCCATCAGAACTGACAAGTGACAGCAGTGGCCGTCGCCCCCATCAGAGGGCCTCGGGGCCTCAGAGGGCCTTGGGGCCCCCATCTGGACGTCCTCAGCTGACAGAGGGCCCCATGCTCCCATTCAGACCATCAGCTGCGCTCGAATTTTCCTCACTTCTACTCCCGAAGCTCAAGCTTCCACTTGGCGTCAGACCAGAACCCACAAACACGCACAACTGCGACCAGCTGAGACGACACGCAACCCCCCCCCCCAACCGCACCTCTCCAACACCGTCTTCTGGCATTTCCTCTTTTCTCAATTCACTAACGTAAAAATGTCTCCGAAATAGTCAAGTTACGGCCGGAAAATCTATGAAAAGCATGCTGGGATATCCCATATATTATGGATGGGAGCGATCATCTCCTTCACCGCTATAGGCAGACCCCCAGATTCCCAGTGCAATAACGCTAGCAGGGTGACTCACAGCGTGATACACTGACGAGACCGTGCACATCAGCAGCTCCAGGAATGTAGACACGTGCAGAAAATTGCTTTCTCTTCCCGAGGAACGGACGGATATGGATTTATGCAGCAGCTCCGCGCGTGACCCCGAGTGGGTTTACCTTAGCCCCCGGCACACAGCCATTCCGGAAGCGGCTGGCTCGCACACAGTAGGTGACAAACTCACCCGCTCGCTTGCCAGGCCTCACAACCTCCCCAGGTCTCGCAGACCTGCCAGCGTGGCAACTGCACCACTGGCTGTACCTCGGTTTACACGATACAAAAGCTGGGTAGGTGCATAAATAGCAGAATACATTTGCCAAAGTGGGGAAAATGCTTTTTCCCAATTCTCCAAGGAGCCGCTGGCTTGTTTTCCTGATGAACATTATGCCAGAACTGAAATGGAATATTCAGTTGGAAGTGGCATGTTCAATGGAATATAATACTGTTTTCCATACCCAAATATTAGTAATTAACCCCTATCCTGTGTTTGGGGTCAATTTGACCCCAGAACATCATTAAACGGTAAATTTCACATGGGGAAATTATCACGGGAAAAGGGTTAACTAGTAATTCTTAATATTTAATTTGTACCCCTTAAAAAACAAAGTTAATACTTCAAGCGATTAAACCGTTTAGTCAAAAGATTCTCGACATCCATCCATCCTTCTTGCCATTGTTTTTCAAGCATAGCTTCACGCAACATTCTGTTCAGAAAGCATCAAAAGTATACTACTGTTTAACCTGCTTTTTGGACAGATGGATCTAGACAAGTATTCAATACTTTCCTAGCAAAGTCAGATGTTAGTAATTAGTTGACAGGGAAATTTAGGCTGCGGAGTATATGTTGAATCGAAGGTCTATTCACACATGTCTTCACTGAATAAAAGTAAATATACACCAATTGCAATGGCAATTACTCAATGTCAAAGAGATATCATGTCATTATACACGTTTCATAAAAGAACGACAGCGCGGTGCGGCCCAACGTGCCGAACAGTCGTCTGATGCACAGCAGTGACACCTTCCTCTCGTTCGGGGAGCTTCCGTGACAGGGCGAGGGTGGTATCACGTTCCACCCACCGTCGTCTGAAAGGAGGAGACCAGCATCGCAGGTTAAAAATAGGGAGATGGGTGAGGCTGCGATATATCGAGTGGCCGCGGGAAGACGAGGAACGTCTGCTCGCCGTTAATCACCCCGCCCTCCGCCAAAAGGATCTTGGAAACAGCCCAGCCGGAAAGCAGTCCATTACAGATCAAATCAATTTTACCCTGTGATAAAAGAATGTAACACAGCAGCGAATGCCAGGGATGTTTCAGAAAGAATTAAGTGCTTAAGCCAGCGCCAACGCCGCTCATCTGTACAAGGGTGACGCTTTGTAAACCCACAGGACAACTCACAGCTAGGACTCGGTCATTTACATAGTGCTAAATATGAGTAATATTTGAATATGTGTCAAAAAAAAAAAAAAGTTTAATATGCGCATCAAAGCCACATGGACTTATTCAATTAGACATGCACTGAGGCATGATAGTGACAGAATTCACATAATATGCAGAAAAGTATGTCGCCGGCAGGATATTACACCTGTACGAAGAAATGAGGATTTCACTGCACCACATATCTCTGTGGGATTTCATATAAGAGACGGCGCGTTATAAATTCATTTCATTTACTGGTTCCCTTCAAAACTTCAATGTGCGGAAGGCGAGTAACATCTGCTTTCGGCAGGCTGAGGAACATGAGCGTCTCAGATTTGAATGGAGGGTGTTATTTAGTGCCTGTTTACAGATACACATATCACAGTCTTGGGTTTCTTTCCTGGCATTTCCCCTCGAGCGTTGCATAGGGAATTGCTGTAAATAAAATAATCCTGGTTCACTAATCAGCTGAATAATGACTAGTTCCGATGCCAATAACAGCCTGAGCGCAACACTGAATCTATTATTAAATGAAGCAGACAGCCAAAACATTAACTGAAGTTAAATTTATAAGCAGGAATAATAATGGATCGATCTGGTGTCTTGGATGTTTCATAATGTAATTTGTATTCCATAATGGTACGGGCATCACATTCAGAAGACACCATGAATCATACTAAACCAGGTTGCGAAAAAAAAAAATGACAGGACGTGCGTCGCTTAAAAAAAATTTGCAGCTATGATATCATATCACTTTCCATAAAAGCCCAGGTGAGCCACTACCCTGCGATGCTGATCTGGTGCTATTTGGCGCTAAAAGGAAACACCAAGCTCAATGTGACAGCTGCATTTTGCATAATTGTCCTTCGAATGAACTGTCTCCTTAAGTCCAAATGGGATATCCTAGAAGCTGCTGGGTTAGCTTCAGTAAACACAGACTGAGTTAGCACCATAAAATATTAACCCCTGTGGATAATGCTCAGTGAACTGCAGAGACTTAAGTACTCACGGAAATGGACTCTCCATGAAAATGCCAATGAGTTCATCCATTAAAGAGTGATCTGTGAGAGTGAAGTTACAAGCTTACATCGAGGTTATATAACAACTTCTGTCACTCCCTTAGGTGGGCAATTAGTCTTTATTTATGTGATTGGCTTAAATCCCAGTTGAAGTCTGCCCAATGGCTTGACACCCAAATAATTTTCATGAGGC
This sequence comes from Petrocephalus schoutedeni, assembly GCA_026780765.1. Classification (NCBI taxonomy): domain Eukaryota; kingdom Metazoa; phylum Chordata; class Actinopteri; order Osteoglossiformes; family Mormyridae; genus Petrocephalus; species Petrocephalus schoutedeni. The sequence continues at coordinate 8,700,741 of JAODKL010000044.1, forward strand.
AATAGGTATCACAATAAAGAAAGACATTTAAACTTTGATGTGTGGATAAGAAAGGTATTCGGATTGCCAGATCCTTTGGTGTGCACTTAATTAAGGGAACATAGGGCTATACCCTGCATTCTCAAGATGTTTGAAATTCTTCAATAATGAACATACAATCCCTATCTATGCCTCATACAAATGATATGTCTTATTTAAGCTTGAAGCAAATGACTCCAATGCATAGTTGTGTGGTTTGCATTGAACATCATCAATGTGTATGTAAGATTATAAAACATTTTCTTCTAATCCTGTATTGGAGCTGCGTTTGGCTAGTAAACAGAATGGCGATTATCTCTGCTTGTGCTATGAAAACTTAATTGCAATGCAGCGTCTGTCAGGCAATCTTCAGCAGCCTGCAGGGTATTTGGAACGTTACACTACGCGCGTTGTTGCACGTCGGTACTTTTGTTGCACAGCAGCTGAAACTGTGTTGCCAAACCAAAGTCGAATAACTTCCGGCCCATATGTTCCAAAAAATAATGGAGAGGGGATAAATTATCATATGCAAAGCAGAATGCAGAATATAAGACATACAAAAAGTTAATTGTGATTATATAAGTATTATTATTATCATTATTATTATTATTATTATTATTATTATTATTATTATTATTATTATTATTATTTCTACTACTACACTACTACTACTACTATTACCACTAATATTAGTAGTAGTGGGCAAGCAGAATTGGTATTATACTTCTACTATTTTTCTTTATATCTGCTGTATAACTAAAGCTGAATAGTGAAAATATGAGTTGTGAATCGTGCACTGTCACTCGTAGACACAGGCGAGCCTCAAGGTTATAACATTGCCGCTCCGTACCTCCATTTGGTGACATTACATTTATGAAGTATGCCAAGTGCCCTCACATATGGGAAATTGCAATATAAGCTGATCTGAGACATTGCATTAACCGCCCACTATTAAGAGTTATCCCCAGATTATGTTTAGGTTGCATGAACACGCAATAATTACCAGCGGTCTTACGTATGGAACGCTCTTTAACTTGTTTTGGATCTTTGGGGGTAGTTCGCATGAACTGGATATGTACGCCCTATTAGAATAAACCACAATATCCGTAATGTTAAAATAAAGCACCATTATCCCGTTTCACATAATTCTGTGGCGGGACAAAACCGGGACACACAGAGACGCGCAGAACACGTGAGGGGCTGTCAAGGATTTCGTCTTAATTCCTCGTTTCTGGAGCATCCTTTACATTACGGCTGGTTTGCATCGTCATGCAAATGCAGTATGCCTAAAGCATGGGAATGTCCTTGGCAGGAACTGCATCGCCAGCCGGTGATACGGAGTGTGACATTACGTTTATATCCCCTAAACCCTGCGCGCATCCGTCTCCCGCACCACGCAGACGGTCGCAAACGCGACACCCAAAATGCAGAAGAGGAATCGAGCCCTTACCTGTAAATGCCCCTGGTACATATTGAGCAAAAAGTCAGATATTTTGCCCAGCGCTGTCGCTCAGTTGAGTACTTGCTCTATACCTTGACTGCGAGGTCTCATATGTGCGGAGTGATGCCGAAATCCCCTCCTTAGTTTGGGTCCAAACTACCTTCGCGACGCGGCGGACGGGAGCTGCGCCAGGCGGCGGCGGCGGCCGGGGAGCTGTCCTTGCCGAAAGTGCTGAAAGGGGACAGTTGCCTTTATGTTTTTTTCCGGCCCGGTGTTTTGACTGAGAGAGGCGGCTCCTAGGCAGAGGCGTGAGAAGTAATGTGCCGGACCGCTGGCCGACGCTAGGCGCTCCTGCTCCGGGGACGCGACGGGACAACTTCGGGGAGCCGCCGAAGACGGCACCTGCGACCTCTGCGCACCGGCTCTGCCTGCGTTCTTTCGCTCGCCTTACAGTTTCGCGCCTGCCATCTCTCCCTCCGTGCTCCGTCCTCTCTTCGGCTCGCCTTGTTTCACTTAGCCCCCGTCCCAGCCCAGCTGATATGTGCACAGCTGGAGCCGCCTCCTCTACTCACGTGTTTCTCTCCAACAGAACAAAGGCAGGGAGTCTGGATGGGCACCGGGGACAGCGTCACCCTGAGAGCCGGCTCTCCCGTGAACTACTCACATCACCATCATCATCATCATCATCATTATTATAATTATTATTATTATTATTATTGTTGTTGTTGTTGTTGTTGTCGTTATTGTTGTTACTGTTGTTGTTGTCGTCGTCGTCATTATTATTATTTTTATTTATATTTATTATTATTATTTATATTGTTGTCGTTATTATTGTTGTTGTTCTTATATTACTATTGTTATTATTATTATCAGTGGTGGTAGTATTCATTTTATTAGCATTGTTGTTGTGACTATAACCGTGTGTTTTCCTGCAGCTGCTGCTTTGTTTTGTAAAAGATTTATGCAAAAGAAATGGGGGTCAGAGGTAACAAATGTGCACGGATTCTGACATCGCATTCACTGACATGGCGAGCGTGTCGCGGCGTAATGCGCGCCTGAGGCCCCCGTTGAGTGTCACGTAACAGAGTGACCCCCGAGGCCGGCCTGGCCGAATGCGCGATCCCGGGGGGCAGGGGGGAGTTTACGCACACGGCTGGTGGTGATAACACCAGACATCTGCTGTTACTAAATATTACTTTCTGTGAGCACAAAATAATAGTAAGTTAAATGTTTAAAATAATCGGTGAGTAAAGAATAAAATAATAAAAACGACAATTAAATTGCTCTGATAAAAGCCACTTATGGCGGTCGGAGGGTGGTGTTGTGATTACAGACCAGTGTTGGAGTCCCCACCTCTGTGTGTGCGGTAAGGTTTTTCTCCCCATGTTGTCATGGCATTTTCTCCAGGTTCTTTGATTTTCTCACAGTCTGAAGTCTGTAAATGAGATCTGCCCAATGCTCCTTAGGTGCTAATGGTGTGTTTGCCCTCCAATAGATAGGGGCCCCGTCCTGGGTTACTGCCTGCCTTGTGCCCATAGCTTCCAGGACAGGCTCCAGACCCCCACAGCTCTGCAGGTATGGTCCAGCAGGTATGGAAAGATGGATGGAAAAGATTCTTTAAAAATATGACTGTTCACTCTAATATGGGTAAGTCCCTTTAAACAAGTGTAAAATATTATTATCATTGTGTAATATGATCAAGAAATATATTTATCTTATGCTATAAAGGAGTGCTGTCTTCCTCTGCAATGACTCAGGGGTCCCCGTCTATCACTGTATACACTGTAAGGCAACCTTCAGTAATTCATAATTTATAAGTAATTGATCTTAATAATTTATAGGCTGAGGTTTCCGGGAGAGCAAGCTGGGCAGCATAGTTTGTAAATAGTCTGTGTCTCCGTGGTCATGTGAGGGACTTGGCACCATAAACATTATAGGCTGTGCTGAATTCATCATACACTTGATCACAGCCTGTCTCTAGATCCTGTCAGGTGTCTGGTCACTCTGTCATGGGCGTCTGGCACATCTCGGACGGGGCTGCATTTTGGGAACAGGATACAAAGGTGGAGTATAGGTGAGACCAGGAACACGGTGTAAGCGAGACCTGTTCTGAGTGCAGAGGTCACAGAGTAACACAGGCCGAAGGTGTGACGGTGGTGATTATAAGCAGGTAAAATGAATTTCATTTTCCATGGATTCCATGGATTAGCTTATTGCATTTTACATTATTTCTTATGAAGACTGTTCTTTTTCCCTCTGTAAAGGTGTATTTTCTGGTCTTCTAGGTACATTGATTCAGGATGAATTGCATTGCCCTCATTTCCTCTTTTTTGACTTAAATTCTCCCTCACTTCAAAGCTGGGTGTTAAAAGATACCCTTGCAGCTTATTACCCACTGAAAAGTGCTTCTGTGACTTCCATTACCTAAAAAAAAAATGACAGAAATGTATAATTTTTGTTATAGGCTGCTGTAATATAACCGTGATTCTTAACAATGATTTCAATAACAGAAAAGAGCCAGTGTTTTGTATGTTGACAGGCTGCTGGCAGGATTTTCAGAGGCTCTCCTACTGAATCCAACGTGTTTCCAGTATCTGTGTCCCGAGAGGGAGGATGACCTTGGGGCACTTGAGGTCAACCAGCAGAATCATTAGAACAGCGACATTTTGAGCTCAAATGGAAGTGGAGGCGTATCCACATAAGTGTCCATGGATCCTTAGGCAGATGTCAGGCCTGAATCATTTCGACAGGAGATAAGAACTCTCACTGGGTCTGAGTCCACCAAAGAAAAATCACAATAATGTTGTGGTATAACATAACATACAGCCATTCATCAAGATGGAATGTAAAATAATTATAAGCAACAATCCAGCAATCCTTTACTAGGCTAAGTGGTTGGATGGATGGATGGATGGATGGATGGATGGATGGATGGATTATTTTAAATTATAATTTAAAACAAAATATATTTTGAAGGTACAATACTGGCAATAGATAATGAGCACAGTGGCCCATTAACACTGAATCAGTATCTGCAGAGCTGTGAGCCATAGTAGCACCTCTAGTAACAGTGTAGAGTAACTAGATCTCCATTCAAAAGCAGGTGTCCTTACTAAAGACTTATGCTCCAGGGGGGCAATGAGTGTTCATATGACTGACAAGGCTCTCTAACAATAGTTAAGGTTGTTGGTTAATATGTAATTAAAAGAAAATGCATCAGACTGTCATACTGAAAAAGTTTTACCTGGAGCAAACAAACTTTGCAATATGGGGGGATGATCAGTCAGTTAGCTTTAAGTAGCAGTTAGCATTAAGCTACAGGGAACATGACTGCCACCAAACTATGACAGAGAAAAGTGTAGCTTATGGCTAAAGCACCCAGCACTGCACACTAAGCCAGGCTATTGCCACACACACTTCAGAACAAGACGAAGGCTGTTCTACAAAATTTGTGGGTTGGCCTGTGGTTCAGCGGGCTAAGCCTCTGATCGGAAGGCTGCCAGTTCGATCCCGGCTCTGGCGGAATAGTCGTGTCCGTGGGCCCTTGAGCGACTCGGTGTTGCTGCAAGTGGCTGCCCTTCACTGCCAAGCTTGCTCTCACCTACAAGCGTCTCATGGAGAGCAAGCCAAAAAGAGAATTTCATGGGGATCAATAAAGTATCATTAATAGCACATAACACAGACAAAAGCAGCTCTAGTTATTCAAGCACTCAATAAATTAATGAAAATGTCTTAAGAACTTGTCAAACAACCAAAATTGAAATACAAAATTGATAGCATAAACTAAATACTATAATAATTTAGTGAAGCAATAAATCTGTCAGGGCATGTCCAAAACTTCAAAATGGGCTTTGCGAAATCAAATCAGGTTTAATTTCCCCTTCTAAATGTCCTTGATATGGAGGGCATTCTTGCAGGATAAGTTTAGGAATGATTCATCCCATCAGCTCACGTCTCCCCACTGTTCTGAAGTTCAGACATGCATGGCCAGGTGTGCCAAACAGCTCAAGCACTGCATCCCCACTGAGGCATCAACTTCTGTGCTGTTCTTGAGTGATTGTTGTTCATTATACTGCCTGTTTTGCATGCCAGGTAGTTCCGAGTCAGTGTCTCCACAGTTCCTCGCATGTTTGCTGTGCATGTGCTTCAAAAGACAGTTTTTCGTCACTGATGATGCCTTTTCCTTCCATCCGTTGGCTGTTATCCTCGTTTTGTGTAAGTCTCCGCTGGATTCTCCATTTTACTGCCACATTCCAAATACATATAATATGGGTGACTGGTGTCTCTAAATTGCCTATAGTGTGTGTGTGTATGTGATGGTCTGGTATCCCATCCAGGGTGTGCCCTGTGCCACTTGGGAGAGGGGTTAGATCCCCCCATGACACTGACCAGTATAAGGACTTGCAGGACGGATGCTATTTTTTCCAGAGAAAAACCTGTCCTTGGGAATCTCTTCAGCTCCTCCAAATCAATAAATTAATTCAGCACAATACAGCAGGAGTCAGGGAGAAAATTGTGTGCTGAAAAGTTATGCTTGATTTTATTATGGCTGCTGGTATCCTTCAGCTATTCTGCAGGTCTCCGTGAGGAACATTTTCCCCAGCTTAACCCGAAAACTGCTCATTGAAACTCGTCAAATGTTTTTGTTTTTTTAAACTTTGTTTATTGGATTTTGCCAACATATACAATATTTATAAGTATACATTTGTCTTTACATAAAAAAAAAACACACACAAAAAAATGGGAAAGTACTCATTAAAATATTTTGCACACCCAAACAACTCAAACGACTTATGGGAACTAACAGCCACACACATCGGTCAGCTAGTGGCAGACCAGTGCAGCTACAAACGTCCATAATCAGACCCAGCTCATATCCAGAGCAACATCACCATCTCCCCAAGCTGCCTCAATCGCTTGAGTCTGGAATGAGTTGGAGGTCTGTCCTGCTAACAAAATGAAGCCATGAACCTTACACTTCCCCAAATTTACTAGGGCAACTGCCTAATAGCAGTCTGATTTTCTCCAGTGTAAGGAAAAAAATAACATCCCTAATCCAGCGGGTGTGACAGGGAGGTGAAGTAGATTTCCAGTTCAACACAATCAGTCTTCTAGATAATAAGATGGCAAAAGCTAGAATATCCTTTTTGGTTTTGGTGAGGAAAGACAATGAAGGGACAACCCCAAACAATGCACTAAGAGCATTCAGTTCAATTTTCTCTCCAATTACCTCTGATAGAGTCGTCAAATATTTGACTCATTGTATATAGGGCGGGTGAATCTACAACACAGGTGGAAGACAGTATTGTCTTGTAAGATGTTAGTTTGTGCTTATAAACATGAGAATTCAATTCAAAGATTTGCCCTGTTTTATCTGATTCTGCGGTTAATAATGTCACGACACAGCAGATATTTTTACTCTGAAAAATGTTCTTTTGTGTTTTTCTGCTTGTATAAACAGGAAAAAGGGGGACAAACATTATAAAAATGTTTTTACTGCTTTGCACTAAGCTACCATCTACCTGAATGTACTTTCAAGGTTAGCAGGCTAGCATGTGGTTCAGCCAGTACAGTTTGTTTACCTTGCCTGCAGCACTTTGCATGTGTAGTTTGCATGCTCTCCCTATATTTATATGGCCTTCATATAAGTTCTCAGGTTTCCTCCAGCAGTTAGAGGATAGGTGAGCCTGTGACTCAAAATGCCCTTGACGTGCATCCCTGTGCATTCCAGGGTATATGATGACCTTTGACCTGCACTGTATGTTTATCCACTGAATCCTTGACCCCATACTTTCCCAAAAATGGATCCTGGACCAGGACGTGGGTTTGTTTTCAACATCAGTAGGGACCAAATCAGCCCCCAACACATACAGTACTTCTATGACTTTGTTAGGGAGGTGCACCTATTTTCCATACCCAAATCCGCGCCCTTTCTTCTGGACCACTGCATCCCTGTTTGAATGGAGAGCCGTTGAAAATAGATGGGTGAATAATGGGCTATAAGTGTCAGCTGCACCACGACATGGCTGCAAACCAGTCTGGTGAAATGCTTACACAGTTCTGTAGCTAGTTAGCCTCTCTGCACCAAGGAGCCAGAACCCGAGAGGCAATGATGTTCTTTATTCAAATTACACGATTTCCTCACTCTTCCTTTAATAAGCTGCAAGTGGTTTTGCTGTGCCCTAGGCTGACCTTGTTGTACACGAGGTGTAACATAGCCAAGACAGGCCTTGGACTAGAAGCAGGGACTTCAGAAGGATGGGGGCCCCGGATGCGGGGTCATGGTGGGGAGAGGAAATGAGGTAAGGCCTGGAGCTATGGCCCAGCTAGCAGATGCTAAGGTACGGTACACTCAGATACACTCGGGCCACGCTCTCACACCATAAAGCCGCTAATGTCTGCTAATACAACAGCACTGCCTTAATATAACTCGGGTGTTGGATGTACGGCACACAAGCAGGCCCACAGAACCCGCATTAATGGCTGCAAACTGTCACCTCGCGCTGCCTAAGGCATTAAACATGTCATTTCGAATCAGAGGCAACAGTAATCATAATTTTAAACGTATACCTCGCAAAAATATGTGGTGTGGCTGCAAGCTGAACGCGGCAAAGTTGAATGCTTGACTTTCTCATGCGAAGCCTGAATAAATGAATCTATTTTGGTGTCAGCCCGGGTGGAGTTAGGTGGGTATTTTATTAGCAATTGGGACTCATTTTGTCTCCGTAGTGTAACAGAATGGCCTCCAGTCCAACTTAGTCAGTGATAGAGAAGCTCGGCAGAGTAGACTGGCGCCCTCCTTTTTGTGCTGGTCAGGCTTAGTTTGCCTTTTCATTAACCCGGCAAAGAACGGATGTCAAGATTCCCGGAAGTTCGCAGATACTCCGAGACGAACGTGTGAAATGTGCTGACATTTAATCACACAAAGAAAGTCCCACACCTGGTAGAGAGCGGACTAACTGCTATGCCGGATGATGGCGCCGAATTGATCCAGGTCCGAGACATTGACCCCAGCCCCTGGCGAAGTGAAATGTGAAATGATCGTTTTTGACCTGTGGGCCTGAGACAGGAAACGGGGCGTGAAAAGCGGCGGACAGACAAGCGGGAGCGTAAACGCGGCAGAGAGTGACGGGGGCCGGGAATCCTGCACGGTAAAGGGAGCCGCTCAGGCAAGGCTTCTGCAGTCCTGTTATTATAATTGATTGTCTGCAGTGCCAACTGTAATCCCACAGTTAATTAGCTTCACAATGCCGTGCATGTCTGTTCATTCTACTGAGTGTCTTAGGCTCCCATATAAGTCCTGAGATTTATGGACCCAAAAATGGGTGAATAAGCTACCATTTTTTTGGGGGGGGTGCTATATTTGTATAAGAAATGGAATCCCCCACAAGCACCCGTTCTGGTTCCTGTATATTAGTGTTTCCTAATCTGCTCCAGGAGGGAGCAAAAAACGTGGGCTGACTCGGGGTCCCTAAGGACTGGATTGGGAAACACTGCATGTTATCACAGAAGCCAAACAGAGGAGTTGCTTCCATAGTAGACAAGTTGGCGAGTATTTGAAATAGGTCAATATGCCAGATATTTAATTACGCTACATTTGGATTGCGTGCCATTGGGTAGCTGGACTTCGTTCCAGCTGTACTCCTAATTAATGCTGCACAATGCTAATGACAAAGCATGTTAAAGACTTTCTTAATGTTTTATGAGCGTTACACCAAATTTGTATTAACTATACCACACAAGTGTGTGTGATTCTGTAATTATTTTTGACCCTTCCATAAATAATGTCAGCGTTCATTAATTCATTAGTATTAGTAATTAGTAATTCCCCCACATAATTATTCTCAACCTTTGAACAATTAAGCAGGCTAGAACAAAAGACAACTGATGCGTCAAAATTAGTTTAAAATTAGTAATTCGTTCTGTTTTTTTAATTCAATAAGTAGGGTATGTGTAATTTCAAGAAATGCATGCGTGTTTTCTAGTAAAAATCAATTTTGCAGTATGTGGCTTAGTGGGCAAAGCCTCTATACCTATGGGCAGAAGGTTGCTGGTTCAAGCCTGCCCTCAGCACATCTGTGGGTCCTTAGGTAAGGCCCTTGGCCCCCAGCTCCCTTGGCACTGCTAGAGGTAGCTGCCCTCTGGCCAGGCTTGCTCTCCTGAAATGCAAGACTGTGAAAAGAGAATTTCCCCATGGCGAACAATAAAGCATCCATTATTATTATTATTACCAGCTACAATGTAGCAATCAGAAAACTCAGTGTAATGCATAGAAAAGGCTGTGACTAATCGTTTTCATTTGAAGTGATTAAAATCATGCATTTCATTCAGATAACAGCTGAATCAAAGAAAGAAAAAAGTGTGTGAATTAATTAAGACCTCAGCAGGAATGAAAAAATGAGCATGTGGTGTAACCCACAAGGGCTCAAGGCTGACACCTGCTCTCGCTGCCCTGGGTTGGGGATACAAAGTTCCCGGAGCGCGTCCCTCGCTTAACACTGTACGCCTTTTCTAAATTCAATCAACTTGTCGAGTCATCGCCGTAAGACTTAATTGGTGTCCAGTGAGCTGTGACACCTCTGGTTAATAACTTGAATGTGTATCTATGTATTCAAAGTCCAAGTGATGCCTATCTGGTCCTAGTTTGTCTGAAGCTCAGGATAAGCACATGGCATTCTTTCCTTGCCTATATGTGTGTATGGCTGGGGCTGTGATTGGCTGTTTGATTCTCTAACCCCGCCTCCGGTGTCAGGTTTCACATTATTTGCCGCCTTTGCAATTGAGAAAATGTCCCCCATGAAACAGAGGGAAAACAAACTGTTTCTTAAATAAATTAAGAAATTGTTTTATTTTGCGAGAGTAAATATCACCCAAAAAAATGCAAAAATTCTACAGGGTCAATGTTAATAGCGCCTTGCCAATCAACGTGGCATCCTTATTTATAAGAAAAGTGATAGTAGTGAGTCTTTAAGGACACCAGCAATGATACTGGATAGTTGCGTGAATACCTGATCTCATTGACGTTCTGGAGAGGAGGCATATACAGAAATTCAACTCCATAACAATGACCTAAAGCTTGAGTGGAGAAAACAGGTTACCATCACGAGAATGTGCGTCACAGTTGCCCAAAACTGTGACAACCCTTTTATTGCTGTACTTGTCAATTCTGGTAATTTAGGGCATCAGTGGTGAATGAAATTAGTTCTCCGAGTCTGTTCTGGGAGGTGGACCACGTTCATTACAATGACAGATAGGATGACTTGTCCCCATCTCTGCTCTCCTCTGCTACGGAAAGGCTTGCAGGAAAAATCTATTTCGTCGTGTGTGATCATATGCTCCAGGTTGTCCCAGAAGTTCTGACTGTGATTCAGATAAAACCCTTCCCCATCCACCCATCTGTACCCCCTTGTCATATGCAGGGTCAGGAGCCCATCCTAGAATAACCCAGGATGGGGCACCAACCCATCACAGGGCAGAGTCACACATCATTCACCCTTGCGAACAATTTGGCAACCCCAAATTGGAGTACTCGGAAGAGTCATGCCAGAGGTCCCAAAAGTATGAGGTGACAGTGCTAACCACTGCACCACCCAAAAAGCTCATTTCAATTTGAAAGAACTAGTACTCAACTGGTTGGTTGAAACAAAATCCTTATCTGGATTTTTACTTTCTGACCCTAGACTAACCAGCGCTAGTTATTTCAGAGTATTCATGCACATTTAAGCCTCATCCATTCCAAAGCAATATGGCTCCCTGTCGGGGTCCCATATGGGGTCCCGGTGGAAATGTAAGCACTGTTATTGTAATACATGAGGGCTTCAAATCATCATATCCCATGAAGCAAAGCAAATCCCCTCCTCTAAAGCATGACAGGCATCTTAATTAAAGAAACATCTTCAGAGCCCAAGCAAGTGGGTCAAACCACATTTGGTACTCCATCAAAGATGCAAATAAAGTTAACAACTGCCAGAAATGTTTGTTATTATTATACTACGTAATAGTGCTCTGATAAGACATGTCAGCATGGCAGTGTTTTTTAACGTTAAACAGGGGGTGACGGCAGGTAGGAAATGCCACCCAGGCATTGTGCTGTTTTAATGGATATTGGTAGAACGCTCCGTCACGCTCTTTTTATAGAAATCCAATTTCCCAGCATTCATGTAGAAATGGATTGATTTCTGCATTGTTAATCCCCAGCACATTTGTCTGAGATATGGTAGTTCCACTTATTTTGATGATAGATTTAACAAATGTCCTACATTTTCTATTCTGATTCGTTCTTATTAATTTTCGCCCAAATTGAAAGTATATTTAACTTACCTCTTTTTTCGTTCTTTACTGACAAAAACACAACAAGAATGTTGTTTCCAAAGAAAGCATATTCAGTATAATGTTTTATTTGTGCTATTTCAGCTTGTTTTTTAATGTATTGGAAGAATAAGAGCGAGCTTCATAGTTAGCAAACATATGCGACTTTTTGTTCCCTGTACTGATAGAGATTTTCAGAATAAATAACCCTTGGATCACTGATTGGTGGGAATAGGTCAGCCACTGTAGTCCTTTAACCCTTTTCCCGTGATAATTTCCCCATGTGAAATTTGCCTACCGTTTAATGATGCTCTGGGGTCAGATT
>JAODKL010000044.1:8725437-8738878 GCA_026780765.1 Petrocephalus schoutedeni
GTTCTGACAATCGTTGTCGACCGAAAACACTGAACAACATTCTTTTCCCCTCATGCTACCCCTATTTTCAGGTAAATACATTGAAAATTAGTTTACTGGGGTGAATTTATTGAAGTATTGATTTTCTGTGCCAATAGCAGTTTGCACTAAATGTAATCAACCGCAGCAGAGGTCCGGTAGCTTTACAGTATGGATGTTTCAGAGTTAATGCATGTACACCCCTGAATTTAGACATGAAATGGTATGTTAAGGATGGTCCTCTAACTCATACCCATTAGCAAATGAACTTTTACTTTAGCAGTGATCATAATTACGGCCACGTCCTTTTCAAAAAGCACGGAAGATATCATTTGAAAAAGTGACAGTTTATTTTCAGAAGTTTTATTAGAATGAATACGCAAACGTTACGATATACCCGCAGAGAAATGTAATTCTGAGACAGATGTTTCAAATCAATGCTCCAACTGGTTGGTTTTCCCCAATGCTTGCTAATGTTTTTTTAAAGCCTGCCTGAAAAGAGCCCACACGCGAGAATTTGAGGAGAACATGTCATTTAGTATCTCCCCTGTGGTGCCACGAGCTCAACGGCGACAGGCTGAAGTCATCTGTTTGTGACACATTAGCAAAAGCATGGGTGGGCCCTCCAAACTTGCCAAAAAGCGTTGCAAAGTGCCCACGACAGAGAGGTAACCCTGCAACCGCATCAGCTTGCTCTGTCACCATGTTCCATTTTGTGATGTCAGCACTTGACAGCAGCAGATGGCTGCCTCCTCGCTGACACGGCCCGTCAGAACCATCCCCCTGAGTGCATGAGCGCCATCTGCCTGTGGGAGCGGCCCATGACAGCTCGCCTGTTATGGCTTGTAAAGCAGGCACGTCGATTGGGGCAAACTTGTACAACAGGCAATGGCCTGCAAGAAGGCTCGCACAGCGGGGACAAGACCCACAGAAGGTAGTGCATTTGCATAATGTTGAGCAAAAATGCTCTTAATTGATTAAACATACCACAGTGATTCTCTGAATAACACTGTGTGACTCCCACGAACCCTTTTCAGTGCCTGCATGCTTGTTTTGTATCATTTGCTGCCGGATGAATGGATGAGTATGTAATATCTTTTCACGTCATGGCATGGCTTTCTTGGCCCCAGGGCACCTTGCTCAGACTTGGCGATTCTACCCTAAGCAGTCCCGTTTATCCGAGTGCATTAGACATAGGCTTTTTAGTACTGTAGTTCCGTACTGTCAGGGTTACAGCTGTGTTTGGGAGGGCGGATCCTGAAAGGCTTTCATGCAGGCCCTCGCGGTTCAGGAGTCACTCTGATCAAACAAAAAGAAGGGATGGAGTGAGTGAAGTGAACGCCTGAGAGCTGTCTTGCCGGCTGCCTCTGTCCCGGCTCCATCAGGGTGCTCTTTGTGAGTCTGTATTCAAACCATGGACCCGAGAATCTGAAAATGCTAGATATATACTGAGATAAAATGCCCCTCTCATGTATGACTATCGTTAACTTTAAAGGATGGACGGTGCTTCAAAGGCTTGAAGTTCTGGGCTGTGAATTGTCAGAGAATCCTCTGTGCTGCCTTCATCTACCATAGCATAAAATGCAGCTTGACTCTGTCTGCAGACCATTTCACGATCTTCCAGACCTAAAAGATTTTTTTGTTTGTGTCCCTCACCTTTACAGCATTGTGTGGTACTGAAGTGTCAGTCAGACTTTTCCCCACAAACAAAAAGGAGAAAGGTGTGTTCTGCACTACCAAAAGTTCAATTTTCATTTTCATCGTTTTTCTTGATGAGAAGTGGGGAGACGGTTCGCTATGAAAGCTTTATGGAAGTCAATGCCAAACTATAAGTCCCAGGATTCAAAGTCTGGCCGCTGTAATTTAGATTTAGGACAACCTTTCTTGGCCTATAAAGTTTACTATTTTTTCTGCCTCTGGACAGCAAGGAGGAAAGGCTTTCATCTGAAACCATCCGGACAGTGACCAATGAGTCCCCTAAAAATCATGACAAACTATGTTTCCATCTAGCTATCCATCCATCCATCCGTCCATTCATCCGTCCATCCGACTGTTTATACTAATCAGGGTCAGGGAGGTGCCTGCTAACTCTCCCAAACAGCAGGGATACGTCTCAGATTGTATGCTAGCCCATCAAAAGCACGATAAAATAGCATGGCATAAAATTTTCATATCAAGATAAAACTGGATTCATCTATATGTATAAAGAGTGCAGCTTGTTACAGCATCTTGTCTGATATTTGGCCTTTTGACCTTTGTGATACACTGTGATTTATTAGTTCGGCATACTCTGAACTCTAACCTTCTGGTCATCCCTCACCTGCCTCCTTGAGATTAATCATGCCTAAGTAGGGGTGTTAGCAAATATCATACGGGTTTGGACCCCACAAATTTTTTTCCCACAAATGTATACAACATGGCACACTGTTGCATGTAATCATTTTCACCTCTGTATTGCGTTTTCTGTTGAACACTTGCACACAATTACATATTCGGTAAATGTGTCTTCATGGGTGTAAATATTAAAACAATGACATAGAAATTAAAATAAATGCATAACACTCATTACATTTTAATACATCGAACACCACTCCTGAGCGCAATCATCGGCAATATCAAGCCTTAGGCTGTGAGAGATAATTACAGAGGGATTCATGCAATCAGAAGAAGTCCTTACACTCTAACGACAGCAGATGGAAACATGTAGAGCACTTCCTCCATACATCAGCTCTGCCCTCTCTGCCAAATCACATCCTGCAAACTTGAAGAGATTTTAAGGATTAAACATTAATGCAGCCCAGGAGTTCGAGGCTGTACGAAAACCGTGCGAGAATCCCGCGTGTTTCGGTACTCGGCGATACTGATAACACTGCTTTACAAGGTTTTTGTTTCCTTTATCATTTTTGGTGTACCAGATACTTTTTGTGATGCTGGACACAGCAGTAACTTCGAACTTTTCACATAAGGTTTTTGAGAAGCTGCTAATTTCATTATAATTATTGAAAAATGCTTAAAACACGGGTATTTCACATAACACCGGTCAACAAAATTTGAATGTAAACTGTGTTGCCTTTTATGTACTTCTTAATGCTGATTTAAAAATGCGTTCAAAATGTTGCTCTCACCCATAGTTTTTCAGTGGTGTCATTTTTAGACTATATTGATAGTATATAATTCATTATGAAGAATGTATGGGCATATTTCAGAGTAATTTAGGAAAAATTTGTAATTTTATTTCTGAACATTTTTAGGATTTTACAGAACGGAGCAAAGCACTGTAAGCCATGCTGCAACATGATTGGACATGTTGGAACAGGGTCTTGCTTGCTCTCTCTGATATGGAAAAATGATATCAAGCCAAGTGGAGACCCAGTCTGCTTGCTGGACACTTCTACTATTTAGATGAGTCACTTGCAACATCACCATATACTGTAAATCAAAATTCTTGCATAATAGGTAAATTCTGTTTAGATATTTGAATTCAGCACAAATAATACGGTAAGATTTGTGTATTTTGATCTGTGAAACAAAAAAAAAAAACCCTGCACTTTCACAAGAGAGTATTAGATCGATGGTATTCATAGCCTTGGTTTTATTGAGCTAGTATCCGGAAAAAAATCATTGTAGAGTCTTAAAGCACTTATGTAAGTCGCTCTGGCTAAGGGCGTCTGCCAAGTGCTGTAAATGTAAAATTTTATTGACCAGTGTAACTGTGTAAAACTGCAGTCTTTAATAATTAAGACAAAACGAAATCAATACTGTAAAATTTAAACAACCTGGATATATTTGTATATTTTCCTTTCTGTGTAACCCAAGATTTGTTTTTAAGGCTAAAACCCGCTACCTGCTCTTTCACTGCCATCTTCTGTTTAAATAGCGTAATTACACCTTACGCATTGACAAATTTTTTTGATGCGTTAAAATTGCTTTTTTTTCGGTGTAATATCACTAAACGTTATTTTAATGTAAAACAAAAGGAAATGGAAAAATGTCAAAATGAAGGACAACTTGAAGTGCGCGTTAACAGTGCTACGATCGTTCAATTAAACTAGGCCCACACCAAAAGCAGACCGTACCAAATACACTGGGACGGTGATGCGGTTGCCACGGGTGACGCGACGCTCCCAAATAACCCCCTCCCACCGCGGGCGTCCTGATTTATGATTGGTTAGTCCCGCGGTATTTTGATTCGGCCGCTGGCCAATCGATCGATCGGTTTGGCTGCGCGAGGGCGGCGGGCGGCCAATAAGCTCTCTGCGGACTGTCAGTACTTTGCCAGCGTTTTAAGATTTTGAAGCGTTTTCGGAGCCCCGCGCCTCTCCGTACGCGGCGTTCGAGCGGCTCGGTTGTTTTCGGTGCTTTTCGAAATCCGTTCAGAAAATACAGATATAATAATAACCATGTCTTCCGAGGATGGCCGAGCCGCGGGGATTCTCAAGGGGTTCAAACTGTATCCTTTGCCGTCGCCCTGGGCACGAAGGAGCCGCGTTAGCCGGGCGGCTAGGCAGCCTTTCGGAGCGGTGCGGCGCCGGGCTAGGCGAGGGCTTTCCCGGCGAGACGCCGCTTCTCTGGCGGCGTCGTGGCGGGCAGCTAGCGCAGCATGTCGCTAGGTAAGGCTTGCTTTCGAGGTTAGCTAATATTATTCTATTACCTGTGACTTATGTAGGTACTAGAGGTAGCTTATAGTAGCCGAGAGCTTGCGTTTGCCGGACCGACGGGACTGTCGGTACTTTGGATGTCGGTGAAAGGACCCGTGTTAGCAACTTGGCTATTTAGCCCGGGCTGTCAAGAAGTGCAAACGTGGGGGCTCATTTGCCTGCCCCTCGTCTAACTGCCCAGAGCCGGCCTTTGTGAGACTGTATGCGGGCTTTTGGTATTTTTGGGTAAATTATTGACGTTCACATTTACAGGTATCAGTATCCACAGTTCAGCTCTCAACCCAACTCTTTTGGGGCCTGCCCCCCTCCACCGTCAGGGCTTTTTCACAGCAGGGCCATGCTCCAGAACGGGCAACCTTCAGAAAACACGTACATCACTGTTATTTGGTAATTGCCAAGTTCTTTTATGTGAATTCTAGGCCCATGCTAAATATGGAGTCCCTTTTCTCTCCTTGGGTAATAAATCCCGTGGTGAGGACAATCATTCAAGGGATGAAAATTGACGTTTTGAGTGATTTTATTACTGATTGATGAACATTGACGCCAATTTCACATATTCTGGAAACTGGTAATGTTAATAATCAAGCCGAATGTCGATGGTATGTAATATTTTGCATGCAGCGAACATGAGGAAAAATCAGTGAAATTATATAAATTGCATTTATTTCGATAATATTTTATTTAATATTTTTAATATTTTATTTTATTAGAGACACCCTGCAGTACAATGTGATTGTGCTGTATTCTAGATTCCATAATCTGTTATTTAAGGTCAAGGTTAAAGTCACTCCTAAGCAACAGGTTAGTCATTTGTTTGATCTGCTTTTAAAAAGGGTGGCGTTATTTTTACTATTATTTAACAAATGTACTGAATATGGTCAGGAATCATGTTAGACAAATATCTCTGTGTTCTGTGAATGTTAATACTGCACTTCGTATCATTTAACTGTCTTGCTAGGTACTTGCTTTTTGGAAGATGTTCTCCATCTCTTGATCCTGTACAACTTAAATTTGTGCTTGTGCATTTCTCAGCATACGCCTAGTTGGCTCCTTGGCAGCCATTTTTTTGTGATGTCTCATTTGTACATCAATTTGGACAGAAGCACCTGCTAAATAAAGCAAATGTGTTGATTTAAACGCACCACTCAACTGTTCATACAGAAGCCACATTGTCTGATAAGTAACCAGGTCCTCCACACTGCAGCATTACGATCACTAGATCTCTGTTCACCCTCTGCTCTGCTCCAGCATCTCAGCGTAACAGTGCCAGATGTCAGCGCAAACACACCTGCTGATCATGGCATGATGAGAAGGATTAGCTGTGGGGGGTGAAGCCCTTTGACCCAAAACCATACCCCAAAAGCCCCAACATCGACACATAATTTATAATAGGAAGAGCTTAGGTTTTTTTGTCATTTGTTGGGACGATTTTATGCAGTTTTAGAGTCATCAGTTTATATTACAATAATGTCTTTAAACTGTCGAAAAGCATCTGAAGAAACACAGGACAACTGTGCAAACGGTACTCAAAGAAGTTGAACAGAATTTTGAATTTAATTGATTCTTCTCATGTCCACTGTATGCAAAATATAGCATACCATTGACATTCAGCTTGATTATTAATATAACCAGTTTCCAGAATGTTACATTGGCCATGAAGTTGATGATTCCTGTGAAACATTACAAGTTTTATCTGTAATAAAATAACTCAAAATGTCAGTTTTCATCCCTTGAATAGTTGTCTCTAGACCGATTAGGCCCACCGGGTAATCTGTGGGCTTATAGAAGATGTTGGCTTTGCTAAACCTGTATGTAATTCAGCATAAGCTTCTCTTAATCCTGGAAACCAGTAGTCCTTAGCATCAGACAGTGGAATCTGGCACTACAATGGTGATTTTCTAGAATGTGACCCATATGCAGCCAGTGCTTGCCCTTCTTGGAGGAGAATTCACTCTGAAGGGGGCTGTTCTTGGTCTCCACCCCAAGTA
Source organism: Petrocephalus schoutedeni (assembly GCA_026780765.1). Lineage (NCBI taxonomy): Eukaryota > Metazoa > Chordata > Actinopteri > Osteoglossiformes > Mormyridae > Petrocephalus > Petrocephalus schoutedeni. The sequence goes on from JAODKL010000044.1 coordinate 8,732,102, forward strand.
GAGAGACCACAGATGGCTCCAAGACATGGGTGGGGGCTCAGGTGCCAGTGACATGGTAGTGTTTCAGGCATTATCAAGGGCTTTTGTTTCTCTGCCGACCTTTAGAAAAGATGGCAGACAGATCCTTAAGTGTTTCAACTCTGATGCAATTGCCCAGCTCACCAGCTGGTCCAGTAGAATGAGGTCATTTGTGCTGGTGGATTACAACTGTGTTGGGTATGCCATACCATCTGAATCACCATATGGACTGCATGGAAGCAGAGGCCATGGACAGAACACCACATGGACCCAGCTGCTGGAAAACCTGATCCGTTAGAACTTTATGGCCCAGTTTGAAACCTTATTTGTTAGTTTGATCAAAATGGGCTCTGTGCCTTTGTATTCATGGAGAAGCATTAGTTCATTTTAGTTTAGGGCATTTAACCCGAAAGTTTGTCCATGTGTGTTAGCCTCCCTTAACAGAAGCCTCCAGAAACTGGATGAACCTTCGCGATGCAGACAGTGGGAAGGTTCTGTGGCAGGGAACAGAAGATCTGTCCCTTCCTGGAGTAGAACATGAAGGTAACAGGTTATTAGCTTAAGTGCTGATTTAGTAGTCATTAGTTAACCTCAACCAATAGCCATGGTTCGTTATCCACGGATAGTGTCTATCTCTCATGATCAGTGAGATTCTACATGCTTATGTTAGACCCTCCCTCTATGTGCCTGTATAAGTGAATACATTATCATTTTATAGCAATTTATTCTGGCATCGATCACCAGCACGTGACCTTGGTCCTCTCCAAAATTGGCATTGATTTTATGATTTAGTCCTGAGAGATAAGCCAATCAATACAATTTGTAGACTCTTCTCCATCATTTAAGCTAAGGAATCGAAACACAGTCCATGTGTTTTATGTCACCAATTATATTACTCATTACTTGCCAGCAAAGTAATATTTTCTGTCAATACATTGGAGTTGTGTAGCATCTAATATCAAATATGAACTTTTAATTTGCTGCTTTAGTAAGTATGCAGTGAACAGTAATTCTGAATGTCTTCTGTAAATGTTCTTTTGACTTGTTGTCTCCGTTGTAAGTGATTTTTATCCATGCTTCGTTAATGGGCGTCGCCACAGCTGGCCTCATTAACCAGCTGGATAGTCTGCCATAAGAAATGCTTGGCTGTCACTCTCTGCTAAGCCCACCCCTAGCGGTCTGGAAAGGGCGCATTAGTGTGTTCATTGCATTTTCATGTTTCCTGCTTCCCGTAATTCTGGGGCGTGTGTCTCTGAGTGGCTCTGTGCCCATTTCTCTGAACACAGACCCTGCGTTTTTGGCCATCGGCCCCCACCCCTACACAGTTTCAGTTTCTTATATCTTTTATATTTTTACGTTGCTTGTCTTGTGTCAGTAGTCTTTCTTGTCAGTAGTAACATGAGCAATTTCCTCCAGGATCAATAAAGTTTTTCTGATTCTGAAGTACCTGCTGGAAATTGGAGCAGGCCATTTAAACCTTGTAGCCAGTTACATTCCTTTAGGCCCAAGATGAATTTCAGTGAAGCTGTTTGAAAGACGTTTATCAGTGCAGATATTTCAGCAGACTATGAATGAGGCCTTGCTGTCCCACATGTTGCATCTCTGTCTTATTTTTCCTGCAGCTCGAGTTCCAAAGAAGATCTTAAAGTGCAAAGCTGTGTCGCGGGAGCTTAATTTCTCCTCGTCAGAGCAGATGGAAAAGTTTCGGCTGGAGCAAAAGGTTTATTTTAAGGGCCAGTGCCTAGAAGGTGCGTTTGTGCCTGCATGTGTGTGTGTGCCTGCGTGTGTGTGTGCCTGTGTGTGTGTCTGTGTACCTCCATGCCTGCTTGCGTGTGTGGCTCCTTGGATTTTAGTGTGTCAGACAGAAGATGACAGGGTTACTTCAAGATATATAGATTTTTTACTTGCTTGCTATAAAGATATATTGCTTTAATGGTATACATTAATCACCTAGGCCTAATTTGGTTGTTATAGTATAAAGGCTCTGGCATACTTCTATAAATATTCAAAGACTTTTGCCTTTGTAGATTCTATATACAGTAAGGGATTCTCAAAGTTAATACAGACTCAGTCAGTACTGCACCTCATGAATCAATATGATTAAGATAAAAAGGCTTAACGTGGCTTGAAATACAAAGAAAAACAGTGTAGAACTGCCAAGCGTCACACACGCGTAACTTGTCATACCCCCCCCTCCCAACCCCCAACCCTTATTGTTCATGAAATGCTATTTTGTTATTGGAAATTGTTCCAGACTTCTGACTTTGAACAAAAATCAGATGTGAACCTTTGATCCTAAATGACCAGAAAGCAAATGCCTTCCATACTATGAAACTTTATTGCCTGCGGATGGTATAGAATGTAAACTGTATTGTGCGTATCATACTAATGCTTATTTATGATGGTGTTCCTGTTCCTGCATTCAGAATGGTTCTTTGAGTTCGGCTTTGTGATCCCTAATTCCACAAACACATGGCAGTCCTTGATAGAGGCCGCGCCAGAAGCACAGATGATGCCGGCAAGCATTCTGACGTAAGGATTCCTCGTCTCATGCATTAATAAGATGTACATTTGATCACGAGGAGACAGTACTGCATTCATTGGTTTTCAGTCTTTGCTTATCCAGTTACGGTCACAGAAAACCAGAGCCCATCACATGGCATAAGGTGTATGAATAGGTGTATATTGGTTGTGGCATTCACACGCTAAGGAGGAACAAAAAGGCTGGGCCTGGAGATGTGGTGCAACGTACTATCCTCAGCAAGTCAGCAAGCCTCCCAGACAGGTCTAAACACATTAATCTGTTACTGCAGCCTACATAAGCCTTGTGGCAGTTCATCCTTATAAAATATAAAATGTCAAAATGTTGGCCAGCAAGCAGTTACTGAATTTTTTATGAGAGGAAGAAAAGAGGAGATTTTACTGAGGAAGCACAGGGTACAATTGCACCACCTGCTGGTCAGGTGAAAATGCTATTTCAGGGGTGGGGAACCTGATCCATGGAGGGCCGGTGTCAGTGCGGACTTTTGGCCAATAAGAGTGGGTCCCCAGGACCGGAGCTGAGAACCAATGCTTTATTACTGGCTGATTGAGCGGTCATCCCAAAAACCCGCACCCACACCGGCCCTCCATGGATCAGGTTCCCCACCCCTGTTATTTGAACATGTGAAAGTCAATAAAATGAAATTATATTGTGGAGTTATATTAAATGTGACTTGTGTTAGTCATATGAGTTACCCCTTTATTTTCCAGAGGTAACATTGTGATAGAAACCAAGTTCTACGATAGCGATCTTCTCGTCAGCACTTCAAAAGTACGACTTTTCTATGTCTGAAAGTGGAAACTTCTGTTTTTTATTTTTGTATCCCTTTTTTATGAGAATTATGTTTAGTGGACCTATATTCTGCAAAACATCCTGAAATGGACTATTAGGTATTTTTCGATACCTAGTCTCCCATGGATATGTAATTTCAAACAATCTGAACAAGAAAATAATAGGAAAATTACCAACATTTTGTTAACTAAACAGGTGTATTATTTTACATTGTATATTTTTCTCAGCTGTTGTACTTCAAAAGAATGCTGCCTCATCACTAATTTCCTTTTGTTTTTTGTGTTCTTTTTATTTGGCAATAAAATGACATGATTTAGTTTGTTTTGGGAATTTCATTCATATTCATTCTGTAGCAGGTTCAGAAAGCAATATTTTTATAGGTTTTATACTCTAATTAGTATTGTTAATTATTTGGATATTTATTGTATTTAACCCAGAAACAAACACATTTTGCTTTTGTCCCCTTTGTCATTTGTAATTGGTTGAGATGGTGAATGTTTACGTGTACCATGTACCTTGTTGTGTAATTACAATAATGTGCTGAAATATTTGACCTGAGGTTGATGTGTGTTATGTATTACAAAAATATAGTTTCAAACCAGTTAACCTGATTACATGCTGCTGTTTACAGTTTATCATATGGTAAATTAGTTTTTTCATAGAGGCCACATATAAGCTTTCATGATTACTCAGTGTGACTTGTAATGCTTGAGCAGTAAATGTGTGAAGACCTTGCAAGCCGTTGTGGGTGTGTCCTGCCTTAATCACTTTTACTTTCCCTGATTAGCACTGAATGATGGCTCAATTGGTATACAGTTATTGGTAATTATGTGGAACAGGGCTTTCCAACTCCAGTCCTGGAGAGCTGTTTACAGGTGTGGGTCAGAAGGGAATAGAATAGAAAACCTACTTTACAGTAGCTCTCCTGGAATCACTTATACAGGAACATCTGAAATGGAACACAAGCAATTAAAATGTGGTGAGGTCTGGTGCATCTGGTACACGTGCCAAGACAGAAAAGTTTCTATCCTAATACCTCGCACTTGAATAAGGCGTCTCCTTCAAGCAAAAGCAAATATATCTTTAGAGTGAATGTTACACTGAAGGCTATATTTATAGATTCTGACATAAGGTTTTATGTAATGGTTAAATATATATTTTTAGATTTTCAAATAAAATGCTAAGTATATATGGTGTCTTCATTTGTCGACATCCATCAGTCTGTCAACCATAGAGAAACGGGGCAGTCAATACCAGCCCATCACAAGGCTCACACACTATGTCAGTTCATGTGACTGCATGCTTATGTATGGAAGCCTACACAATATGATGAGGAAATACAACTTTTACATATGCATAGCAGAGGCAGGATGCAAACCCACAACCTTAGCATTGTACAGTGTTGTACTGAGCCACTATATATATATTATATAGGTATTATAATAGTGTTTGACATTTATTACTAATTTAATAGGGAAATTAAAATGTGAAGAATTGTAATTTCTTTCTACAATTCAATTACATCTGAGTGGGGATTTTAAATGTCCTATTCATATTTGAAGCAAAAAAGCTAAGATCATCTTGCGAGAGGGCCATACCTGTAGCGGACTACAAAGTGCACACGTGCGTTTTTGGACTACAAAGCCCACAGATCGTCTGTACAGGAAGTTTGGTCAAATGACCTTGGTTCCTCACGTCGTAGGTGATCGCAAGAGGAGAGCATGGCGAATAAAGAACCTAGTGTGAGTGTTGCATTTATTATTTAAGTTATGGTAGTGCATAGGTCTACTAGTAATAATGAAGCTTTATTACTTACTAGTTTGATGTGGATTCCTGACTTGGCAGTAATTTTCTAATCATTTTACCTTGAGTATAGCTGTTTTCCAGGCTTGACATTTCCCCCAAATCCTGTTAGCTTTATAGCTAGCAAACTAGAATGCTACAGTTATTCTTCTCTGTTCCCGTTTATTTTGCGTTTTTTTCGAATTCTTTTAAACCGATAATGAAAACCGATTATTGTGCACGGTTGGTTTTATCCAGTTCATGACATATGTTTATCCAGTTCATGACATGTTTCACAGACATGTGGCTTCTCGGGTATAGAACTAAATTAGAGTAAAAAGTGTAGTTAATTAAAAAAAATAAAATTAAAAAAAAACCTTGCAGTTATTTGATGTTGAACTTCAAAAAGTATAACAATGTATTCAAGCTAAAAATGTATTGTACATTTTTTTTTCGGTTTAAAAATAAATTTGATTCAGTTCTGGATTTTTTAAATATATATATATTTTTTTCATTTTGCTCTTTAATATATGTTTTGATATTTTAAGTATTTTTCTCAGGGCGTGGAGTAGTGAGTGTCAACATGACATGAATGGCTGGGAAGCTCCCTCCTTGCCGTTGATATGATCCCACAGTTACGATGGTTCGACTTGCGATTTTTCGGTCTTACGGTGGCGATAGCGATACGACAAAATTGTAAAAAAGTATTTTACGTTTCGCGCGGCAGGCAAACGTAGCGTATGCGGACGCTCCTGGGATGTACGCATTTCCCGCCTCAACAGAGGTCAGTTGTCTTGGTGTTAGAGCGTATTTTTTCTTCTTTTTTTGTGTTTCAAAGCCCAACAGTGAAAAAGAGCATTGTTATAGTAAAATAAATATAAATAAAATAAGCTGGACCACGATAACCACGAATATTATATATAACCCCATATCGTCGATATATATCGTGGGAACGATATATTATGTAAAATGTGGGCACATTTCACTACACAGCCTATTGCACCACTTTCATTTAGGGCACTAGGCATGGTATAGACAAAGCTAAATTGAGATTTATTTTGTATGTTATTATATTAAAGTATGGTAAATAGCCACGATTTATGTATTACGTATATATATCGTTGGAACATGGGCACAATTTAATTAAAACGGAGCAAATTAGTCAACAGTGGCCACATTCTAATATATCCTATATATGTGTGTGATTGTCATCATATCGAAGATATGGGAAAATATGGCCTATATATATCCTATATTTACCTACTGTAGGGGGCTGCAAGTATATAGGAGGGAGCTTCTCATCCGCCCATGTCATATTCCATGCCCCTATCAGCTAATGCCACGCCCCTACGCCAAATCAGCGCCCACAGTCCGGAATTGCAAAAGAGATCTGAAACCGGAAAGAAAAGATTTGAAAATGTAAAAGAAGATCTTAAAATAAGACCTAAAATATATATGAACATGAAAAATGAAAATAAAACATCCAAATCCAGAACTGAATGAAAATAATTTTTAAACTGAAAAAAAACTTTCAAACACATAACTTGAACTTTCAGTTTCAATTCTTTTTTTCAAATTAATGAAAATTTTGGCTCTAATTTAGCTTCACACTTATTTGATCTTTGTCCAAGATTTGCACGTTC
>JAODKL010000044.1:8755560-8771428 GCA_026780765.1 Petrocephalus schoutedeni
CCCATTGGCTGTCCCATGAACTGAAATCCACTCCACTTATTGCCGTTTGAAATATGGGGTTTGCCGACTGCGTGTTCTGTCTGCCTCAGATTAGCTCTGTTGCACCTCTCCATGTTGAAAGAGATGTGGTTTTACTAAAGGTTACTTGCCCATATAGTTGAACTGAAAAGAGCATTATTCAAAACAATTCAGTTGTTCTGAGCCTGTTAAAACTGCTTAGCACAACCAGCACTAATGTTTTACACAAACCAAATAATTATGTCAACTGTCTGTCTGGTGAGATGGACATCTTGGTGCAGTGGTTAGCACTGTTGCCTCACACCTCTGGGACCAGGGCTTGTGTGTGTGGAGTTCGCATGTTCTCCTCATGTTGTCGAGGGACTTCCTCCGGGTATTCTGGTATCCCTGCACAGTCCAAAAACATGCTAAGGACAATTGGAGTCACCAAATTGCCCATAGTGTGGGCTGCCCCCCCGTCCTGGGTTGTTCCCGACCTTGTGCCCATAGCTTCTGGGATAAGCTCCGGACCCCCCGCGACGCAGAAGGATAAGCGGTTTCAGAACATGGATGGATGGATGTCTGTCAGGCTTCCCCAAAATACACGTTGGAGCACATTTGCTTTCAGTTATTGACATTTACCACTAGGTGTCAGTGAAACTACCAAATGCAACTGGACTAAAAGAGCTGGAAGCTGTCAGGCCAGAAATATTCCTCCCAGTTCTGGAAGACTCTGGGTATCATAAAAACAACTTGAATCTGTGTTGCAGCCTCTTTGTACTGTGGCTGGGCTGGAAGCCTTGCACATATGAAAGCTGCCTGATAGTCTGCAAGCCAGTCCACTTAAGGTCCCCATTAAAGAGTTTGCAGTTGCATTTGGAGTTGCAGAAGACTAAATACAAGTCTATTTATACTCGCTCCCCCTCTCTCCACCTGCATATGACTAGATCTCTTTAGAATTTCCCTGGGCCGTGGGCGACCCTGCGGTGAGCTTTGACCGGGTGTTTGCTGCGCTTTTTCAGAGATTCCACAGATCAGTGTACGTCTATTCATCCGTCTATGAATGATCGAAGGTTGCCCGCCTCGTCAGCATGAAACCAGACGTACTGTGGAATAGAACTGCGTATTTTGTTTTTAAAATACTGGACTGATGTTTTGGAAGGAAATGTGACAGAGAAGGGGAACCCTTTGCCAGCCATTGTTTAATTGTTGGAACCTTTCTTTGGAAATGAAATCATCCTTAATCATAGAAAGAAAAATGTTTGGCCTTGTGTGGTCTTAGGCATTATTATGGTCAAAGTATCATTGCAAGGTGAATTATTATTGATTAATTCTCATAACACAGACCTACATGTTATTGAAAGTCATTTGTTTGACTATGTTATATTCCAGGCCTTGGAATTCCAGAATTTCAGGCAGTCTCTGTGGCCCTGTCGTATACTGTGGCTGCCAGTGCAGAATCCAGTGCAGAATTGGGTGTGTGGTTTTTAACCCTATGTCAAACAAGGACACGATCTTCAAGCTGATTTAAAGTCCCAGTTTTATCCCCTTTGGTGTCTCCTTTGGCCACAGACAGTGTCCCCTTTGACCACAGACAATGTCCTTTTGGTGTCCCCTTTGGCCACAGACAGTGTCCCCTTTAGCCAGACAGTGTCCCCTTTGGCCACAGACAGTGTCGTGTTTGGCCACAGACAGTGTCTCCTTTAGCCACAGAGGCTAACATCCATGGGCACTCTAAGGGCACCGTTTGCTGGGAGTGGAGTTTCGCAGGTCCAGGTGCCGGGCTCACAGGAAGGCCAGTCCTCTTAAAGAGAGAGCGATCCTGACAGCACTCAGTGAATGCTATGTCCAGTTATTGAGTGATTTATGCAGACAATTCTCTAAATTTATTATGGCTAGGACCATACAGTAAGGGCTAAATCGAAACTTCCATACTAGTGTACTTCATGCTGAAAACACCGTCTGCGCTATACAGAGGCGAAGGTTTCACATCCTGAATAAAACTACTTGTTGCAAGTTGATTCTTAAATATTTGCCATAGGCCAGCTTTCTCTGGAAATTTTTATAGAAAGCCAATAAATGTAATATACGATTTGTCTTGCTTGTACGTCACTTTGGACAAGGGCAATGGCTAATAAAATAAATGCAAATGTACAAATTGTATTGGACAGATTCCAAATCAGAAATATATGCACATGTTAGGAAGGTTTCTTAAATAAGCTACCTTACAAGATAACGGGATTAATAATTACCTAAAAGCAAAACATTCAAACTGAAATACAATATTTTATATACATACACCAATAACTGGATTGTTATCTAAGAGCTTTTGAATGTTGGGCCTACTCCCCCTTTCTGGTTAATGATTGGTTGTGAGAAATGCTTCCTGAATAGCGTACATTCGCCATCTGCTTTACTGTAGCAAATTATCTTGGCCAATCAGGGCACAGCCAACCGGGCCATGCCCCCTCTTAGCAGACATACCTGTGGGCTTGTTAACCCAGCTACAGTCAGGTGTGCATAACTAGCAATTTACATTACAAGTCCCATTGCGGCAAAAGGCAGGAATTAGAGCACTCTTAATTTGGGTAGTGACGTAAGGCTGCTTTTGTTCTCATTTTTGTTATATTTTTTTGTGGTAGTAGAAAACCTTAACATGAAATAGCATTGTTTTTAATTAATAGTGCCTTTAATGGATTGCAAGTTAAATACACCACATTTTTGTTGATATTGCAGTGCAATTCCCTATATTGGAATATAAGAAGGACACACTGGCATTGTGGGTAATTGGATCCTGGTATGAGACTCACAGAGATTGTCTCCATGGGAAGCGGAGAGGGGCGATAATGTGTTGAGGACCTCTCCAGTTCTGCCACACGGTGAATATTTAATGAGCGGGACTGCATTTTGGGAGGGGGGGGGAGCAGGGAACCGTAATATGACACCTGTGGTCTCCCTGGATGCGACTGCTGCAGGCCCTCATAGTTTTTGCCTTTTCATGTTATTTTTATTTAGCAGACGCTTTTGTCTAAGAATGATGTACAAGTGAGGCAAACGGCACGTTACAAACATACGTGCCGCCAAGGAATCGACCAGCTGCAAGTGCAGCCAGGCTGAGCTTCCAATGAATGCCCAGGTACAAGGGCAAGCAGTATTGGAGCAGGAGTTACACAGCAACTCCTAACAAAGCAAAAATATATTGATACTATTCAGGGACCAAGGTAGGAGTCTTGGCTGGACATCTGATGATTCAATACAGGATCTTACTCAGTAAATCACAAGACACTCAATGTACGATGCAAATCTAAAAATAAGGGAAAATAAATGTCATATAAAGGCCACTAGCTACATAATCTCTCTTTGATATATTTTTTTTACTAATATATCAATCTCCATCCCTCCATTTAATATTCATCCTCCAGTTAGAGAGTAACCAGGATACCCACAGCCTGTTAACCAAGGCAACCTAGACTTCTTATTTATGCTAGTCAGCAGCACCCTGGCAAATGAACGGAATCAAGTGACTCTGTTCCTCCAGCCCCAAGCCCTCCAGCAGATGAAGCAGAGCAGCTGCAGGGCCAGCACAGGTGCAGCATGTACTATATTTTTTGTATCGCATTAACATTCGCAATGAGGGAGCATGATAGCCTCAAACAAACTCATTGATCAAACTCCACGTCTGGGTCGAGATGCATCTCCTGATGATTCGCTTCAGCCCAAAGTGTCCTGTGCCAGAAGCAGTCCTGTGTTAGACAGCAGCTGCACACTAGACATTTGAGAGCTGCTTGAGAGGAGGATCAGCCATTTTAGGCATTATTGTTCTTAATCTAGCACAACGTAACCTGTACTCACACCCCAGATTGTAATTGCAGGTCATCTCACTGAATAACCCGCACAAACATACTGTCATGCCCTGCCTTCCTGCCCTTCCCATTTCTAATGAGCCACACTTGATCTGTGTTAGTCTTACATTTTGTTCACGCTCTTCTGTGATTCACTCCAGCTGCCTCTCGTTTTATCCCTTGTTAGTCCTGTGTATTAAAATACTTCCTAGTCTTATGCTCCCTAGTGCTGTCATTGACGTTGCAAGCCAAAGTCTTGTGTGCCTTAGCCTCTCCTGTTTGATCCACCGTGATCCTGTTTATTTCCTGTTCTGTTAAGATTCCCTTTCTGTTAATAAGCCCTGCTTGTTTGCCCTGAATCCTGCTCCCATGCCCTCAGTTCCACCCCGTGACATGACACATGCCAAAAACATGAAGTCACATTTTTCCCGACATTCCTGTCCCGTTCAACATGCATGTGCAGCTAATTTATCCAAGGAAATAAATATGTAAAAAGATTTTTTTTTAAATTGACATACTTTAGTTTTTTTCAAAAACCTCTTATCCTGTGAGAGTACTGTGGGTATAAAATGCATATATTTAAATTTTTGTTCCAATGTGCACAGGTTAATTAGGTCTCTGAATCATTCACAGCTTGCCGCACTCTTTAACATCCTTGTTGTAATGCTAATAGGTAATTATTTTGGTTTCTTCTCTATCCAGTGTATAAATATTTGACACCTCAGACACTGCTCTCTACAATGCAGTATATTATACCTGTTCAGTTTCACAAGGTAATACTTCTAATGCTATTAATCTGAGCAGTAATGTGCTTAAATGTCACACCTTTACATGTTAAAGAAACTCCCTGATTGTCTCGAAAAAGCTTTTAAATCATAAAGACACGATAACATTACAGTGGAGGATCATCTATGCCTCTGGATAGGGATGTGTCTGGAAATTCCCATGATTTATCCAAGATAAAGTAAAAAAAAATAGCGCCCGACTGCAGCTTAGGAATTTCCTCAGATTAAACATTTTCCTCCCTCACCCTAACTGCCAAAAAAATGCGTGTATTAATGCTCCCGTCTGACATCTCCAGTTACTTGAAACCAGATGAGTTTCACACATACCGTCAGGACTGTGAGAATTGTCTGGGTTCTCAATGAGCTACCAGGCCAAGAACAAAAAAGGGTGCATGTTTCCTGGTGCGGGCGTAAGGGAGGGCCCTCGTAATGACAGCCGAGACCTCATCATGAGTCACAAACTAGACCTTCCATAATGCCTTTATCAAACGCAAACCATGGTTCCACATTGTAGATATTTAAACTGACAGATGTTGCTGGTGTTTTACACAGACAATCGTGTAAACAACTTCACAACTAGCGCTACAGCTACCAGCTACTCTTAATGGGAATTGCTTGATTCCATATATAGGGTATGGATATAAAGGTCTATATTATCTTCGTTCCCAGCGAAATAGTGTCAATTCTGTGACGCCTGAGACCAAGTGTACCCACTTTCCATTATATACCTTACACAGACACATTCGCTCACTCTTCCATGCTCTTGTGAGACAATTATCCACAGATAATTATAACCTCTTTTGAGTGCATTGTCAAACAGACCCTTTTACGACTAAGTTTTCACGAAAGCCATTTCTTGTGCTTTGAAAACTGAAAGGCCACAATCAAATTTTGATTGATATTGAAAAAACGGGCTTTAGAATCTAAATGCTATTAAGAACATGGACTCTGAAGTCAGTGAACTCCCTGGAAAAGGCAACTGAGATCTCTAAATATACACAATAGTTATGAATTTTAAATGGGAGCACAAGGAGACCTTAAATAATTGAAAACACGCAAAACGATCAATAATAACTTCCCATTTATTATTGATTTGCCAAAACACAAATATCCCTGCACTTTTGGGGAGACATAAAATCTGGATGAGGTAGCAAGACATTACTCTACCAAATTAATATATTTTGGTTCATACAGGCAGTTTCATCCAATGCAATTTTTGAGCAATTACATATATTTGGTGACAAAAGAAAAAAATTCGAAGACGCACAGGCAAGTGAATATTACATTAGCAGGATGCTGTTGCAACTTATAATTATACTAATTGCTTGGTAATAAAAATCGGAAGGCAGTACTTCGACGATTTGGTTGCTGGGTGACCGGTTATACCTGTGTGAATCTGTGAATGCATCACACTGAACACAGATCACACTACAAACTACAATGACACAGCCTCCCAAACTGTTGGGAGTTTATATTGTGCTTTTCCTTTATAGAAGAGTGGGTCCATTTATGGCTACACTAATCAGGTATCCAAGATAATACAAGGAAGTCACGCCCAATTTTAAGGAAAACAACCTCTTTTAATGCAATACCCCTATTTGAAAACTTTTTAATCAGATTGTAATATGCAAAGAAACACTATGAATGAAAATAAACATTTTTTTGCTCAAAACAAAGAGTCTCCATCACTTCAATGACACAACTGTTACCCTATATAACTATTACATTATATAACTTACACATATCCTGTAGAGTTCAGATCAGTGGTCCCTTGGCTGATCTTTTTTACTGAGCTGAATTTAACAAATCACGTGTCATTCTTGTGTTTCGTCTAATCAAGCAGTTTCTAAAGAGACTTGTTGGGGGGCCGGAGAGAATTAAAAACAGCTCCTTTTATGGCGTAGCCAAAGAAAAAGTTGCACTTCCTGACTGTTGGCTCAAGATATGCACTGTGGTGTTTTTCCACTCATTCTATTGTTATCATCCCGCTCCCTAGGTGTTTTTTTTCCCTGCAGTAAAGGAACTAGATGGACCTGCCCATACCGAGAGTGACATCGGGGGGGGGGCTGGCCCATCAACCCAGGGTTTCATCTTACCCTGTCATTCCAACTCTAACAGGAAATGAGCCCGGATGGCGGCAAACTGCCGTCCACTGTGGATGCATGTGCCAAATGTCGATCCTCCGAGAATTTTGTTTGTTTCTGCCCGTAACTGTTCATTAAAAACTGCACAAAGACCAACATTTCCCATAACCTCGAGGAAAATCGTTGGGAAAACCTCTTTTTTCAGTAAAGAATTCTGTTGTGTGCAAGCTGTACATGATACTGCTTCATGATCTAATATGAATAAAATACTCCTCTATGTCCTTTTTTGGAAAAGAAACATTAAGGGGAACGTACATTTCCTAAGGATCTCCTAATGTCGGCCATAAATCAGCAGAGGGACGCTTTCTCTGCCTGGAAGCGTTTCTACCTGTCGTAACATATTGAAAGAATGTGCATAAAACATCAGTCATGGTGTAACGTTATGCATAATTCAAAGACCTTATCTCTGAGCAAGATAGGTTGGGCAAATTCATAAGTGTCTGTACAACTGCCTCTGTGCTGTAAGCAAGATTTAGCTCCTGTAATAATATAGTTCAGGTCTTTGCAGAACACTGTTACCCATTAAAATGGCCAACAGAAGCTTTCTGCTAACGACCAGCCCGTCTCCTCGTTGTCAGCCTTACGGGCATCTCTGGGAAATGTCAGAAGTGAGCTACTAATTGGGTCCCTGTAAAGAACACAGTGACAGAATGTTCTAGCATGTATCCAGTGCGGAGTGCTCACCCTAAGTATGATCTCTCCAAGCGCCCTGTATACATTTTCCAATGTTTTGAGATGAACCTGAAAAACAATATTTCACTTTGTCTTGAGAAGCCTAAGTTGTATCTGTGCGCCTACCTGGCCACCCTCAGCACTTCAAAAAGAAAAGAACAACAATGGACTGGTATCCAAAACCCCAGTCATAAGATACCATGGTACCATCCGGCTACGGTGATACCATCAGCGTGTCCCATGAGGCATTGAGTATAATCCTTGCCTGCCAAAACCACTTCACTGTGGAGTTGGGGGGGGGGGGGCACCATCGGGCATAGCTTTAATTTGGAGGTTTGTAGTGCTTAATTTCTTGCTTAGCACATGCAGATCATTATCTCAATTAAGCCAGTTACATAAATGAATAAGTTAACCAATTCAGTAGTCCATTATTCATTGAATATATTACAAAGACCCATGGTGATGTAAACTATTCATAGAAGAAGACTGTCTTTGAATGTGATAATTGTACATTTTAGGAACGTAAAGTATGACTGACGCAGGAAGAGGACGTGTATGGACATGAGAATGCATCTTACATTCCTCCCCCTCTAACATCTGTGACTATGAGACCTTTTTTTACATTTTTACCAACAGTGGGGTCTCTCTAGAATCTCATCATTGTCCTAAATTAATGTTTTTTCTCCCTTTGTTGTATTATGACAAGGAATGGCACAGTTTTGGTTGTAATTTACTTTACATTGCTACTTTTTTTAGAATACAACTAATACAAGCCTAACTTTTTTCTGTTTATCCAACGTAGTGTATAATGAGGTTTAATAAAAATATATTTTTTTAAAGAATTAAAGTATTTTTCTTTTAACGGATTTTCTTTCGAACCTTTGCATTACCTAAGAAAAAATGGACTCAGAAGAAAACTATTCGGGAACTGCCCGCTATACGGGCAGAGGGATCGGTGTAGGGGGCCGAGTCCCGATCCCGGAGGCGATCCGGCTCCGCGTCTTGGCTGCAGCCGGGCGCCGCGTAGCCGGCTTCCGGGCGCGCTGTCTCCTCCTCAGGCCGCCATTTCGCAGCGCCGGCGGAGCGCCGTTCGCCGCTCCTGTCATGGAGGAAGGACGGATGCTCTTTGTTAGCGCGTTAATGCGCGGACAGAAATGGCGTGAGTCCGCCTTTGCTGTGTGCAGGCGGCGGCGCCATTAGCGCTCAGGGCAGCCGAAGGAACTCCATTTTGTGCATGAAGGTTAAATTCTGGCGCGCCAAAAGCAGAATTACACAATATTCTACAATTACTAAAACTGCATTATATATTCGATTTAATAAATTATGCTTATCTGTTTCATCTTTAAACGTTGAGTCAACATTTCCTGGTATTTTGACGGACAAGTGCGGTTGTTTACAACTTTTAAAAATCGGTTTCAGTTTAATTTCCATTATTATGCGCAGCAGATTTAACTCCATCCCCCACTTATATTTGAAATACAACATGTTGGCCAGGAAAACTACGTTAGCCAGACCGAAACAAGCACTATGCGCAACGACGCATTTCTGACGTTTTATCGTTTTCACCGTGTATAATTCAGCTATCCGTGCATGATATAAAAGAATAAAACTTTGAATTTATTACTAAGTTGCTTGATGTTTTTAAAGGAAGTTGAATCTGAAAGTACTTAATTTAAAAAGCAGCTAACGTTGCCTTTGTGCGCCCGTCGTTGAGTGTTAAAGTAAACGTCTCCAAAATGTACTTTTCTGATTTACAAACTAAAGCAGCGGGGATCATTTCTGCGAGATGCGGTCAATGATAAAACCCACTTTTTTGCACCAAAGCATACTCTGGCACCCCGGAGGAAAGCAGGCTACACTGTGCACGACCTGTCTATAGTCTATCACATAGCTACCAGCAACACTGCATTTTAATTCTCACTTTACCGCAAGGCATTGATCAGTAACACTGCGTTTACCCGAAATCGCACATGCTCATAATAAACGTCACCGGAGTCTTCGTGTGTTACGTTGGAGCGCTTAGAAGGACATTTATTTCCGCTGCTATGTTACATTTAAAATACATAAAAGTTGCATGAATGCACCAAGTCGTATCGCCACTATATACCGAGAAAAAGGGCAAAACCTACAGTCGAAGTGTGGGGGGGGGGATTTCTGTTTAATTTTATTTTATTTATGCTTCTGCTGCGTAAGCACGCGTCAGTACTGGGGAAGGTTGTTTATTTGCCTGCTAGGCTAACCAGAGTAGATTATCAGTGTGTGTGTGACTTTGAAAGGCACAAGACCACAGTTGCATCTGCAAATACGTGTTTTTAAAAGCAGATGGCAGAGACTGGGGGGAAAAAACGCACAGAGCACTCAAATCGGGGTTAGGACGCTGTGCCTCCCGAAATGCCCGCCATTGGTGGGTGGCGGGCGGGCAGACATGCGCCAGCCAGGTAAATTATATGTGCTACTGATCCCCAAGGGCCGACCCCGTCTAAATAGGCTACCTAAAAACACTATTTAGAATTTGTTAAAACGCTTCTCTCGCTTTTACAAGCTATTATCCCGAAAGAGCAGCAATCCATATATCGACGGTACATTTTATATTACATCATAACGTATTTGAAACCCGTATAAATGGGATTTTCTCAATTAGGTTGAAAATGGCAGGAAAGAAATATAAAGTCGCGGTCGATATTTACCGGTTAATTTGACAGTAATTAATCGAGCTCGGCGTTGCACAAGTACTCAGATCTCTCGCCATCTTTTCTAAGCTAAAATGAAATAGCCTAACTGTCGTTGCAAAACGTGACTATATTGCCCATTTCTTTATCTTAGATGTTTCCATCCACTGCAGATGCACGTTACGTGGCATTTGCTTGCGAAATGTTAAAACAAAATGGGTTTTTGAAGCATGAACGTACAAACCAACTTTATGTCGTTGGTTATTCCGTTGAATTTTCCTCCTTTAACACTAGGTGGATCCCTGAGTTGCTCAACAACAAACTGATAAGGATTCAGAGGACTTTAGTCAAATATTCTGCTTATTGTGTACTTTTTATTTAATAGTCTCGTAGACTTTTAATCTAATTCAGAGCTTTACACTCGATTTATAATTTGACTATGAGGTTTAATTTTTCAGGTATCATCGCCATGGCTTGGATTATATTGTGAATACCTGTGATTGTATTCTCCATATGGGGAATACATATGATATTGGGATTGGTCCGCCATCGCTGGCAGAGACACTTTCTCGTTAGGGAGCTAACTGAGAAAGTATTTAAGGGAACTTTTGCAACCTTATATGGTTGAGGAACTGGAACTTATTAAAATTTGTGAGAATTCTTACCAAAATTGAAGCAACACTACTCATGGCTGGATCTACTGTTACATGTGCCTAGGGGCCCTAGGCAAAGCTTTATGTGTATAGGGGTGCTGCTAGAGATTTTGGGCCCCATGAACGTATATCATTTTGGGCCCTCAACCCAGACCAATATGATTATGTTTAGTGCAGTATCAGTCACGGGCCCAGAAATCATCTACTTAAGAAGTATTTGACAGATCGTTTTCAACCTTCAAGCAAAGAGAAAGGTGACTAAGATGCTTGACCTTAAACAGGATCATTTTATTTTGTAATATTGTTATAGTTGATCTTTGATGGATCTTATTGCTACTTCACAAAAACATTATATGAATGAAAATCTACCCTCAGGATCCATCCCTGTCATGTCTGTTTCCCTGTTTGGCCAGATGGTGTCGTTGGCCATCCCATTTTGAGTTCCCATAATGTTGCATGCTTCACATGTCCTAGTGTGTTCCCCTTTTCCCCAGGCCGCCAAATTGCTGTGTGGGCTGAGATCCGAGTTACCCTACTGTCATGGGTTCATTAGATATTTTCATTAATTGTTACTTTAGTTATTTGTTCGATAGTTTGACTTTTCTGTCACCTTGGTTTATTATTCTTGTATTTTACTTTAGGTCCTTGTTTTTGTGTCTTTGGTTCTAGTTTACCTGCCTGTGTCTAGTTTAGATTTAATGTTCTGTCCAATCTATGCTCCCAGTATTTCTTAGTGTGCATAATTATCTTCACATGTGTCTTGTTTCTCTAGTTTTCAGTGTTTCCTTAATTGGTTCTGGCCTGCACCTAAACCTCATCTAGCCTTTGTCACAAGTTTATTTAAGTGCCTGCCTTATTCTGTTCCCCAGTCAGTCATTGTGTTTGTTCCTCTGTGGCTTCCTGTGTACATAAGTTGCTACCTGCTTTAGTTCTCATTTTTTGCATGTGTTTAAACGCCTTGTGAGTCCTTCTGTTTCTTTTTTGAGTTGCGCTTCAGTAAAGTGCTTTGTTTTTTGTAAGCCGCAATATGGATCACTCCGCCGTGCCCCTCCGTAACATCTACACCTGATAGCCCAATGTGGCAGCAGAGTACAGGATCAGATAGGGGGCAGTAGAGGGTAAAAATGGCTGGAGCCATCTTGTGAACAGAGCCATCAGATATCTAAACATATTCAGCGGATCTTTTTGCAAACTTTGCACAGGTCAGTGACTCTCAAACTGGGGGATATGAGGTGACATCTGAATATTTCAAAACATAGTTTATAATTCTTTTTTACTGCCTGCACCCCTGCTTTGCTAATCTTATCGGTAGCAGTTGAGTAGCTAGTCAGGAAAAATCATAGTCACTTGTTCCCCAGTATTCATTGTTGGTTTGTGGACAAGGAACTGGTATACCCTATATGAGAGAGCCAAGAGTTAAAATGACCAAATAAATTAATGTTTATTTATTTTATACTGCTATTTTTTTTATTAATCTATGACATTTATTTGACTATCACTGTAACTCAACACTTTTTACTTTTACTTGTGATAAATTTAAGCAAGACCATTTTACAGTTACATTTCCTCTAAATAATTTGGCAATCGACCTATTTCAAAAGGAATGTCACACAGTAAAAAAACTGAAATGTCTCGAACATCCTGTAGTCCAAATAAGCCAGTAGAAGATGGAAGTTTGTATGAATGCGTGCATGCATGCATGATGGATGAGAAAATGGTCCCAGAATTTTCAGAAATTTCCAAGGAACTTTCTATTTTTATACATGCGTTCACAAAATGTGTTATTATTGTCGTATTTGCGGCATATTCTTTTGTATCTTTTGGTGCAATTTGGCCTTGGTCAGTAAGCCAACATATTATCTCTGCTATGTCGATCAGAAAACACTAGATGGCAGTAACTCCCTTTAAAATATGTTTTTCCACAATTTATCCTAGTGGAAATGACGGTTTTTGACTAGATAAAAAAAAACGTAAGTGTATTCACAATTTTATTAACAGTGTTGTAAAAACAAATCTTTACCAAATATTGTAATAGCATTAACAGGGAAATACTGAAAATGTTAATCTGGAATTTGAATGAAGTACTGCATTTGTATTTATCAATTCCAAGTTTTTTGCATTGATCTAAATTCCAGTGACATATTAACATGGTCAGCGCCCCTGCACTATTTTCCATGATGTAGTTTTCAGCGGTAAAAGTGGTCAGCTGGAGGTTTTTATTAAACAAGGTTGGTGGAGAACCCTGGGCTTTCAGCATGGGTAAACCTGTGCATTAACCTATCACAAGAACTGATCACTGCTGCTGTGCTTGTCAGTAATAGAAAGTGGAGACACTAATCCAGTCGTACTAACTGTATGATTAACATGCTTAAAGTTTAACTGCACAGAGACCTGTGCAACTGCGCTGGCCTTGATCTGATTGGTTCTGAAAGAGGCAGTGTTTCTTTAACATTTAAAAATGTATGTGACTTCCTTTTTTTGAAAGCACTTGGTAGGACCTTTTGGTCAGCGGAATTAATGAAGTGCATCATGTTAGTTCTGCTTGTGGAAACGGCATGTCTGTGTACTCCCAGGCTAAATTTGGCTCGGGTGCTAAAAACAGCACTGTGACATCAGTGCTTACTTTTTCCCCTGAAATGAAACACAATACAATGTAAATGTATTCTGTTGATATCAGACCCTTGAACATTTCTTTTATTTTAAGTGGATAAATACAGAGCATGTAATAAAGTGTAATCACTAGTCAGAGCTTCACTGAGGGGTTTATCTCTGAAAGAGCAGAGAAAGTAATCTGTAGTGAGACAGAACAACCCTCCGCAAATAATTCTACATTTTTTCTTAATATCTGTATTCAAGCTTAATCATAGTTCTGTTTAGCTGTAATGTGACACTATACTGACGTTGATCTAAAGTAATTATGCCTGACCAACCCTAAAGCCTGAAGTGATTAATTATGCTGTCATGCGCTTAATGATACAGGAGAACAAAAGGCACTGTATATTTATTTGTCGGAGAGTTGTTCAATAAATAAGCGGATTAAGCGTTATACTTTTGTTTGATTTTTTTTTGGGTGTAACTGTTCAAGCCCAGCCGGGAAAACCTGTAACATATTTTAGTGTTTGTTCAGAAATTGTAACAGTGTGTAATGCAGCTATGCCTGTGATCACCCTGGGAGTGTCTTGCAAAACCAGTGCTGATAATTGCGTCGTTGTCATGCAAGTTTTCTCTGTCTGGCGCCTGTTGAATGTTCCAATAAGGTCTAAAGCCACGTGGCCCCAATGCACGGATGTATTTGGTACCAGCTGCAAGACATTTGTGTAGGGCTTAAAAAGGAAGGTGGATGGTTTAAGACTTGTAATGGAATGAAAGTTGCTGTTTCAGGTCATGGGTGGTGCTGTGTTGCTCAGTGAGGTGATTCGATGAGTAATGGCAAGCCAATCAGATTTTCACGTGGTGACCTTCTGTAGGTGATTGGAGAAATTAGGCTTCAGGATCCACAGTGGGTGGGATTATCTTGTGCTGTCTCTCTCCAAGTGTCTTATCCTACTCCTCATTGGTTACTTTGGTAAACCAGTCTGTGATTAATAGAGCATGATAATCTCAGCCAACACTGGCTTCCAAGCCTCATTTCTCCCATCACCACCTTCTGGAGTCCTGACTGCACTTTGGAACCATGTCATAGGACTGCATAGGCAGCTTCTGTCAAGGTGTTTACAAGCCTTGGGGGCAAGAATAAGGAGCCCGTTAGCTTTTCAGCGATATGACCTCATATTAATGTGACGACTGTGCTGTGTCGGTCTCGAGCCTGAGGGCTAGCTTTATGATCTAAATCAACTGTGCTGGCTCTTTGTCCATTATTACAAAAGGCCCTATTGTAGCTTTTAGAACAGATTGATCATTGTTGGGCTGTGGGAGAGCAGTGTCTCATGGGGTTTATTTTTATGGTTAAGGTGGCAGACTTAAATGTCGATTACCAGCCACTCATGCCAAAACCTGTGCTGTCACACAAGATGTTACTGTCGCAGACATTAATTAGATTATTCCATGCCTTTCGTATTTGAAATGACTGTCTGTCCTTTTTATAATTCCTATGGCATGACCAGTTTAGCAGTAAGCAGTACGAATGGTGGCAACAGTCATGTTATAGTTCATAATGAAATTAAGTCTAGAGGTACTGTAATTTCACTCATATGAAGCTCATACTCAAGGCTGTAGTTGTGGCTGACTTCTAATAAATGATCTGTTTAGGGCTACAGTGATCCAGGGCCTTTCCTGGGCGAGATGGGATGTAAGGCGGACCCCAACCTGCAGGGGACACCAATCTGTCACGACACTCTCGCACATGAGTAGTGTTTAATAGGGACATGAGTACGATTGTTACTGTAGGAGTCAGGGTGTTTTTTTTGGAGGAAATGGGCATAGAAAACATGCAGTCTCCACATTCTGAGAGCTGGTTCTGATTTGAACTAGCAACCCTGGAGTGTACCTGCTAAGGCATTGTTTTGGCCTATATGTTTATTTAGCTGTATATTTAAAGGGCCCTGTTATACTTTTCTGGTTTTTCTCTTTCTTTCAGTGTGTGTATATCTTTATGTGCATATAAACAGTCTGTAAATTCTTATGGCCCAAAGTGCACGCCAATGAGAGTAACTCTGAGTAGCCAGAGAAACCACTTTTCTCTAATCTGCCTGAAACACCTAGCTGGAATGTCAGCCCCTACTTCTGTGACATGGTGAGGTCACCTTGTAACACAATCCTTATTGGCTGCCTACCTGCAAGGATCTGTCTGTAGCCTGCAAGAGCGGGGCTGAACATGTAGAGCAAGCTGACCAATCGGACAAGCTGTCCAATCACAGCACACTGGGCTCTTCAAGGGGTGGTGCTTAAAGCTATAACAGAGTGTTTCAGGCAGCTACAGTATAGACAGTATGAAGAGGAATGTACAGTATGAGGAAAATGTTTTTCGAACAATAAAAAATGTCAATTTAATAATATTATGAAGAGTGAAAATGAGACTTACAGAGCCTCTTTAACCCCTATCCCGTGTTTGGGGTCAATCTGACCCCAGAGCATCATTAAACGGTAGGCAAATTTCACATGAGGAAA